>CM044548.2:8922465-9484965 GCA_024416835.2 Perccottus glenii
TTGGTGTTTTTTAAAATTGTATGAGCTGAGTTGAAAAACATACAGAGAAGAAAATCTTGGCTAGTTAATCGATGAAGTGTTGCTGCAGATAAATGGTGATGAAGCTTGCATGACATAATGGATGATACAGTAGGGAAAAAATCTAAAGGAATCTTCAAAATTGTAGTTTCCAGAGGCAAAACACTGCAGAGCTGAGCAGACAGAACGCAGCTACAGCGCACACAGCTCAGAGATTAAAGCAGCTGCTTCTTTATTTATCAGGAGGCTCCACTGCTGCTGTGTGCCTCTGCCACTGTCAATCTGTCAAGATCCTTGTCAGCTTTTCCTGTGGCAGTGGTACTCAAACAGCACTGACACAACTGACAGAAACAGGAAACATTAGCAGAATCCAGTTACAGCCTGTTAATTGTTTCTAAAACAAAAGGTCTGGTTGTACAGAAACTAAATCTCCAGTGAATATTAATACCTCTGCAAAGGGTGTAGTGAGAAAATAAGTCATGTGGAATTTTCACATAGTTACTTTGACGTCAAACTAAATTACTTAATGCTGATGCTTTCTAGTCCTCAGTCTTCACTCATTTAACATAATGACACTAAAAGACATAGTCTAGCACCATGCAGAGTTCTGTGAATATGCTTAATAATCATTAAAACTGTATAGAATAGTAAATGTTGCGTATTGTGTCTTAGTGGTAACAGTAAAGGGTTTGCAAATTAAGAGAACAATTATGAGCTTGTTTTATTATGAGAAATATGACTTTACATTGTTCATCACCCAAAAGGTGAGAATAAAACATAAATAAAATATCCTTACAAAATAAGTCACAACAAAAACAATACATTTTTACATTTGATTTACAGAAATCATATATACACATTGTCTTTGCCCTTTTTTACAGGATGATTTTGTGTACCTTTTACAACAGTACAAACATTTCCTTCTATTCAAAGCAGAGGTATAAAATCTTTTCTCTTCAGAGAAGACACTGGGTTCTACTTTAGTGCATTTTATTGTTTAGATTTAAGGCTATGGGAAGGTTTCCTGATGGACACACTCATCTCATGGACAGGCCTATCATCATTGGGGAGGGAGTTCATTTTCCTGAACGGCGTCTGCTGATTGTCCCTCACACAGAGAGCGTTCTGCCCGGTCGCTCCATCTAACTGTTAGATCCCCTTTTTTATTAAAGCTGTTGGTGACTGATTTCACTGAATAACCAATTACAGCAGCGACAACTTATTTGTTTCAGCAGTCAATTACAAATGCAGTGGGGAAAATGTCACAGAGTGTGAGAGCCCATGCTCATCACATTATCTCAAAGCGGCAATGACCTGCTGAGAAAAATATGTCAATTCCTCACAGCCGGAATTACATATATAAGAAATACTAATTAAATTGTTTCGATGTTTTTTAGTGTGAGGGAACTCTTTTAGTTATAGGTGCAGTGCTCCCTAGTGGTCACACCAGACACCTAAAGCAGCGGATGAGAAAAGCACATTTGTTTGTTTCTTTGACAGGATTACACCAAAAGCCATAAACAAAGGACATGAAGCAACTAATTGGCTGGCCTTGTAAGCCTCTTAGAAGAGACACACAATAATAAACAAATCCTTGACACGAGGTCCTTTTGTCAATAAAAACAGCAAGTTAGCAAACTGCATTTAAAAAGGCAGTCCAGTCATGCTGCTCTGTATCCACTGCTGTCTTTGTAAGTCCTACCTGTCCAGCAGGCAGGTGTGTGGGCCTGATTGTGTGCGTGTGTGTGTGTGGCCTGATTTCTAAACGAACATAGTCTGATAATTACATTTTTACACTAATAAAGGAAAAACTCAACATATATTAAAGACTTGAAAACATATCTGACAATCTCACTTTGTATCATTGTTTGCTAGCATGAGAGTGAAAGACAGCACTCTCAATTGAAAGTCATTTCAGAGAAAAATATTACCTGAACCTTCTTACTGATAACCTTTAATGAAAAAGGACCAAAGTGCTTAGCAACACTGATTCATTGTCAGTGAGCAGATAATCAGTGAGGACCTACTGAGCAGTTATTTAAAGGCATACCTACACAGTCCCCAAGTAACAGCCCCAATTTCTGAAACATGTGTAGTGGCTATCTGCTGGGTATTCCCACAAATCAGAGAGGTTGAAAACAACAGTTGAACTTTTAACAGATAGATGGCATTAGTATGCTACCTGCAGCTTTACATGCAATTAAAAAAAGAAAGAAAGCCCAGCTCGTTGCAGCTCAGATGAAGGATGATGGCGGCATAAAAGCCCATTGACAGGCAGATAAAGTACGGATCAAGCTAATATCCACTCAAGGCTCTAAAACACACTAAAGGATATGAATTGAGCCATTAGACACAGGGAGATATGTCTCAATCCTTTCATTACAGTTGAGTCTGAAAAATAGACATGCATCTGTAGAGTTTCACTCCAGTATGAAATATTCATAATTCAAAATATATTAAAGCCTCATCAAAACACTTGAGTGATGGTATTAAGCTGTTAGGAAAGATTTCTATCCAGTGCCACTTCCACTCTGCTAACAAACTGGAGATGAAATTAGTGAACATAATCTGTCCTTCAGAAACCATGTGAAGAAATGGCAGGCTCCAAAATTCTCTCACTAAAGATGTATAGAGCAGCATTAAAACATATTTGAATGTGATAATTAGTAAATGAATAGGGAAGCGGGTTGTAGTTATACGCACATCACCAGGTGCACGGCTATTGGCTATTGCATTCAGAAAAGAGCGGTAAAAGCCGGCACACTTACTCCAAATATTACACTTTATTAACTGAAAACGTTTTTATCCGTTTTGAAACGTTGTCAGTCTGAATTAGTAAATGAATGAAATTCAATCTATTTACTCTAGAAGTTAGTTAACAACAGTAGCTGGGGCTTTATCTTAACAGGAAAACAGAAAGTTCATTGTACACTTAGTGGAGCACAATGTGATGTGAAATATGAAATTCCACTCAAGAAAGTCATGTCTTTGGAAAGGATCTTGAATAAAAACTATCTTCCCCACTCTGAATTTGGTTGCACAACAAGTATTTCTACCTGTATGTGAGAACAGACCTACCAATAAAGGGCTTTTTACATAAACAGCAGGGGTATTGTTATAGAATACAATGAAATGCATTTTGTTCATTTACTTTGCATTCTGGTGCAAATTAGTAGCTAATAAGTGAATGTCTTTTCACTTCCTTCAGTAGGACGGGACCACACCATGAGTAGATGAGTTGATTACGTCGTCAGTAAAACACTCGTCTTGATGTTGGAAGAGAAAAGCAGTTAGAGAGTGACCCATTCTCTCTAACAGAAGAAGATCTCTCCATCAAGAGGGGCCTCCTGAAGGTGCTGTCCATCTGAAAGGACAGTACAATCTCAGTGACATCTCAAAACAGATATTATGAAGGTAACTAGCAGTAAATACTGTTGGAGTCAGTGATTCTGAAGTTGCATTGCAAAAAAACAAAACAAAGTGCTGTAAAAAGCTCTTAACATGCTCAGTCATTGAACCAAACCAAATTCTCCAGTGTGTACCTGCTGTTTGTGCACTCCCCCCCTTGCCCTTCTTCTTCTTCTTCTCCTTGCCATCTTTGCTCTTGTTCTTCGCCAGCTGCAACAGGCTTTTGGAGATCTGGTTGTTAGCATCGCTGCTCTTACAGCTTTGGTTTGCGGAGGATGAGGTAAAAGGATTGAGGCCTTTTCCTTTAGGCTTGGCCCTCTGGGACTGATGCCTGGATACTGAGGAGGAGAGCTCAAGAGGGTCCTGCTCCAGAGACTGTGAGCTGCCGAGGTGCTGGGATTCATCTGAAGTTGTAGAGGGGGTCCTCTGGAAAGACAGAGTGTAATTAGACAGATGCTGTCTACAGCTGGTGTATATAAATATATGTATGACTGGTGCACTAAATCCTAACTCAGTCAAAAGGGACCTGAAAACCTGCTGCTAAGATTTTAGCACTGCCTCATTTCCTAGGTTTAAATCAGTTTTTTTAATAATCGACTTTCAAGAGTCAGGTTCAGGCACCCACTGAGCATCCATAAACATCAACTCAGCTGTAGTGTCACTAAGCAGAACAGCTGAGTGCTCTCTGGAGCTAAGTGAGAACAGAAGAGCACAGCATTTCTCCCTGTTCTCCCTGCTCGGATTTTCAAGGTGTCTCTGCTAACCTCAGCGAGACGCAGCTCCTCCATCTTGTCGAACTGCCGTCGCACAACCTCTCTGTCCCTCTCCAGCTTCCTCTGGGCGTCACGCAGCCTCTCCAAGTCTTTCTGGTACTCTTCTTTTTTATTCTGCAGCTCTTGCTTCTCCTCCTCCAGCTCCTTGTGCTGCTTTAGTATTTCCTCCTCCTGCCATGGATATAAGGTTTATACACACATTTATCATAATGTATTTATTAGATTTAATCAACAACCACTTTTGTCATATTACCTGATCTTACTTGCATAATAATAATAATAATAATAATAATATGTTTAGACCAGTGACGGGCATGCTTACCTGTATGTGCATAAGCACCTCCCTCTCAGTGAGCTGCTGCTCCTTGTGCTCCCACTCTTTCTCTTTCCTCCTCTTCTCCTCAGCGTGAGCTGCCTGTTGTCTCTGCAAGGAGGCCACCTCCTGCCGCTGTTTCTCCAGGCTACGCTGCTTTTCCTGTTCGATCAGAGAGCTGGGTCTGGAGGATGGCCGCGATAGAGATATGCATGAGGAAGAACGCTCATTCAGGGCCTGCCGCTGGTCTTCAATAAAACTGTCCTGCTGGACCACCACCGCCTTGGGCAGACACAACCAGAAAAGCCTATAAGCTATAGGTCTTGTGGATATTGCACAACTAACAATAAAACAAAGGAACTTCTCAGTTTACCATAATAATGTGAAAATATCTCAAAAAATTACCTGCAAGGAGCTGAGCAGCAGATGCAGATTAGAGACACTGTGGAGAACCTGCTGTTGAAAAAGGGTAACCAATATACATTTAGATTTAAAAATATGTAAGCCTTTAAACCCATCTGCTTTATTTTATTTTAATGCTGTTCTATTAGAAAATTAGTTATTCACTTTTTCTTCATTTAGACACCAGCCTTAAATTTAATGCAATATGAAATTATAATGTACAAGTTGATTAAAACATTAGAGTTTAGGTTTTCAATATGTGACCTACTCTGCATTCAAGCTACAAATCAACAAGACCACTGAGTTTTCAATTTCCATCAGGATTTAGTAGGAAACAAAAGCTTTGAATTGCTGCTAAATGTAATAAAATGCAGTTATGGCCTGAAATGAGCGTGTGATCAAAGAAAAGTGCAGAGAGTAATATCTGACAAGTACACAATGACCACTGTAGTGCAAAACATTTTCAGTGTTCAGCATCAGGCAGTTTTCAAGTGAATTATCAGTAGTACAGGGGCACCAGTGACGCATGTTGCTCAAATTGTGTCGACTGTATAGCTTTGCAGCTGTTTAGCTTTGTTATAAATACAGCGTTTACAGTAAATTGTCGCTTTAAAAGAATCAAAAACTAAAAGTAAATGTCACCTCACTGTTCCTCTTCAGCATGAGCAGCAAGTTAGCGTTTCCTCCCTGCACATAAACACAAACACACTGAGCACCAGAGTCCCACTAATGCACTTACTGCTACACATTCAGAGTGGAGATGGGCTATGAGATTACAGCTGCATATGTGGGTGGGCTGTAAAACTATAATTATATCTGTACACAATTGAGTAATACATTAATACAACAGTCCCAAAGCTGGCATGCTACATTTTAATAAACCATAACATCAACAAGAACATTCATAACGCTATCAAACAAAAATATGAAGCATTTGTTCTGTTTCTAACCTTTGGCTTCAAGCCCAAGTGTTCAAAAAGTTGAAATAGATCAAATAAAATAGTTTGCTTAGTAGAAAATACTGAAAAGACAGGGTTTGATAGCAGTAAGAGCAGCCTAATTCTACTGATTCATTATTATTTTCCAGGGCCTTCCCATACCCTCCATGTGCTACCATAGATTCTCTACAAAAATATTCTATAAACAGACAAAAAAAGGCTAAAACATCTCATGCAGCACAACAATAGGAATAACTACAGTAAAGGTAAGCCATTCATTTTCAGTTGAATTTTACAACTGACAGGATCTGGCAGGAAGAGTCAAGAGGCAGAGACGCAACTAAATTTATCTTAATGGTCCTGTTAATTTTGGAGGACAAATGCACTCCCTCAGAAAGGCCAGGGGTCCTGGTCGAAGCATGGAGGTGTAGGTTTTAGAGTGGAAGATAACTGGCTGCTGGGATACCAACCTTCTTTAAAACACTGTCAGACTCTGTCCTGCGCAGATCTTTGGTTGAGTCCACACTTTCATCTTTGTCTCCACCTGTTACGGAGAGAAACCACAAGAAATTTAAAAAAGATGAGACCATTAAATCTATATTTGTTGAACATCACTTCTGACTTGGTTGTAAACATGTTTGCAAGTGCTTTGTGTAGTTATTTACAGTATAAATAAAACAATACGGATAAAATATTCTGTAGCACAATGAGTAACTGCTTAAAGCTTTTAATATTTGCTGCCATGTCACTGGAGTCCCAGTCCACCAGGCAGCCAGTTCAAATGTATTGCCACAGGCCACATCTCCACTTTCTGTTCCTATCTAGAGTTTTATCTGGCTACACAGAGCTGGGCAATTGTGAAATATTCTAGCGGTGGTGCTAACTGCCTAACCACATGAAAGTAGGAAGGAAAATAAACTGGTCACAATAATAATAGACACATTTAGAGTTCAGTCATTGAGTCAGTTCAGTTTTACCCAGCAGTAAGTTCTCATTCAGTCTACTTCCCTTATTTTTATAAATTTCCGAGCAGCTTAATGAACTCCAAGGCCATGACACTAAAATCTCTCTTTGCACAAAATACAGGGTACAAGAACTTAGCAGCATATACAGCAGACTTACTCTTACTGCTGTGCATCTGGTGACTATCGAAGCCTCCAAAGGTCTCAGCACGGCGAGGCAGACACACCGGCCCCATGCCACCTCCCTCCTGGATGCTGGCCATGGCCCCTCCCAGACTGCCGTTCACCAGCGCTTGTAATGTCTCCACTGCCATACACACACACGCATAACAAAGTGCAGGTCAGTAAATGAATTAAACAGGCTAACTGTGTTACAGTTCAGCCCAGCACTCTTGAATGCTCCCAGGCACCTC
Organism: Perccottus glenii; assembly: GCA_024416835.2. NCBI lineage: Eukaryota > Metazoa > Chordata > Actinopteri > Gobiiformes > Odontobutidae > Perccottus > Perccottus glenii. The sequence goes on from CM044548.2 coordinate 8,929,693, forward strand.
TGCTTTCAGTCTGCTTTGAGATCTTGTTGCTAAGCAACAATTGGAATTGTCGTTTTAATATCTTAATATGTACCTTATAGATGCATATAAATATCAAATCTGCATATGCATACAATGTATGCATACAACCTTTTTAGTAAAACTAAAGAAAGCCAATGAGGAATGAATGAATTCAGAGAAGACAACGAGCTCAGAAGGGAAGAAACAGCATTACTGCTTCCAATTCACATAAAATAAGGACAATTACTGCTGCAGGCTGTAGATGCTGAAGTGAAGAAAAGTCCACATGACTAAAATGTTCTTTCTTGGCTCAAAAGAGTGTGAGAAAATGATTGTATATTAATATAGTATACAATTAACTTTTTTTAAATCTCCTACTATTTTAAAATCTAAGTACAAAAAATACAAAAAACTGGCCATGCTCTTGGAGTATTCTGCCTACCTGGATATATAGCTTTTTTATGCATTGATGACATATTACAACATATTCAAAGTCGGAAAATAACATTTAAATATGTTATTATGTTATATATGTTATATGTTATAATTTAATGTATATATTTATATATTTATCTTGTAGTGTAAAAAAACTTGATTACATTACTAAACAAATCTAAATAATAAATTGAGTTTATAAACTTGTAATCCTCTGTCAATGTTATTTTTATTGTGGTCTACAGTGACACTTTGTTGTATGGACAAAGTAAAACAAAGTAAGACAAAGTAAGGCAAACTGCAGATTGTTGAAAAATTTTAGCATTCTTTAGAAGACAAACTACTGTCTTACCTTCCTGCAGAGCGTCCTTCATGATGGATGCCCCCCTGGGTGGCTCCTGTGTGGAGGCCGACCTGAAGAAAGGTTCGACCTGCCGACCGGCCTCCTCGCCTGAGTTCAAACCCTCCCACATTCCCCTGAAGAGACGCACCTTCTCCTCCAGCAGAGACATGATCTCAGTATCCTTCTGTCGCAACAAATCTGTCCAATAGGGACAGTAAATGGAAACAAAGGGGAAAGAGGAAAAAGCATAACATTGAACAAAATGTGAAAAAAACCTACACAGAGAAAGTGAAGAAATTACTTGTATAAGGAATGATGTAATATACAATCTGACAGACCTCTCATCTCACGAGCTTTAGTTTCCAGTTGTCTCTTGTCGTCCTCTGTCTCACTAGGAATCCCTTCATCCTCATCCTTCTCTCTGGAAAAGAATATAATGTACAGATTGTTTTGTTTTGGAACACAATGTTATTTAATGAAAGAAAAAAATCAAACAGACAAGAATTATACTTTCTGTGTTGTTCAGAAAAAGGAGTGGGAAGAAGTCAAGACTTATTGAATCCCACCCCTTCTCTCAGCCTCATTAATTCAACTATTAACCTGCTTCCTTGAGTAAATCAAATTGTTACATTTACATTTACAGCACCAACAATAGCGATAACAAGAGCAATATTAACAATCAAAATTTTAATAATAACAACAATAAAAAGAAAAACCAGTATAATAAGAAAAAATATATCAAATTGATTATTCATCTTATACAAACCTGCATCCAATTATTTAGTATATTATTTAGTATTATTTAGTATTAACCTTAACATCCAACTCTGTAAGTTATCATGAATAAAAGAGTTTGACAGCATTTCTAACTCAGTGACAATGAGACTAAACAGAATAGTCAACTAGAGAAGTTGCAGAGCCCTGTTTTTGTTTATGCCCCCTCCATCCTGCCAATAGCCTATTCACAGTTTTGTTTTTGTCAGAACTCAGAAACAACGGAGCCCTAAATCTCTCTCCTTCCCGCTGGCTACAGAAGAATAATCCCCTGCTTATAGTGCACTGCCCTAGAAGCCAATCCAGCATTAGACTGTCCCTGAGTACATCCTATCCCCAGGTAGAGTAGTGCTAATCCTCCTGACAGCACAGTGCTCAGTCACAGCTTACCGTATATTACTATCTACAAACAGGGCTGGGTCTAAGTCATGGGTTACAACAAAGATAACCCACAAAAGGAAAAGGAGGCAAAAGCCCCGTAAAAGATGGAGAAAGGTGAGAGGTACTGGACTAGACTAGGTCAGAATTTTATGTCAGGTGTAAAACATTTAAACAAACTAAAGTTAAAAGTGTACTTACACAGACTGCATTGCCTCCTGGATGTGTTGCATCCAGCTGTTGCGTTCATCCTTCGAGCAGGCCAGAACTTCCATCATCTCAGGCTTTGCGATGCCTGCCGTGATGAGGAAGAGGCCGCGCTCTTCGTTTGCGACCTCCCTGACAATCAACTTGTGGAGTGAGAGGACCGTTGAGCGCTGGTCCTGCAGGGAGACGATGATGAGAAGGAGGAGAGAGTTTGTTACAGACAACAAGGCAGGACATGGAAAGGACAATGAAAAAAAGATGATAGTGGGAGGGCTGTGGGGGAGGCAGGGGAGGAGTGATTACAAATGGGAAGGAAAAGGAGAAAAAGAGTGGACAGGCCAGACATGGAAATGACCACAAGCCACTAAAGATTTCTTTGAGGCTTTTGTCTTTTTAATTGTAAATTTTCCTTTCTGATATTTTTTTCTTTGACTATTGATGTCACTATAGTCTCAGAGTATTCTTTATAATTATGAACAGCAGCTTCCTCTACGCCAAACTCCAGCCAAACCTGGAGAACATGGTTAGAAACACACATTTTGCCTTTCTAATGTCATCAGCAGTAGCTCAAACATGCCAAGCTTTGTTTTCATGATTGATGTGATTATTAACAGGCCTGCTTCTGCTTTTACGTCCATACTGTGCGTGTGTGTGTGTGTGTTTGGTTCTAGGAGCCTTGAAAACATAAAAAAACTATTATTTATCACATTAAGGTTAGATTGTTCAGACCAGAGCAGCTTTATTAGGTGCAGGCAGCAGTCATGACGCAGTCATTGTTACACAATAGCATGCGTGCTAAAGGCTAACAGCACCAACAGTGGGATAGGAAAGCATGACAACATCATCTCTGGCAGGGCTTCTGAGATGCAGATTCAGTGCAGGAAGAAGGCATAGGGAGTGGAGAGGAAAAGAAAGGGAGAATTAAAAACAACAAAGAACAGGGGTCATGTTTGACAAGAGAGTTTTACCAGCATGGCAAAGACATATTTCTGGTCCTTCTCTTGGAGGAAGACAAAGACATCTGATAGGAGTAAAGCATGAATATCTGGACAAACAAACAGGAAACACATTATAATTAAATGTTTAAACGGTTGAATGGTAAAAGTAGACCTAAGTACAGTAAAGTCAGAGCTTCCGCTCACCTTTCAGTCTTCCTTGACTGTTTTTTAACTGTAGTGGTCCGTCATGAATCAGCTTTCTCCTCAACAGATCCTCCCTGGCAAAAATCTGTCCACTCTTCATCGTCATGATGGACTTGGTGTCCATGCGGCTGTGAAAGTCTTTCAGCCGCCGTCTCTTCTCGTGCTCATTCACCTTCCCATCAACAGCAGCAATCACCTCCTTCACACACCGCAGAGCTTCAGTCAGATCCCCGTAGTCCTCGTTGCCTTCTGTAGAAAGACAAGAAATGCTTTTAATACTAATAATATTTATTTTTGTAACATTAGCATGCTCTAAAACACCAGGCTGGTGGGGTTGCACTTTTAGAGAGGTGTTTATGCAAAAAAAGAGGCACAATTTCAACATTACATTAAACAGCCTGTATTTCCATTTTGCAGAGACCACATCCTTAATTGGACACAGGCAGTTTTTAGCTGAAAGTAGGTGACACATTACCTGAAACAAAAGTCTATTTTAAACTAATCTGTAGGTCTGATAAATGTACTGTGTGTTCTGCTCTAAAAACCTGGACAGACGGAGTATGTATACTATTTTCCCAAAGAAAAATATTCCTCTCCCAAGATTGTTGTGCTGTTGTGTTCTTGAGCACCAGAACACCAGCGCTCACTGTGATTGTACAATGTTATTTCCTCTTGGTGTACATAAGAGTTGGCAGACGAGTGTCTTCTTAAAGCACCTTTGAGATTAAGTCAGTGCTTCCCTGTCCCACATAGAAGTATAAACAGGCTTTGGGGAAGGATTAGAGAGAATGTACACAGGGGTTGGCCAGCTGACAAGAACTGTTTTAAATCAGATATAAAAATGGTGTGAAATAATTCAGCTCCTCAAGGTATGCTTAATTTATTACGTTACAAGCGCCAATCCAATAATCCAATACACATTTCTTTACAAATACATATATGGACCTATCAGAGGAGGCACTCTGCTTTTCAGGTTCTTTATTAAAACAAGTAAAACTATAAAAAAAGATACATCTACAGTGTTAATATGGATGTGTTCATACATAAGTGGTAATTTTTCACAGTAACGATCTTTAAAGTCTACATTATTTATTGATATTGGCCTCATTCGGTTGTGTTTTCTCCTTGGGATGTACGTAAATGTAATTAATGCACCAACTCTGATAAAGTTTACTTATAAAAAAAACTTCAGCATGGAGACAAATTTCCTTTCCTGTATTTTATTCCACAACAACAAACTCATTTTATATTTAGAGAAATTGATTGTTTAGGAGTGTAGTACATATTTAGGCCCACTGGTGCAATCATGGAGGGCGCATATTAATTACAATGACATTTACGCAAAAATAAGATGACATCCAATTATTTTCAAATTCCATAATTCAGGTCCCTCACCTACTTTATTTCCACTTATTGCTTTGAGTTTAATATCCTACTACGACTGCATTTGTATTTAAACAACCAGCTGGAACACACCCACACTGAGCTCACCTTTAGTGTGCAGCAGCAACCTCTGAATGATTACTGGGTACTTTGTTATCCTCTGGGTCACCAGTAAGATGCATTCTGGGATACCAAGCCTCCGCACAATACTGCTACTCATCTTTTTCTGTTAGAACAAACAAACACTTCAGTACAACATGCCAGAAGTTAAGCTTACAAAGTTCATTTACTGAAGAACAATGTTTGTGAGCTGTGCCTCAAATGTTATTTAATAAACATGCCTCTGGGTGATGCTGTATCTATGCTATATATAACATGGCAACATCTAGTAACTGACCTAACATCTAACTGGATCAAACAAAAGCATAAAAACAGAAAAAGGACATCATGTAGTGACAACAGCAGAAATTAAGGCTTTACTTTGATAAAGGCCTTGAAGCGCTTGTCTTTTGTCAGAAGGTCCTTGTAGAAGTTGACAGCTTCATTGTGACAGCTGCAAAATTTCCCATAAACCCTCTTCATGCTTTCACCATTGGATCCAGAGAACTGAAATCGGGATTGAAAACAAATGAACAAAACAGGCAACAATGCAGCAATGCAAACTTGAAAATATCACTTATGTATTCCTGAAGTCTTGCTTATCAACAACAAATCTTTGGTTTAAATATAACATGGCACAGTAATATTTGCTGCAAAAGCTTCATTCTCTGTAAGAATAATAATTTGTTCTTCTGTGTTTTTCAGACCTGGCTGAGCACAATGTCTCCAATGCTATTGATGATGACTGCTCCCTCTGTGCGTCCGCCCTCCAGCTGGCAGCTTCTCTTCCGTTCTAGGAGTCGGAGGAGGTACTGTATGTGGAGCTCTAGTAGTTCATCCAGAGCAGGAAATAGTTTTTCCAGTGTCTGCATCTCCAGCTGGATCTCCTTCTGCAGGCCCTTGCTGTAGACTTCTGACATGATGCGCAACGTCCGGATGTGGTGCATTTCTGTCTGCATCAGCTCTGTGAGACAGGATATTTAAAAAGAATGAGTGGGTATAGTTTGTTATATTAATTTCTGCACTAATCACAAGTCACTCATCTGCAAATAGTTATCACATCTTAAAAAAGACCAACAACTGCAGGACAAATGCACTTATAACTCTCAAACTCTAGCACAAAAGCCTAACAGGAAATGAGTCAGCATCTTTCAAATCTTCAATTTCAAAATAAGCAATAATCTAAAATAATCTTTTAAAGTTCATTTGAGTGAATCGTGTGTACCGTAGATGATGTCTTGTCTCTTCGCAAGGTCCTTGTCAAGCTGCTGCAAGAACTGTTGGTCCACACCTAAACTCCATGAGTCAGCTTCCAGCTCCTTGGCCTCTGCCTCAAACTCGCCCATCAGCTGAACATCCATCATCTCAGTGCCTACACACACACAACAAAACTTGGATTTAAAATGTGGGTATGTGCCAAAAGTCACTAGAATCTTCTTTTGTTTAACATATTTATATTTAGACTGAAAAGCTTATACTGTCTCTCGTAGCACTGATTATTTGAGTAATGTGATTCAAGAATGGATCTGTTTGAGTGCTGACCTTCATCTGTGAGAGACTCCATGGACTCGGTGACCTGGTTTGTTCTGTTCAGGGAGTCAGTTGACTGAGAGAGATAGCGCAGGCCCCTTAAAGGCATTTCATCAAACACAGGACTATAAATAAGAAGATAATCAATAGTATTAAAAACTGTGTGCTCAAATTATGATAATGGTAAAACCACAATTTTACTTTCCCTGATGTGATTCTCTCAGTGTACGAGGAACTACATAAACACACAGACCAACACAGAGCTTACCCAGCAATGTTGCTTATGGACAAACTCTTTGAGAGATTGTTTCCAGGAAATGTCATAAGGCTGGTGTGTCTCCGTGATGATGGGATCATCAAGGAAGAATGGTCTTCTGGTGACAAGATGGCTGACCGGGGACGTTCCCTTGCACCACCAGCTACAACAGAAACATACACCAGACAGAGTAAAGTACAGTCAGTTCTAGACCACCAACAAAAAAGTGAGAAAAGGCGTATTTTGATCTACTTATAGGAAGTTAAATGCCTTAAAATGCCGGGAACACATGGTATGAAATTAACTAGAAAAAGTTTAATGAGTTTAATGGCACTTACACTTGTTCCTCATAGTGACCGTGGTAAAAGAGGTTGAGTCTGGTACTGTAAACTGTTGTTTGGGCAACTGACCAGAAACAAAAAAACACAATAAATAAAGGATAAATCATTGGTCTGATCAACATATTCTCCAGGGCTACATTACGATGTAGTGAGTGGTGTAGTTGTAGTGTGAGAACTGATACCTTCATTTTCACCTTGGCACAAACAGGAAGGCTGTCCCTGCAGCCTTTGTGGACGGACACATTACAATCTAGAAAGAAAAGCAACAGCAACATTGAGAGAATACTAGGAGCATGGTGCTGGGTTTAAAGTCTGTCTAAAAAGGTGGGGGCTTAAGGGTCTGGCTAGTTTTCCTAGCCAGCCAGGAAGCTCCACCAGCCCACTAATGAAAGCCAGACTGAGGCATGGCATGTGATGCAATCGTAGAGTAATACCGCTCCTGGACAAAGGAAAAAAAGAAACATGGGCCAGCGGGTGACATAAACACTGAATTGCATGGGAAAGTTTTAATCACATAAACATTCCCAAAGGCCCATTTGAGAAAAAAAGTTATCATCTTTACAACATACTAGTGCCTTCTGTTTTGAATGTAATATAATCACACTCTTTTATACATGAAGTTATTCAATTCTGAAGCAGAATCCATCAGATGTAGTTATTATTATGTTCCAAATTCCATTGCACGCATAAAGCAAGACAAATGTAGAAAATATTCTATTTTTTTAAGTAAATCACATCTAATAAATTTCAGACTGGGATCACTCAGGGTGAGAACGTTTCGTAAATAACGTTACTGTCTAAGAACAACATTTTTCAGAAAAAGCATTTATAAGTCCGAAAGTGATTTGCTTCCGTTAAGATCTTTTATAAAGGTATTTTAATGCATTTTCAGCTCTACTTAAACGTAGACGAAAAACACTGTATTTATGTGCATAGTGGATATCAGCCAGACATCTGCAGGTACAAATCTCCCTCAGGACCCTTAGGGCCTTAAACAATGTGAACCAGACAGAATGTACAGAACTAGAATTGTTTTCCCAGATTAAAGCATTTTTGGCAGATTGTGTTGAGGACTAGCCTAGAGCCATCACAGAGCTGGTTTCTGCCTTTGAGGCTGTTTTTGGTGTTGCTCCAAATGCCTGTGCAATAAACTACATCCTCTTTAAGGGTGCTACTGCTTCAGTGAAAAACAATGCAAATTTGTTCTAATATCTTAACTGAAAACCAGGCAGAGGTGACTTTTCAGTCAGTTTCACAGTAGTCAAGTACACATAGCCCATCACATTCAAGTCCTTCTGTAGCTGATATTACTACTAAGACACAGACCCCAATAATATCCTCAACATTAGACAGTGTAATGGGATTATGTTAATTACATTATTTATGATTAAATTGTATTTGGATTACTTATTTGGCATGAAATGCTACTTGACAATTGCTCAACACACACACACATACTCATGGTGATTCTTGTGGAGCTCTTTGTATTTAAAATTTACACTGACTTCTTTTTATGAAACTATCACAGCATTAATGGGCTTTAATTAGACTTAAGCAACGGGAGCTCATCTCAGTAGGTCACATAATTATCAGTCACACACAAAAAAAATAAAACTGAATGAACAATGTCAAAGTAAGAAACAAAGAGAGAGACTTACATGTGCAATGGAAAGCCTCCTTGCTGCTAACCGTTTTATTGCACTGCGAGCACTGGGATGCCTGGGACAGGCAGACTGATGTAAATAGATGACCATTCATAGCTTTTTTGTCCTTTTCTTTGCCTTCCTTCTCTTTCTCCTTCTTCTCACGGTCTTTCTCCTACACAGCCACAGACAAGAGTGGGTCAAAGTCACTTTGATATTATATCCTGGGAAATAAATGTTTTTAATATTGTCTGCATGGTTGGCAGGGAAGTAAACTATCTTTTCAGACACCAACTAAATCTCCAGTGATAAGTCCCAATCTGAATCCAGCAGAGCAAGATTATTGCACTGATGTGCTACACAGCAGGGGTTTTTGTATATTAAGTGATAAATTATTTATGCTGGCAACAAGTTGGCTCATTAAGAGACCATTTCAGAAGTTGGTTTTGAGGCAGTATTCACTATATGAGTTTTTTAACATGCATTACCCGCTCAGTATAAGCAAGAACATCTGTAGGATGCACGAGTATTGTTGGAGACATGATGTCTGGTAAGGAAAGTTTTAACCTTTTCATCACAAAGCAGCCTTTCTGTGGCACAGGCAATAATTGACAAGGACCTTCAGATATTGGTCATCTCTGTAGACTGAGCTTAATCACAGTGATGCTAAATAGAACAGAGCTTTGATTCTCTTTGAGATCTCCACCCAAACCCAGATGAAATGGAAAAATGTAGTTTTCAGTCAGTTATAATGACCAACTTTGTGCATATTGGTTTGAGAGACCCACACAGCTCTGACATACTAAAACTTATTGTTAGGTCACTTAACATAGCTTAAGACGAACTGCACCACAGCAGCATTACAACACTGAGCAGTCATTTTCACTTCCTGCAACCAGGACCAAGAGTAAAAAACTCAAACTTAAATAAACCTTAGTTCTAACAACAATATTTACCACATTTCTCTTTTTGCTAATCTTTGTTACAAAAGAAGTATCACAGAAAGTTTAATCATGTGTGACAATCAAAGTTTAATCTAAAAGACATTTCACTGAAGCATACTCCAGTGACTTTACTGGTAAAATAAATCAGCTTAGGAGGGAGCGCTGGTCACTGAATACACTATTGTGGCAAACTCTTTTGCTAGAACTGATTTGGGAACAGATCATTTAGTTAACCTACCTCCAGCCAACCTTTCGATCTGAGTGAAAAGCCATGGCTCCCTGTAAATCTCCTGTATAACATCCCTGGCTGTGGCTGAGTGGCTGCCACTACTGGAGCTCAGACTCCATCTGGAAAGCTGTAATGAGGAAGTGACGAGCTTGCTACATAAGGTGCCATTTCTGCTATTTATGTCTTAAGTCTGATACAGGCGCAGTGACCAAACTACATTAAGATCCTCTTTTTTCTAAATCTTGTTGAACAATACTCAACAAATTAGCTTTTGGAACCATTTTATATTTAATTTGTATTTAACAGTCTGTGACTGGGACATTGTTAGTGCATTCAGTAAACTGCAGCTTCAGGGACAGTCCTATGTCAGGTTTTGGTGCTGCTACAGATTCCTGTTGCTTTAAGCAATGCCTGAGGTCAAAAAGGCTTTGTCTTCCTGTTAACCTCTAGTTCACCTCTTAGTGTGTCTTTAAAGCAACCGGAGATACATGCAACACTATGTCTGACTAATAAAAGAATTACTGATACATATTTTTATTTTAATTTTGATCAACAATATGATCCAGAACAAAGCAGAGCATGGCAGTAATCTTTAACTAAGCAATTCTTGACAAACTTCCTGTGTACTTCCTCTTTCTAAACCATCAAGCAGAGAAGTTACAGCCTTTGTTATAGTAACGTTCTGCAGTTTGCAGTTTCCAAAGAATGGACAGAACTGAAAAAGATGGCTTCTAAGTTTTCTGTTCTATCTCCATGAAACAAACTTTTAATGTGATTTTAAAGATCCAGAACATTATCTCACTGAACACTTTTAAGACTCTGCTGAAGTCAATTGAATGTGTTTTCTATGTAATTTATATGTTGTGTTATTATTGTAACCCGGTACTGTCATCAGTCTTGGCTAGGTCTTTCTTGTAGAAGAGATCTGTTATCTCAATCGGGCTAACCTGGTCAAATTAAGGCAAAATTGCTGAATGACAAATACACTTTAAGGCCATAACTGAAATATGTCTAATTTACATGTTATTATTAGATCCATACACAGCCTCTGTATATCTACCATTTTGAGACTAGAACATGATGGGTTCACACCAAAACAAATGGGGAAATAAGAATGAGGGAAGTGACTGAGAACATTGACTTGCCCTAAAGCAAGACATGTAAGATTCAGGGAAGCTGACGGAAGACAGACAGGGCAGTTCCCACAGTGAACATAAATGCAGAGCATAGTACAGATGGTCTTTAGCCATCTCAGGGTTTAAATGTTTAAATTGGGCTACGAAAGGGACCAATATAGTGAAGAAAACATGAAACTCAAACAGGAACAACTGTTATCCACGTCTTACCCTGGTCTTTTTGTACATTTTGCTTTTGAGGTAGCTGAAGGTCCGACTGACTTTTGTCACATTTTTTCCTTCAGTGTCACTTCGCAGAGGGCCAGGCTCCTCCTCTGATATACTGGAACAGACACAGTTCATTTCTTTAATACACTGTATTTAAAGCCGGGTGATACTGAATCCTTAAAGGACTAGAAAAGGGTTCTGTCGATTTGATAAAAGAAAATACAAACAGAACTGCAAATTTATTTTTAAGGGAAAGAAAGTTGGACCGACCTGTATGCTAGTGATCCTGAAGTGCTTGAAAATGACCGCATACCTGAAACAAAATTAAATTGAGTTTAAAAAGCAATAATCAAAAAGGCTACACAGAACATTTTTCAATTAAAATCCTCACCACAGTCATTATGAAACTTTATTCTAAAGTAGGGTACTCTACATTTTCAAGTCCAGGATTTAATAGTTATGATCCAACATTATTTTGCTTTTTACTGAGGAGAGGTGAATGGTTTTACTCACACTCACTGTTAATAGTCTTCATGCAAAAAGAAGTGTCCTTGATTTAAGAACATAGCAAAAAATCATAAGCCATGCCAATCTGTTTTTCAAAACTCACTAGCTAGAATCTGATGCAGTGTACTACTATAAATAAATAAATAAATAAATAACAAAGATTAATTTGTGGTTAAATTGCTCATATAATTACATTTTTATTCAAAAAATCTTAGTCATCATTGTCAACTAAAATGTTTTTAGAATTTAAATAATAATTCTAACAAAAATATGCAAACAAAGCACAGCTTTTTTTGCACTAGGTCAGTTAGCTAAACCTAAAACAAAATAATGAATGGAAAGTTTCAGGGCTCCTTGTTGTTTGCAACAAAGTCAAGGACACCAAGAATACTAATGAAAAAATCTCACAGATAAGAATGGACTGGTGGAGGGTCTATGGGTAAAGGTGACCCGCGAACATTTATCTCACCTGAAATGTTTAGGATCATTTCTCATTGTCTGATTATTGCGCAGATATAAAGAAATTAAATAAAAAATAACAATCTAAATAAAGGTCAGCTAAATGGAGAGCTAGATGGGTTAAGAACAAGCCAAGATTTTGTAAAATTGTCTAAAACTAAAGCACTAAGCCTACTCCCTAAGGTAAAGTGTGGTTTTCCACAAGACTGAATCCAGTTTCACAGTGCAGTGTCAACAAGAGAGAGTCACATTTATTGCAGCTGAATCTTTAGTTGTTTTTTTTTGTCATTATTATTTTTGATGATTAGCTTGGTATATGGAGAGGGATTCTTAGAGAGGGAAGCACAAGCAACTAAACAGTAAAAGTAAACAGATGGTTCCCTCTTATTGGGATGGGTAGGGAGGGACTATAAACTTGTTGGATTTTCTACTGTGCAGTACTTACTCGTTCTATCCTCATCATCACTAGATGAAGATTCTCCATAAAAAAGCTGAGACTTAGATTTTGTGAGGATGGGGGACAGGTTGAAAGAAAAAGATATCCGCCTCTTACGACGCAGGCGTCCCACTGCTTGCAGCAACAGTGAGGAAACAACAATAGCAAATCATTTGATGCCAAGCTAAAGTTAAGTAATGCTGGTTTCATGAGGAAGGAAGGGAGATTTCAAGGAAAAGAGAAATATATGGGCCTGACCAGAGACCTTTCATATTAATCCTACAATTAGCAGTTACTACTAAAACTCTTCTCATATTTTCATGGTGCTTTTGTACATTTCTATTCCAAAACACCCAGATTTAGGTGTTTGCAGTGGCAACATAATATGTGGGAGATTACAATATTTCAGTCCCAACAAAGCAATACCTACCATCAATGTCTCTGTGGCTGATGGCAAGCATTGATACAGACTTTGTAAGTGGCAGGGTCATGGGATGACAACTGTTCCGTAAAGGTCGATACCTATGTAACCTCTAGAAGAAAAGACACAAGTTCAAGTCAGACAAATGCATGACAATTTGTAAGCACTTGTTTAAACAGGAAACAAGTAAATAATGTGAGCGTGATTTTGAAGAGCCTGCTAAAAAGAATGATATAACAGCTAGAGGACAAAAATGACCTGGATGTCCAGTCTGCCATGCTCCACCATCTCTTCTCGCTCCTCTGTCAGAGACACCAGAGAGCCCCTTTCATCGCTGCCATGCCGAAACATCCTCAAAGGCTCCAAGATTTGGGGGCACTGGTTTGTTGAGTCTCTCAGCTGCACCTGGTCTCCACTGAGGCCCTCCAGGCTGTAGCTGTAAGACAAACAGAAGGCCAGTGTGAACAAGAGGTTAGGAGATGGCACAAGGATGCCGCTAGTCGATACTGTTTGTCACCAGTTTTAGGATACACACAGCAATGGCTCCAACAAACACACACAGAAACACACCTGTTGACACACACACACAGCAGGTCCTGCACAGTGTTTAGCCAGCTGAGTTATCACTAGGCTCTGGAGCAGATTTACAGCTGAAGCAGTGGTAAATGACTTCCAACATCAGCATCAGCATAGAGAGCTCTACACTTGAGATTTACAAACCCAATTACATCCATCTATGACTGGAAATAAGAGGCCTTAAAAAATCCAATACAATGATTATGAAGACGAAAACTACAGCTACATTTCAGAATGAGCTATGCTACATGACTGCAGCTGCATTCGCTTCAGGACAGGCTCTGTGACAGTTAAAGCTGCAGCAGTATATCTCTCTTATCTCCAGCCCTTGGCTGTGTGTGGCACTCCATTATCCAGCAAATTATCATTCCAACACATTTCAGCATCAGTAACCTGAGCTCAACTATAATAACCACAAGGTTGAGATTATTACTGGCCACTGTAAAGTAGCACTGACCAGTCCTCAGGGCTGCAAAAGGTAATGGCTATATCTGTCATATAGAGCCTCACTACCTGCCAATGTTATTGTATACTGTTCAAGCCTGAAGGTCCATAGCACCGAAACATGAATAAGAGCAACAGCTGTCACAACTCTTTACTGAAGAGCTCCTGACTGACTGCATGAGCAAGAGACTTGCACACACATAATCATGCAAATCAAGCAGCATGTAAGTGTTCCCCATTGAAAGTAGGCCATGTGCTTGGAGCAAGGCAAAAAGCAATCACATAAACACACTGTACCTGAGGGGACTAACTAATTTCACACTGTCACAGTGGGGGCCATCACGAGGGCAGCACCTTTTACTAACAGATTTGGGATGAGGTTTGACAAGGAGGAGGAGATCAAGAAGAGCCATGACGATGGCTCTTCTTGATCTAAAAGTAAGAGAAGAAATGAACAGATATAGAAATATTGTATTAGAGCTAATGTGTTACAGTATAATGACCTGTAGCGATAGATCACAAAGGAACAGCAAGGTTACATTAAAAGGTTCTGCAAAGCTACACCTATGTAGAGGATACATCACCTGGTAGCATGTCAATCCTACAACATAAAGTGATGAAACATGATTCATATTAGTACCTTCTTCTGTAAAACGTTGCCTTCCCCTGACCACGGCCATGCATGGAACTGGAGATGATGAATGAGAAAGAGAAAGGAAGTGGTGGATGATAGTGTAAAGAAATGAATAGATATTTAATGGTAATGTTGAGACTTTAGTATTTCCAGTGAATGAAATATCTACTATAAAAGAAATTACCATCTGTGGGTTTGAGCCCGATGACACAATGGTAAAAGGGTGATAAAATGTTTTTTTTTTTTCTCTTCTCAAATGAAACAGCACATTTTAAAAAGGCAATAATATGGTCTGTCTGTCTTACAATAGAAACCTAATCAAGTCAATTTGCTTTATGTGCTTAAGCAGGAAGACCATCCTAAGTGCATCGTAGTTACTATTCAAACCACATTAGACTTACAACAGTGAAGTGAACTGAAAGCAAAAGCTAGTAAATGCATAAAACAAATAAAATAAAATAAAATAAAAAGAGGAAACTGCTGCTACCGAATAGAAAAAGTTATGCTGATGCACTACTTTGATTATGATGGTGTATATTAGTGAAGATGTATAACAGAACATGACTCAATGTAAATATTACAATGACAAGTTCTTCGCTCATCACTGGTATGTGCACATTTGTGGGCGTACAGTGCGTGTAGCTCCCTTCCCAGACCAGATAAATGGCAACAAAGCTGCTCGCAGCAGGAGGATGAAGCATCAACATGGCACAGAGGGAGTGGCATCAATATACTCAAATACAACAGTACTACAGACATTACGTCTGCTGACATCTGCTGACTAACCGCAGACTTACACAAGCTAATGGTTAAGTTCCTAACACCAACATTTCTTTCCTTTTATGTGTAGCTATTGAAATTTAAAGACGTTCTTATTTTAACACAGCTCATATGATCAACTCTCACTCCAGCTCTCACCTGCGGTGGTTCATCTCTGCGTCTCCACTGTAGTTCTTTCCTGGGCCCCAGCTGTGGCGACGGAGAGGTGACACGGAGCGTGTGCTTTTACGTAATAGACAGGACCTTGGCACCTCTGTCACCCTGTCTTTGGCCTCTTCTTCGGCGTCTCCTCCTCCTCCACTGTCCAGTGCAGAAGTGGTGATTGCCCCAGCTTTCAGCCTTTCCTCTGGGCTCCAACGGCCGCACAGCCCCTGGCTCCTCTCAGGGCTGGAGCTGGACGGCCCAATGCTGGCGTTGTCATCTGTGGAGGAGCACGAGACAGATACCTCGCTCGCACTGTCTCCCCCAGTCACTGGTTCATCATTCTGTCATTCAAAAGATAATGGCAAACTAAAGCAACTTCATCTTTAAGGAAAATTACAATTAGCATCAATTTGTTTAATGAGATTAATGAGAAGTAAGTTTCAGCATACAAATAAAGTGCATTTTACTAAAGTCAAATAATACTTTCTGATTTAATAGGAATATCACGATTACATTAATTTGTCACTGAACCATTAAATACACAGTATAGTAGATAGTGGGGCTACCTAAATAAGTAATAATGAGAATAAAATAACTAGGCTTAGGGATAATGACCCAGAGCCACAGCAGCTCTACCATTAAAAATCATCAATTTAAAACAAACACATTTTTTTATTAAAATAGGTCATATGTAATTGTACTCAGTGTATTCAGATTCTTGCTCAATCATTCTATCCATGCATATGTAACACTAAAAATCAAAAACTGCTTGCCTTTGCACTGAAGATAAAAAAACTGAGGGAAAAAGTAATAACATATAATTCTAAATATTATAAATGACAATCCTATTGATAGTGTGAACAGAGGCTGGATAAATAATGAAATATAAATATAATATTAATCAACAGCTGATGTGTGGGGAATAGAAGAAGTTACTACATTACATAAACCAATAGTTCTCAGCATTGTTTGGGGTGGGTATGGTGGATAAGTGATCCTGCAAGCACACACACATTTAAGACAGTCCATTTAAAGCTAATTTGTAGGTGTGACATTTAACTGGATCTTTTGTGCAAGCAGCTGCAGTGAGAGCACCACATAAAGCTACTTCTGTTGGGAGTTGTGAATGAAGGATCTGCTTTATACTGCACACACAACTTCCTCTGGGAGATGGAGACCCAGGAGTGTGTACATACTTGTGTGCAGGCATAGTGGCAGATGACTGCAGAGCATGGCTTGGTTCTATAACATGTGGTTTTGGGGTCATAAAAGATTCAATAAAAGGTTCCAGGCTCTCAACAAAATTGCCATGCATATATGAGCATAGTACCAAGGCACATTATAATAAATGGATGTTGTATAAAGCTAAAGAACACAAAGACATGCATTAACTCATGCTTATGATTTAAATAATGATTTTCCCTGAACATTTATTGATTCAATTTTATGTAAGAGTAATTTACTGCAGTGGTATAATGATCTAAACTGAAGATGTACTGTATGTCTTGCAGAAAAGTTGGTATCTCTAAAATAAATAGCCCAATGTGTTTAGTGTTTATTCTCTTCTCAGAGCTTTGGCTGATTATTTTGTGTTTGTATTGGTTTGCAAAAAATAACACAGCTCTGACCAGATGCTACCCCATGTCCATCTTGTGTTTTAGAGATTGATAACTCCCAATCCGATGGCATGCTGTGTTGTATATCTCCTTATGGTTGTTTATAACATACATGACCCATGATTCAAAGGATTTCAAACACTCTACACAGCAGAGGATGGGAAGTACATGCACTTGAGCTTTAACCATAGGGCTCCTTGCTTCAAACAAACTTAACAGCAGCAAAGCAGGGACCATGGCGTGCACTTCCCTAGCAGCAATACAGAGCTGCTGGCTTAAAAAGATGCTTTGTAGATGTTTGGCATCTCAGCCTTAGGGTGCAGATAAATAAAAAGCTAGGTCCTGTTTGACAAAATAGTGATTTTTATATACAGTACAGAATCCCAATAGGATTGGTTGCAGGGGAAAACAAAAATAGTTTCTTGCTGCTCAGTGTAGATTTTCTTTGGATAACAGCCACTAAAGTATTGGGGTAAGTTGGAATATTACACTCTCAGCTAAGTTGTATATTGATTACTTCATTTTTTCTCTCAGTGATTTGGGTAAATGTTCTTATTTAGTAATCATTTACACAGGGGTGTAATTTTGCATGCCCACATTAGATTCTTTGACCTTTCTGAAGACACTGTAATATTCTGGCTCTGCAGTCAGGACGCTTTCTATATCACTGCTGGAGTTTCTGTGAAATGAGGAGGGACAGCTTGCCACACTGCTGGTCCTAGTTGGTAACACAGAAGACTGGGAGGATGCTGAAAGACAAAACAGCACACAATATTGTAGGTATTAAAAACGCATCAGGAATTACACAAATAGCCTATTATTTTTCAAGCTCTGAGCTGAAACACAAGCAATTCTGTTGAGACTTCTGAGAAAAGACATCTGAGAAAGTGTGAAAGCCTGACAGATCAATGGTGGACTGTCCTGGCCAAAGCTGTTTGTGCTGAACTGCAAAGGTAAACAATGGTTGCTTGTGAGTTTTGCATGTCCCATTATGCACCATGGGGCCAATTAGAGGTGACATTTCTTGCATTTCTTTCTATTTACTTGTACAGCTCCAACTAAAAAGTTAGATGCTCATGTACAATCCACTTCCAGCATTATGTTTATTCATATTCCTTAACTATTTAGTATGTTGTATTTGCTCTTACAATGTTTTTCTATGCTTGTGCCAAATGATGACAGGACAAGTTCACCCTTGGAGACAAATTTTTTTCTGTTCTTTTTCCCATTAAAGTTGTTCCGGGCTGGTGTTTTCAGAGGTTCAAGTGTTGTTTTTGTACATCTATGGACATGTACAGATAACATCCCAGGCCAAACCAAAACAGCAGGTCTGTACCCTGATGAAGTGGCTTACTTTAGCAATGTGCCAAGAACAACCATATGACATCATCTACCAGGTTATTATGCATGATTTCTGGTAGTGTCTATTTTAGCCATAATGGGGAAGTCACTATTTTTTCCTTGAGAACATTCTCAGCAATTCTGTCAACAAAAGGAAATGTTTTTGTGGGTGTGCATACCGTGTCCATCTCTGAACATCCTAAAATGCTTAATGAAAGGTCTCAAATACATTTTGTATGATAATGTTAATAAATGCACAACTAAGTAAGTAAACATAGCCACAATGACCACAATAAACTAACCACACGTGAGCAAACAGTCTTCCTGCAACTGGGTGAGTGACAAGGCCATGACTTCTCACTTCAAAAGGTCAAGCAGGCTTAAAGAAAGTGAGTACTGGCACGCTGCTAACACAGACATTCAACAAAACTTTATGACATAAGTATTTAGTATCACCCATGTTCACTGATATCAAAAATTGAATGGGTGATTTGCTTTTTTTTTTACATTAACACAATATTTAGTATTCCATCTGTTGTACATTTCTAAAAAAAAATATATATATATATATAAAAAAAACTTTGTCCTTCACCCTCCGCGGGTGGTCTCTCATCCTTCGAGCTCGGGTCCTCTACCAGAGGCCTGGGAGCTTGAGGGTTCTGCGCAGTATCTTTGCTGTTCCTAGTACTGCACACTGCATATATATATATATATATATATATATATATATATATATATATATATATATATATATATATATATATATATATATAAAACAAAACCCTCATGGTTAAAATCAAAATCAAATTATGCATTCTGAAATACTCTGTTCTAGGTATCAGATTGTTAAAGCCAAAATAAAGATCAATACACATTTATTTCCAGCATTGTATTCAATCTATTAATTCAGCAACTCTGTGTTGTAGTCCATCCAAATCTTAAATAAGCTAACACCAACATGAAGAACAATCCCCACTGACCTATAACCTCAGGAGCAGAGATAACTTTCATCAAGGTGTTTGAAGAAGACAGAAGTTGATGAAAAAGCATTTTACTCTTAGTTTCACAGTCTATGTGTTGCAAGTCACAAAATGTAAATGTAAGTAGGAGAATGGTTCAACGTTGGTGACAGATCTGAGAGACTCCACCCCCTCACACCTGTTCCCCAAAACTAGCAAGAGACTGTGAGCTTTGACAGCTGTCTACCAGTATCTCTTTAAACAGAGCCACACACGCACACACACACACACAGAGAGACAGCTGTAAAGCCCGGATGACTCAGTGGGTGGCTGGCAGTGTAAGATGAATATGAATCATTGTATACTTACATACATTTACTGGTAACTATAGGCTCCATATGCAGTTGTAGTTAAGTATTGCAGAACAATCTGTGTTAATATTCACAACCTTTCTAAATTATTCTTTATGTCAGGTTAGATATTTTTAGATGTGTTGCTTATATTCTGCCTCACAGTCCAGTCAGAAAAAGAGGAACTTCAGTCCAGCGGAAGTTATACTAGATAGTTGGTCTCTTAAATAATGTGTGCAATTGAGCCTTGTATTCAGTGTGCTTACTAATGTACTGACAGAATCAATGCTAAGGGGAAAAAAAAAATGTATAGATTGAATTGTACAGACAAGAATACTTTCGAGATATAATCTACACAAATGTGAACAATAAATTAGGTAGAAGATAAATGACCCAGACAGTCGATGCATCTCTCAACAGAGTTCAGTGAACCTCTGAGTATACTGCAGGTGAAGATAAGTTGCCACTTGAGGCCCCTTTTATTGCCCTCTTTAAGTGCAGATCTTATCAGCACTTACACTGAACAGCTTGTATATTTTTCTTAAGGATAAGACCTAGTTGGGTTCTATATTACAACTTAAACACTTCAAGCTTAAAGCACTCATCTGAAAATTCACCCATTCATTGATTCACAGAATGTAGAGAGCTATTAATCTATTCAGTCATGTAGTTATTATGAAGCATTATATTCAACCAGAGAATGTCGAAGCTGCCCAGTAATTTCTGCCTTCACTGAGACGCCTGTGTTTTCTAACAATATTGTTTGCTTGAACCCCAGGCACACCCATTGACTCTCCTCCTATCTAAATAAGGGTTACTTGCATGAGTTGAGCTAAACAAGGTGTGACAAATGCAACATTACAAGCAACCGTGTAAAGCAGCAGCATGAATGTGAACATAAATTTCAGTGACACCTTTCAATAAAACGTCCACAATATCACACTGATCAACAAACCTCCTGCAGCTCATCAGCTTCAGCTAATGAAGCACAACAAACAGAAGGAGCAAGTTATGCAGGTCACCCCGCTCGCCTTGAACTGACAGAGCTAGCTTAAAGACATTTACACTGTACATTGGACTATTCATTCAAGTGCAGTTGTTGCAACCAAACAACAACCAGACCAAAACTACTAACTTGCTATTTAATTATCTGCACCAACACACCACACTTCCCATATATAATGCCAAGCGACCATCTCTTGAGAAGCCATATCTCACCAGATTAACTCAATTCTACACACATCTTTAACAGTTGTCAACAGTCACATGACACTTTGTAACTGTGAACATTTAGTGGAAACAAATCCAGAAAACGTATGTAGTATTATCTTTTAAAACAGGAAGTAATGAAAAGGTTGTATATAGAATCAGACTGTAACAGCAATACTCATGTCAACAATAAATGCCACTCTATTGTTATGTAATGTTATGAAATGAGTGCTAAGTTGAAACAAGGTCAAGATGAAACTGAGACTACTTGATTGCACAATAATGATCAACCAGACATTTACAGAAAATTCCCATGTAGTAGTCTTACCTGACTGCTGAGAGTTGCAGGGCCGATGAGACGCCTCTCTGTCTCGGTGGATCTACAGAGAAACAGGAAGAGACTGAATCAGCCTTAGCAGCATGTGATCGTCACCCACAAAGAAATTATGAGGCAGACCAGCGTGGCTGTTAGGAAGTACTACTCAGAACACAGGATGGGAGGCAACAATAATATAATCCATGACAGCAGGCAGCAAAGACAGTTTATAGGATTTAGAGCGCTTTCTTTTTTTGTGTTTCTCCTAAATGTATGTTTGGTTTGTTTTCAACCAAACTGACACACAAGTGCTGTCAAAAGATCTGTGGTCAGCGGTAAAAATAAAACACTCGGCTTCCTCTGTGGACTGAATGTCGATACAACAGCTATGCATTAGTGCATGTGTGTCAAGGGGTGACGGTGGTTTTAGCTCTACAAGCCACAGGCAGCCCCTCTTTAACAGGAAACACAAAAGGATCTCCAGTCTGGCTAAAGTTGTGCCGTTTTGAGTGACAGCTCTGAATGAAGATAACAGCCTCAGGGAATATCATTGTGTTTTTATGATCTCAAGCAGTGAAATCAGGATAAAGATGACATCAAATCTGTTGTTTCGACAAACCAGGCTTTTACACACATTGTTATTCTGCAAACATTAGGTGAACACAGTCAGAAAGCTCTCCAGAGACCCACTGAAACACTGAGGCTATGTCCACACGAAGCCAGTGCATCCCCTATCCGATCTTGAGACGGCGTCCTCTCAAGAAAATATCTGCGTACACACGGCCGGCTGAAAACGATGTAGTATATATGCCCGACCAGTATGGGGCGCTGTAATTCTGCCACAGATATACACTATACACGGAGAAGAAGACTTTGAGCATGCGCGCATAACCTTGCGCTGCAGAAGAAAATTTCTTTTCTAATAAAAACAAGTTCTCAAATTGTTGCAGTCATATATTTAGAGTGTAGTAATTGGTGCCCTCATGTTTGTTGTTTGCTCTTCAATATACGGACTGAGTTCTGAGTGCTTTGGACATGCGGAAATTCTCTCTCCATTCATTTTCTCCAGGTTGCTCTCCTGGTTCTCTTTCGCGGTGGATCTAAGAGCATGTGGCGTATGGTGTTGTCCATTATCGCTTGTTGCTCACCACAACTGCATAGAAGCAATAGATTTTGCTGTAATAAAGCTAGTAGGCTTAGTAGCTTCTGCAGCACGAACTCAATCATGTAGTCCGCCATTATTGTTGTTGCTGTTACGTGTGACGAGGCCGACACGTGATGCGATGACATCATCGTTTTCACAAAATATACGGATTGGCTGTACACACGACACCGCAAGGGTGTCACCTAGGTGTTGTCGAAAGATTTATCCACTTTAGAACCCTGTTTCAAAAAATAGCGGATTCAGTCTCCCAAAACACCGGACCCGTGTGGACGAAAGGCCAATACGATACAAAATGTATATGGATACAGTGATTTTTGTCTCCGTGTGGACAGCCCCTGAGTGCTGTTGTCTAGACCTAGGAGTGGCAAGTGTCCATTCAAACACCTCGGCATTCCAACAAAAGCAGCAACAACCACTTTCCAAACCAATTCTAACTGGAGATGCCTTAGGACACACTATACTGTGTTTCACCTATCACACCTCAGATGCACCAAATTAAATCCCCCAGGCACAGACTGGTTTCTCCACAGCTGCGTTCAGATATCACACAGATCCCACTGAGGAGGACAAACATGTTGACGAGCAGAGATTAGATGGTCACAGAGGACTCCAGCACACACAAACACACACATAAAGGCATGGTTCTGAATGAAACTGAAATGATGCCAGCGATTGTAACAAATTACAGAAGGCTACTTGGACAGTGAGAGCAAAACAGACAAAAAGAAAGGTTGACTTAAAACATTGAACAGCCGCAAACAAACTAGAGTTAATACATTGTGTGCAGCCACAATTCCTGTCATTGGTAAAAGGCATGGAGCCCTTTTCTCAAAGCGCTTTACATTAAGCTTCCATTCACCCACTCATTCATACATCAGTGTCACAGGTAAGGTGGGTTAAGTGTCTTGCCCAAGGTCACCACGACAGTATGAACTGTGTGGAGAGCGGGAATCGAACCGCCAAACCTCCAGTTATAGGACGACCGTTCTACCACTAAACTACCGTGCCCTGATTAGGTGTGTTTAACCTGAAGGAGATTGCAGCAAAATCTGGAGACCACTACAACTGCACGAATTGTAAGAGAAGCAGAGATTAAGTGGGTACCATGTAAGTACTATGAAAAAATATCTATTTATTTGGATCCTCATTAGCTTCCACTGTAGCAATGAAGCAGAGCAAATGTGATATTTTATATAACGTATTCAGTTCAAACTAGCAAACTATTGTTAAATAAGGCCTGCAAACCAGTCTGTCCACCGGCAGCTCAGATTCAGAACAGCCCAGTGCATATTTGGAGCGTCGGGGGAATCTAAACTGTGCCCAGTGAAAACACATCTGGTTTAAAAATAAGAAGTAGAGCTGGTGTGTGCATGGCGTATAAGGCAGGACTTAGGCCATGCTTTTATTTCTGAGAAAAAGAGAAGGAAGTGTTCACTGAGAGAAGAACTATTTTCAGCCAGGTGATCCCTACAGGATGCTCATAGATGCTGAGTGTAAAGTATTCTCGCAAAAATACTGCTCAAAGGTCAGTGCACAAGTGGAGTTGTGATCACAGTACTGCAGAGAATGGGAACAGTCAAAACCCAACATGGATCCTGACCAATAATGTAGAAGAATGTGTTTTCCATTAGATACGTATGGGTAACTAATTTATTCCCTAAAATAGATGCAAGTACACCCCCAATTTAGAAAAAGCAGACAAGGGGAATGCTACAGAGACAAAACAACACACTGTTAGATGCCAGTGAAAAACTATTTTAGTTCAGATGGCCACTTGGTGCTTGACCGTACAAGGAAGTGCTACTTTCTTGGGCTGTATTAATGAGAATAGAATAGAAAACAGAATAAAAAAATGTCATATGTCCAAACAAAGGCTTGTAAATAACTTTGATTTAATTGATGCTGGACTATGTTTTTAATCTACACGCTTCCTCACAGTTTGTGCCCGCATGATGGTACGTTCTGTCAACTGGGCCAGACGAGATGATGGGATGTGAAATACTGGCTGGAATGAAGTCATTTGGCACTCTGCCTGTTTCCATCTGAATCCAGAGGAAACCGTTAGCTGAGCGCTGCCTTTTCCCACCATCCACCACCATGATATCGCTCACTCTTGCTCTCTCTTCCGCTCTTGTCTCCCACAAGCACACTCTCATCCATGCTTCTTCGCCCCCAAGAGAAAAGAGGCACTGACATCAGGGGTAAGTTTAGAAAGTGACTATGTACCAAAGAGAGGTTACATTCAGCTGAGCAATCTACTTCATAGACATTTTTAAGTATGTCAAACACAAGGCTCATTAAATAATCTTTCCACACACATATATTAAAATGTATAAATTCATTAAGAAACAAACAAACTAAGGGGTCTATAAAATAGCTAATTCCCTGCTGCAGGCAGGAGCCATTACACAGGCTTCTGAAAATAAGACATAGATAGAAGATCATTACATGCATTTATTTGGATATAACACTCCTTTTTATAGTGTTTCTCATTTTCCAACCCCAGAACCACAACCTAACACATGCACGTCAATGTGATCATCTGAACTAAAACATACAGTATACCGAGTGAATATCGTCTATAGATCACACATTTTAAATGGAACAGTAGTTCAACTTGAAACCATTTTAGCCAATTACTCTATACCTTGACTTGTAAAGAAATGTCCCTCAGTGCAGTGTTCTAAATAGTGCAATGAAGTGCTTTTGAGCTTTAAATAGCTCGACTTTGGGGCCTAATAAAGGTCTCATTTAGAAAGAATCTATGCAGCACCAGGTCACATGGTTCAAACATTAACGATAACTTTAGTGTAAAGCATAGACATTTACTTGAGAATGGTGGTTGTAATTATGGTGTTTAAGATTTAGTTAGAACATAATTGACTTTCCACTATCCTGACCATATAACCCAGGGACAACTGAAAACCGACTGAGCCTCCTTTAGGTTCTGTTATTCTACAGACAAGCGCTCAGTGCAGTAAAATGTGTGATTGTCACAAACATATTCATGCACACTAAAACCAGAAACTACACTCCACGCCAAAATAATCAGCAGTCTGTTTGTGGAAGGCCACTATCAACAACCATGCAATCATCTCCCAGGGTGCACCACTGCAAACCTGTCACTACAACACACACAGGAGAGAGCACTGGTTCTTGAAGCATATTGTTATGTTTCTAATGATTTTTACTTCAAGGGCTCTTTAAACAGCTCTTTTTAAGGAAAAGCTATACATGCTTTTGTTTTACTCTTTTATCCGAGCTCTACCCACTGTGGTTTCAAAGCTTTCTATAGCACTCATTACAATTGTTGGCACTACAAGAACAGTTAAAAAAAAGCAGGGAAGAACTTTGTTTCAAAGCCTACCTTTATCAGGACCACATCTACAGCTCTCTCGCCCTTAGCGCAGAGACTGTATCTCCGCTTGTGTCGTTCATACATTTCCCTCAGATTAGTGAGAAAGAGTCAAATCCAGTAGAAAGAGTGGTGAGTGGAGAGATGAGGTTGTCTGCTAAACTTTACATCTGGCCACAGAAGTCGCTTTCAGCCAGACTCCTGCCCACTCTCCTCCCTCCTCCGTCCCCTCGCCCTCACTCCCTCCTGCTCTGTTTCCTCTGTTGCCTCTCAACTTCTCTTCTGACTTGGTGTGACTCAAGTTTTTCTTTGCCCTCTCAGTTTTCCCTCTCTTAATTAGCCTGTGAATGTCTCTTGCTTTTGTGACTCAGTCAAAGTAATATACAATCACTGCATTATAGACTTTTACTATGGTTGATTTAGAATCAGCAGTGAACATTGTTTAGACTCCCAGCACCTCCCTACACCTTCCTTTCTGTAAATATGTTAATATTCCTGGGTAATATGCAAATTTAGTGCAAACCTAGCTTTGGCCTTAGGCCAGGCTCTGATAATCACCAATTCATGTTTATTGCACAGCTAATAACAAACTCTCCAGACAAACAAGACTGTGTTTGTTTGAGGCATATGATTTTCTTTGTGAATTTAAATACATACAAAGAGCTGGCAAACACATTTTAGGAAACAACAGCACTTCTGTCTTAAAGATTGATGAAATATCAATAATGTCACTTTTAAATGGCATGTGACAAAGAGGGTTATGATGCATTTACAAACATTAAACCACAATAAAAGTCAATAGCTACAAAAAAACATAGCATAAAAATATTTTACTTTTCTTAATTTACTTTGTGTTTAAAATTTCAAACAGAAACACAGAACAAACAAAAGCTAACACTTTTACAAACCTTTAGAAAGAGTGACATTATGCAACTTCTGTACAATAAAACTTAAACTTGAGTTGGAACAAGACTGGAATCATGTGCTGTGTTTTTTTACACTCTATCCTTAACATTTACCTAATGCACGAACCCTTTTGACTATAGTATTATAAAGGATTGACTCATCAATAAAATAGTTTGTGTTCTCCACAACAATGATAAATGCAGCTTGGATGGAGGATGGCTCAAAATTGCCAGTTCATCTTATAAATTACAGAAAATTTCAACAGGATCAAATAGCTGGTCATTAAGTTCTCCATCTGGTCCAGAGAGAAACCCTAACAGATGCAGCTGAGGCTATATCACCCTCTGCTGGCGACCCCAGCATTCTGCACACTCTGCATATCCTGTTGTAGTCAAACATCTGGCATTCAGAACAAGCCACTGACTCAAACCGCAAACTAGGAATAAGCATCACCACTCCACTCTATGGCTGCTGAGGAATCTGTCAGTCAGCAAAGTTTCAGACTAATGCATGCACATGAATGCCTCCATGTGCTATGAACTGGGAAAAGTAGAACTCACATTTATAGATACATGTGTTTACACATCCTGTTATAATGCATAATAAATGTGGTGTGTTTAGATCAAAGATCCAGCTCTAGATACCTTTTTCACCACACAGCCAATGTCAACAGGTTCACTGTCACTGGCAAACAAGTCATTAGTTTACCTGCATGATGAACACTAATGCATATTGGATATACATATATATAAGTAAAAAATATGAAACGTACCATAGACTGGTCCTCCTCAGTTGGGCCATTCACTTCCTCATTTGCAACAGTTACAAGGCTCGTAAACCTGATTTCATCCAGATCTGAATATCACACAATACAATACAATACAATCAGCAAATGTAGTAAATAAGCAAATACACATTAAGTATTTGGTTTAACAAATATAAGGAGGGTATTAGACTTTTCAGTGTAGTAGAGTAGCTCTGCATTAAACCATTTAACAAGTGTGACCATATCTCTACATTACAGTGTCAAATGTGCTTGTAATAAATCTACTTATACTTGCACTCTTGACCCTATGTGATATCTGAATTTGCCCATGAGATTTCTGATAATGTTTTTTTGCTTATTGCTGATAAGCACTTGGACAATAGTTAACAATTTTGCAAACTAAACTTTATATTTGCAGCTTCCCAAGTCAACATTCTCATTACATATGTGTTTTATTTCAAGAGCCCAGCCTTGTAGTGTGTGTTTTAGATTTAGTCACATGGCCTGGAAATGTGACTATGTCTGCTGACTGTACTGGCATACAACAATACGCATATACTGCAAATATGTAAGTGTATAGTATATATACACTCATTTATCCTTTCAGTCTTACTCTTTGCCCCTACACTTCATCAATTAAAATTATTTAATAAATAATTTACTGCAAAGCAATAATGCTGAATCTGCCTAAAGTGACATAAAAAAGCAAAAGGCCTACAACAGTTACATCTGAGACCAAACAATGGTGAGTTAAATTATGTTTAGCTTTGTGGGGGTTTTGCCATTAATCTTCTGAGGCAATCCTAATTTGATTTACTATATTTGTTCACGAATTAGACTTTGATAAACGTACTGTCCTGTGATGTATGTAAACATGTCGAACTAAAACAAACATTAACAGGGTCTGAAATAAATCAATTCTGTCCTACCTTGCAGTAGGTTTTCCTGGCTTTCCAAGGCACCATCCACAGAGTCTGGAGAGTTACTCAATAATTTTATTTCCATATTAGGTTCACAGGTCACAATTTTGTTTAAATGGACTGAAGGTATTCTGGTTGAAATGTCTTCCAGAGTATCAGACTCTAAACTGAACTGAGATGTAGACATTCCAATATTATTCCCCGAATGTGATAATTCCTCATCAGATGCAGTCATCTCTGCCACATTAATAATGGCTTTATTGTCCTCCGTAGAGGTTTTACAGCTTTGTAACGCTTCAATGCCTTCTTCTGAGAGGCATGGAGCTAGAGAGACTTCTGATGTTAAGGTCTCTAGATCCACATTTTGGTCAGTGCTGTTAAATGCATTTTCATCAGCTTTATTTACTAAAGAATCCTGGTTCTCTGAGCCTGGCCCTAATGAAAGTTCCCCTGTTGAAGGTTCAAGGAACAGTTTTTCTCCTTTGGGTTCAAAAATCAATGACTCCATTGTGTGTAAGCTGTGTGACAGTTGATGTTCAGGCTCAGTGCCAGTCTGGCTGCAGTCAGTCACGGTCTTTGTATTAACAGTACCAGCATCCAACGGGAGCCCAATATTCACAGTGAGTGAATCTGTATTGCTGTTACAAGACATTTTAGCAACTTGTTCTTCTATATTGAATCTTGTAGAAGACAGTCCTGTGTTGGTCTGAATCAGGTTTTGCTCCCCCCTATTGCCATTGTCCTGAGGCAGATGTAATATTTCTGTTGTTGAGCTTCCCACTGATCGGAAACTGTCGTCCTCATCACTCGAGTTAACATGGACCATGTTAGACTCAAGGTTAGCATGTGGCGTCTCACTTGAATTAGGCAGGGGTTTGAATTTGCCTGGATCTTTTTCCAAAAAGTTATCAGTCTGAAAATTAGAAACAGATGTTTCTTCCAGGTGGTTTAATTCCTCTGTAGCCAGGTCTGTACTTGTACATTTGTGCGCACACTTGGTAGAAGGATCCTCTGTGCATTTGACATATTCCTCACCAGCTGATATACCACTACAATTCCCATAATGACAACCTGTTTCTGGAGTCAAGCCCCACTGCTGCTCTGTAGCATAATCCCTACCAGCTGTTTCCTGGTTTTGTTCCATGGTGTTTGTGTCTGGTTGAGGTTCCCCCTCATGGAGGCCCTCTATCAAGGGAAATGGAAAAGCACAATCATACTCTACTGCTGTGATTACATCACCACAGTTTGTCAGAGATGGGCTCTGATGGCCCCCTAAAGCACAAACCAAGTCTGTTAACTCTTTTGTGTCTGTTTTCTCCTCTAAAGATATATCGGCACAGAGATTGCCTATGTCCTTTTTGTAGCACTCTTTCATTTCAGAGTCAGACGTTTCTGACATATCAGAGCATTCTGTTGAAGGGGACTGGCCCATAACTGAAGCTGTTGTGGCTCCACTCGGTGTTATTAGTTCTGCAGAGTTGGTGTCCTCCTTGTCCTGTGTCCTGTCTACACTGTCTTCTGCTTCCTGCTCATATCTGTTTTTCCCTTCTGTGGCCTCTTGTCCTTCCTGGATCACAGTCTCTCTCCCATCAGTTTCTTCTGCCTTAGCACAAGCAGCTGGAGGCACAATTCCCAGAGACAGTGTCTGCTCTTTTGCCTCACTCTGTGCTCTTTCACTCCTATCACACAAACTGTGTGAGGAGCCAACTGGCCACTGCCTTCCCTCTTCTTCTGCTTGGTGGTAATCACTCCCAGTGTTCGAACAAAGACACACCCAGTTCAGGCCAGGCTCCTTGAGTTTTTCAGATTCTGGGGTGCTCACATACAAGCTCAAGTCTGTCTCTGAGTTCCCATTCTCATCATGTCCACAATCAGAAGTGCTCTGGCTGCTTTCCAATGAACAGTTTTCATTACCACTCCCTTGTTTTCTTTTATCCCGGCACTCTGGCGTTGCAGCAGTCTGTATTCGCTCCACTGAGGTTATCCGAGTCTCTATATCCTCACGACATTCAGCAGCTGTGTGCAGAGAGGAAAACTGCAGCTCTAGTCTAGAAACTCCCTACAGCAGAGAGAAAATGAGCATGAAAAACATTAGCTTCCTTATCCATTACTAGCTCAATGATTGCATAAGGTGTTCCAGTGGTTGTACAAACTATCAAGGTTAAAAAGGGAGGGCAGTCAAAAGACAAACAATGTTCAGCAGCAAGAGCTTCTGGCTGAAGTCAACATGGGTAGAGATAGTGTGCCAAAGGGCAGGGTGGTGTGACTCACCTTGGCATGGAGATGGCATATCAAGTGCAGCAGTTGTTCCACACTCTGAAGAAGGGTTGGAGGGTCACGGCCTGGTACAATGCTTTGTGTAAGAGTGTGAGTGTTCAGCCGTGGGAGGTGGCAAACCAACCAGGCGTCTGTAGACACCAGCTGTAGTGTCTCAGTCCCTTTGCCCGTCTCTATGTCCGCTTCAGCCCTGCCGTGAAACAAACACTTAGGTCATCAAGAAACTTCTGGAGTATGATTGGCTAACACACCACTGTACTGCTTATAAACAGAGAGTTTAACAATGACGTCAGCTGATCCATACTCCCCTTTACTCCCCTTTCCCCACAGTACTCAATGCACAATAAATTTTTTCCTTCCATCTACTGAGTAAAAAAACCCAACAAAAAGAGGTAGCTGTTGTCTGCTTATCTTATGTGGCTGTGTTTATGTTCAAAATAAAACTCACTGTTGGGTAAACAATTAGGAAACCCTCATTCCCTCTGCTGCATTTGCTCAAAGTGTTGAAGGTGAAAGTATGTGTAGTGCTTTAGTTCATGTACAGCTTAGACACCTCCCAACCAGGCAGATCTATTTGCGTAATCTTGGGTGTATGCTTTAGCTTCAAGCTCTGGAAGCTGAGGTCACTAACTAGACTTCAAGTGATTTCACTTTTCATGAGAAAAAAGTAATTACACATAAAGAGGCAACCATCTCAGGGCACACTTACTAGTCAGCTGAAGTTATGTTTAGTTTTAGTTTATCACAACTAAATTCTAAGAGCAATAGCTGTTTGGATTTGCTATTGATACCTGGGAAGCACTCGATGTGATAATAAGAAAAAATAAATAAAACCACAGAAAGACCACAGTCTTTCAAGGCAATTTTTTTTTTCTACATCTGGTCAAATATATTTTATTTGAAAAGAAGCATGTAATAAAGAATCCAATTACCAGCAAGATATATGTACCATATAGTCCACATCAATCCTTTTGTTTACTATACTATATACAGTACATCAATCATTACGTTTGCTATACTAAACAGTGCTACTGTGAAACCACAGTCTAAATCATAGAGATTATCCCATAACAAAGAAACTTACAAAGCTTAGTCAGGACCCTTTTTTTTTTTTTTTGTGAACTTTAAAAAATTTTAACTAAAAAAAAATCTACAACCGGTAACAAGTGTAACTTAAAAGTCAAAACAACAACATAAGCATTGTACAGTATTGTTCAAAATAATAGAAGTATAATGTGACTAATGACAGCCAATGATCAGCTCCAGGATGATCAAAAACAGTCTGGAGTACTGTCACAGTTAGAAGACGTCTGTGTGAAGCTAATCTATTTTCAAGAATCCCCTGCAAAGTCCCACTGTTTAAAAAAAAGGCATGTGCAGAGGTTACAATTTGCCAAAGAACACATCGACTGGCCCAAAGAGAAATGGAGGAACATTTTGTGGACTGATGAGAGTAAAATTGTTCTTTTTGGGTCCAAGTGCCACAGAAAGTTTGAGAGATGACCCCCGATCTCTTAATTCAAGCCACAGTACACAGTGAAGACAGTAAAGCAAGCATCATGATATGGGCATGTTTCTCCTACTATGGTGTTGGGCCTATGTATCGCATACCAGGGATCATGGATCAGTTTGCATTTTTCAAAATACTTAAAGAGGTCATGTTGCCTTATGCTGAAGAGGATATGCCCTTGACATGTTTGTTTCAACAAGGCAATGACCCCGAACACACTAGTAAACAAGCAAAGTCTTGGTTCCAAACCAACAAAATTAATGTTATGGAGTGGCGAGCCCAAACCCCGGACCCTAATCCAATCAAGAAGCTGTTTCTGAAGCAAAACCAAGAAATGTAAATGAATTGTGGAATGTTGGTAAAGAATCATGGAGTGGAAAAACAGCTGAGAGGTGCCACAAGTTGGTGCCACACAGCTGTGAAGCAGTTTTAAAAAGCTGTGGTCATACAACTATCATAGTAGCATATCATGAATGCTGGGTCTTGTTTGTTTTCTGAGAATCTACTGCATCTACTGGTAACTTGTTTGCCATTTAGCAATAAAAGATATAGTAAAAACCTGGATTATTCTGGTTAGTACCTTACTTAGTAGTACATTGTACTGCTATTATTTTACTTTAGCTTTAACATTACTGTATGAGAAAACCAATTACTGTCTACATGCTTTGAGTGGAATAGTTATACAAAGTAAAATTCTACCTTTTGTATTCTAATAGAACAATACTGGCGGTCCACAGCTTTTTGACCACAGCTAGTTTCAAAATGTTGCTGAAAGTGTAAAGTAAAGCTCCGGTGTGGCTTAGTTGTAATTTTATTTGGTTATGTCTATAATCACTCTAACATACAGAAACAGCTTTCCTCTTCTATACTGACAGTACAAAGACTGTCTTGCTGCCAGATCTCAAGGACAGCATTCTAATGCAATCTGGGAGACTTTGAGGAGCAGTATGGATACATTAATAAGAAAACTTTTATCTCACCTAATCAGCAACTCATAAAGGCATTCATGTCCTCGCAACACAGCAACGGCAGAAGGAGTGTGGCCTTGTTTGTTGGTCAATCGCAAAGCTTCTTTTGCACCAGGCTGTTTTAGCAAGAACTGTGTAACCTGAAACAGACCTCTACGTGCTGAGAAGTGCAGCAGGGTCTCTTGAGGCTGCAAGTCTGAGGAAAACACAAATAAAAAATAAACAATTAAGGCATACTATCAAACCGAATTTAAATGGCAAAACAAACAAAAACAACAACAATTAAACCAGTACAGCCCCCACAGTGACCCACAGTCAATTGTCTGATCTAATCATTGGGTCAACAAAGTAACAATCAGATAAAAGTGTAAATGTTTTTCAGGATTAATTAACATAATATGCTAGGTAGTTGTGGTTTGTTAATACATTGTGCTGTCATGTCAAATTGACTTCAGAAAGATCTACAGTAAGAGACAATAATAAAACATCAAACTAATGACCACCAGCATAATGATGCATGCCATAAAAATCAACCCCATTTAATTTTAGCCAAGGTAAGCAACAGCAGACTTTTTAATTAAAGTCCATTATCAGCCACATATATCAGAGGATGTCTTAATGATACCATAAAACACTCTACTCTCCCCTTGACACACAGGGAGTGATTGGAGAATCACAGTAAACACACACACCTCTACCTTTGTGTTAATGTAAAAAGTCTGTCTAAATAAATAAATACATAAATAGGCATATTTACTCCTGCCTTGAGAAACTTAAAAAAATTCATAAATTTTTCCATCAACAAATATAATCACAGTTGTTGAAGTAAACTATTCCTAAAATTCTTAAACACTAAGTAGCTTTTTCAGTATACTCAGCCACTATAAAAAACTCACAAGGCAATGCGATTAAAGTCTTATATTGCTGACAGATTAGTGGGTACTGGGTGAGTTGGGTGCACTGTCTAAAATTCTTCTTCTGATGTTATTCCTGTTTTTTATGTCTGAAACCATGAAAGTGTCTAAATTTTTTATTTGATGGTAAATATTTTATAGTGAACAAGTTTTATAGTGTTTTAAAAAAAAACAAGGCATGGCAATTTTATTTATACAGCACAATTTATACACTGGGTAATTCAAAGTGCTTTACAGAAATTAAAGACAAATTTAAAATACATTGACAAGATTTAGAATAAGAAACTTATTTCTCATAAACAGGATATAAATTTAAAAAAAAATTAAAGATGAAGAGTGCAGATAAAAACACTTTCAGTTGTCTTTACTGAATGTAGGCGGAGATAAAGAGGAAGGTTTTTAACTTCCCCTTGATTGTTTTATTTCATCTGGGAAGTTGTTCCAGATTTTTGTTGCATGAAACTTAAACGCTGCTTCACAATGTTTAGTTCTAACTCTGGGCTCGAGCAGAAGGCCCGTCCCAGATGTTCTCAGAGTCCGAGGAGGTTCATAAGGAACTAGAATGTCAGAAATATATTCTGGTGCTAAACCATTAAGAGACTTGTAAACCAGCAGTGCTGTTATAAGGTCTATTCTCTGAGCAACAGGGAGCAAGTGCAATGATTTTAAAACTGGACTGATGTGATTGTACTTCCTGGTTTTGGTTAGAACCCGAGCAGCAGCTTTCTGAATAAGTTGCAGCTGTCTTAACCTTTGTTTTGAGAGACCAGTGAGCAGGCCGTTACAGTAATCTAACCTGCTGGAGATAAAAGCATGAATAAGTCTCTCTTAAGTCTGGTTTAGACATTATCCCTTTGACTTTGGAAATGTTTTTTTAAGGTGATAAAATGCTGAGTATGTAATTGAATTCAGTGGTGGACAGTAACAAAGTAAATGTAATTCGTTACTGTACTTAAGTAGTTTTTTTCAGTATCTGTACATTACTATTTCCATTAAGTATTTCCATTCGGGTATACTTTTTACTTTAACTTCACTACATTTCAAAGTCAAATATCTTACTTTTTACTCAATTACATTTTGCAAAATTAGTCGTTCCTTTTTATTTATGAGTGGATAGAAAAAAACTGAAGAGGGCAATCACGCGGCAAGCCACCAATCAGGATACAGCGGTCTGTTTTGAACTTGGTCTGGTAACTCTGGTTACCGCTTATTTAGCGTCAGTGCAACAGCATATCATTCTGAGAGTGCCGATTGTCTTCATTCTTCATTAGGATGGAACAATCACAAACTCCTGAATCTAAAGTGCCAGTGCCACAACATCCGTGGCCTTAACGAGTCCTTCATTTTCAACTGTCTTCTTTGCCTGCCTCGGAACTGTAAAATTTCTTCGTACTGAAATTCTCCTTCCAATCTTAGGAAACACATTGAAGTAAGCCATTTTCATTCTGGTGGTCATTTTTTATTGAGTAATCTAACAGTAGCTCGCACCATTGTGTTTAAGTTAACGTTAGTTAGCCGTTTCACCAACGGTTGTAGTATTTATTTTAAACTGAGTGATTCTATATTGTGAAATGACACTTTAACACTTTTGGTAGAATATAAATTAAATTTTGACTAGTTTTATATGCAGCTTATGATGCTAAACAGTTGAAAGGTGGAGTGGAGTGCTGCTTATAAACCGATTATTTTCAAAAGTTCAGTTCCAAAGACTGTGATGTACATGGCATGCAAGAAAATATATTGTGCACGATTTAACATTACTGTGTTTTCCCCCAGATTGATTTACTAAATCATGCGCACGATTTAGCTTATTTTTTTCCTGCATGTCATGTCTGAGGTTCCGTAGTGATCTACTTTAAGAATAATTTTTAAATATATCACTAGATTAATTGAAATCAATTACATCTATGACATACAAAAAGCATATTAAATTATTTTAAGCAAGAGACTGACAAAAATTATAAGGGCATTATAGCCATAATAAATGATAGTACTTGGATACTTAAGTACATTTGAAGGCAAATACTTTTGTAATTTTACTCAAGTGAAAGTTAAAAGGGAGTACTTTGGATTTTACTGATGGATTAAGTAATATTTTACCTAGTGTATCTGTACTTTAACTCAAGTACTTGGTTTGTGTACTTCGTCCACCACTGATTGAATTAATGTGACTGTGAAAATTCAAGTCTGAGTCTATGATGACTCCCAGATTTCTAACCTGTTTTTTAGATTTTAGAAAAAGAAACTTGAGGTGACTGCTGACACTTAAATCTGAATGTCATAATTATGGTAGGATACGTCACAGATGCGTATTAACTGGCCTAAAGGGAGCATGTAAAGATTGAATAATAGGGGTCCCAAGATAGACTCCTGTGGAACTCCACATGTCAGGGCAATTTGGTCTGATACACAGTTACCACCACAAACAAGTATTTCCTGTCTTTATAATAGGACTGTTAAAGGCAGTTTCAGAGATGCCTATTCATTACTCTAATCTTTGTGACAAGATTTCATGGTCTGCTGTATCAAACGCAGCACTCAAGTCCAACAGGAGACTTTGCCCGCGTCAGTGTTCAGACGGATGTCATTTGTGACTTTGATAAGTGCAGTCCCAGTGCTGTGATGGGGCCTGAAACATGACTAAAAAGGATCAAAGCAGTTGTTAAGTAATAGAAAGTCATTAAGTTGCTGATATACAACCTTTTCAATAACTTTCCCTAAGAATGTCAGGTTTGTTATGGGCCGATAGTTGTTGAGCACTGTAGCATCAAGACTGCTCTTCTTTAGGAGAGGCCTGATGACAGCAATTCAAGGCCCTTGGAAATGTTCCTCACTGTAAGGAATTATTGACTATATCAGTGAGTAGTGGTAACAAACTGCTTAGTACTGATTTTAGAAATCCAGTGGGTAAAACACTGAGGCAGCAGGTGGATGAACTCAGGCCGGAGACTGTTCTGTCATCAATGGGTGTAAAATGTGTTAACCCAACCAAGTGTCTCCTAGATGGCTGCAGTGTTGTTTTATGCCCTTTGGACTGTATTGCATGTTTAATGCCATGAACCTTGTCGTTGAAAAACAATGCAAACTCAGTGCATTTAGTGGTGGACACTAATTCTGGAGGAAATGGAGCTGGAGGGCTCATTAATTTGTTCACTGTAGCAAATAGGAAACACAAGTTGTTACTGCTGTTATTGAAAAATATTTATTTTGCTTTTTGAAAAGTTTAATTGAATACTGAATGAATAACTGCTCAAAACAGATCTTATTCACATCTTATATTGATTTACTAAGAAGTTTAAAACATTGCTGGTTTGTTCCTAATGAAGTATTTTATCAAAAAGGACAATAAACAGCTAGCTTTTAAAGATCAATGGCTGTTCATGTCCACAGCATGAAGGATGACTGAGATAAACCACTGTCACCTACACCTATAGTCCACTGCTATCCATCACCTGACAGATCTGATAAATGAAGAACGGCGTCACACTCCTCTTTCTTCCCCGCAGTTCACCACAGCTGAATGTCTTGTATTGAAGTGGTGACATATTGTGAAGCACTGCCTATTAGAGCACACATCACTCACCACAGTGGGAAGCAGTCTTCCACATCAACAACATGACAGCTGACTTCAATGCAAAAGAATCTGTGGGTGTCCATCTTTAGTAGTTGAATTTTTACAATACAAACAGTAAAAATTGGGTCAGATATTACCAGCAAGGAAAACGTTTTGATAGAATCCTTTACAGGTTTAAAAACAATAATGAATAAAACATTAACATCAATGTTTGGTTTTCTTCACTGAGACTTCTCTTTTTGGCAGTTTTATCTAAATAAATAACCAGGCTTGGACTACTGTCAAGCCTAACTACAAGCCTTTATCTTGTAACAATAGCTTGCGGTAGAGGCAACGCTCCAGTTATTGCCCCCAACATATCTTGGGGTAGAGGAAATGCTGCAGGTGTTAATTGCATTTTCCTGTTCTTAGTATTGCCTACACAGTGCCTTTGCATGACACATTTTTTGTGGAAAACAACATAATCAACACAAAACAACATAAAAAGTTAACGATGTATCTCACCTGAGCTATTAGTCAGTTTGTTGCCCAGTAAGCTCCATCCTGGAGGCAATAGGATGTGATGAAGGGCCAGTGCCAGGCTCTCATCCAGACGTTCACACTCCCTGAGGGGAATATGACACTCGTCCAGCAGCAGTGCCCCCTCCAGGCCATCCACCTGTCCTGCAGTGCTCACCTGTGTGGCGATAATGACAAAAAAACAAAGTTTAAAGAGGTAGCACAAGGGCTTTGTGGAGTAAAAGACAAACAAATGGTGTAATGAGCTATGCTTGTGTGCAAGAGCAAAAACTACATTCAATTCTTTTTTTATTTTAGCACAATTGGTGTAGCCTACTAGAAACTGGGCCATGTCAAAAGCCAAATCCTGGACAAAACTGAAGCGATGCTCTGCCAGTGGAGTCACATGACCAACATGACTCATGAAGTCGTCTGGGGCCTGGGACACATTGTTGCTAATGGAGCACAAAGTGACGAGCACTACCTCACAGCAGTGATGAGCTAGGAAAGAAACAAAGGAATAAATAAAAGTAAATTATATGATGAAATATTTAGAGACATGATACATAGTGAATCGTATTCTAGTATAAAAGGAGAAACAAATCATACTTTATTTTTTATTGCATACAAATAAATACCTCAACAATAGCTAGATCCATGGTCAATGCCAAAACACAAACAACAAAATTATCTGGCCTTTTCTTCTGGTCTGCTCTTCATTTGAGTGCATCCCCTTCCCATTATTAAGCTATCATTGTGTGGAGAAATTCATTAAATTTATTTTTTTATTATATTTTTTTTACAAACTTATTGCTAAATATTCAGTGTAATTTTGCCAGTGCATAAATCATCAGAGCATTTAGAGGTTATTCTACTTTCAAGTACAGCATTCTTGTTGTGACATTATAAATAATGCAACAATTTGTTTATATATCATCCATAAAAAATAGTTTTGACTTTTAATTGTCAAGAGCAACGTGCCAGGCCAGGTACTGAATGAGTGTATCTGCATTGATTTTTCCAGCTCTCCTGGGAATTTTATCCTGTGACCTTCTTGTCGGTCATTTGCGTAGCTCTTTGCAGCTCTGTTTTGATGGAAAAATCAGTGAAGCAAAGCTAATCTGTAAGTAGAGTTACACCTACTCACAACCCCTTCAGAGAGCAGGAGCTTTTGGAAAATAGACAAGAGAAAAACAATGCTATAAAGTGTCATAGAAGACATATTAGAAGACAGTGCCCTTTGGCATTAGTCCTGTTTATGCTTATTTATAAAACCTACTAAGAGAAAAGGAGAAGAGTGATTTGTGGAAAACGAGTGGGTGATAAATGAGGCAAAAACCTGTAGTGTGAAGTGGTTTCTCTCTAACATAACAATAGTTTTAAAATAACGATGGTACTAAATAATGAATAATTTACTGCACTGACTTTCATTTGCAGCTGTAACCACAGGCGTTCACTGGGATGTAATTTAAACCTTTATCCTTTATTTTTTATAAATTGTCATCTCAACACTACATTATGGAAGGTCTAACATGATTGTGTTGACATTACATTACATTAACTGTAACTGCCCCGGAAAATGTTTTATGTCTTCTTACAAAGTAAATTAAAAGGATCAATGGACACATGGAATTATGATATATTAAATACGGTTAGGAGCGCTGGGGGGATGGGGTGCATTACCAGGACAGAGTGCCTGTAAGGTGTCATGACTGCTCCTTAGGATGCTGGTCAGGTGCCTCTGTGTGCTGCCAGTAAAGAGCAGGAAGTAGTCGTCACCCTCGTTTCCCACAGCCAGCTCTTCATCTGTGAGCTGCACTGTGATAGCACACTGGCCCTGCAGAGGACACAGGATAAGATAAGAGTTGAGAACACTAAGCAATGCAAAATTAAATCCAAACAAGTTTCTGTTTTGCTAATATGTGGTTAAAAATCAAAATGTGTAAGTCAAAAACTGTGCAAAAGCACTGCCCTTACCGTCATCTAACTACCATCCCTGTTTAAATGCATTTTAACACTTTACGGTTGTGTTGTAAAATTACATTACTATATAACCTTCTTAAGAAATTAACTGGAAGGCATAAACATAGAAACAGATTTTCTTAAGACTAAACAAGATTTGCCAGAGGAAAATATGCAAAAACAACTCAATTAACAGCAATTTTGTTTCTGCAAAACATTCTGTATAACCATTCACCAGTGTAACAGGTCACCCACTGCTGTCTGGCTTTTAGAGGGTGTATAGTACACTCCATTATCATCATTGCAATTAATTTGAACTTAGTTTGGTTCTGGGTGAAGGGATGTGTGTTTAAATTGGAATCATGCCACACAACAAATAACACTTAAATAGTATTATTATAAAATAATACAATGCAAATTCATACTGAATGAAAACAATCCATGTACACAAGTTCTTCAGTGACATATCAACTGATGAGGATCATGATGTGATGAAAATAAAAGTCTGCCTTTCCATTGGGCCACAGCTTGTTAAGAAAGAATAAAAGACCACTTCATCCCACAGAATCGAAGTGCTGTGATCTTTCCAGCTGGCCTGTCCAAGCTGACAGGGATGTGGCATGAGTGGTAACAACCAGGGTTAAAAGTACTTCCTCATTGTGCTTATAAAATGTGACCCTCCCGGCCTTGTTCCATGCAGGAAGGATCAGCAGGTTGACAGCTACGAGGCTAGCCAACAGCCTTGAGACCATCCCGTCTGTGTTTGGCAAGTCACTACTGCTGAGTAATAGAAGGGGGAGAAATGTGTTCAAAGGCAACCACATAGACACAAGAAAAGTCATGGCCTGCAGTTATCATCATCTGTAAGCCAGGGCTGGATGCAAGAAGCAGGTTTTGCTATGCAAGGAGGGTCTCCGCTTTAACAAGCAGAGCAGAGGCACTGGCATAAATGACTTGTAGATGGGTGCAAGCCAGCGTGCATGACATTCTTTCCATTAAAAACTCATCTCTTATCCTGAGCCCAGATTGGAAATTAGGGTTTGGTGCTACTGCACAGATTGCCACCTTAGTGGATTTGTGAGGTTGCACTCCATGTGAAAAATGACAACGTATCCATGTGAACTAATCAGAACAAACAGAAAAGAGAAATGTTTTTCTCTCTAGTGGTAAATCATCAGTGACAATGCCAACATACTGCATTTAGCACAAAAGCCAATTCCCTTTCATTCCCATTATTTGCTGTGTGTGATCCAAGAATTCTAAAGAGTAAAAACTCATTTTTAAAAAGGGGCATTGTTAAAAACAAAATAATTGTGTAAAGAAGATAATAACTAAAGCAAAGACAGCATTATTGAGGGATGTGTCTGGCTCCATTCAGACAACCAGGGGTTCAAGAGCAGCGTGGCATGTACACAAATGAATGTCTTTAGCTTCATGGCATGACTGTGCTCTCGGTTGGTAATAAGTACTTAACAAAGTGACCTGCTGAGGCATTGACCTGCTAATCATGAAGCTTTAACAGGAAACAGGCAGCTTTTTAGCAGCATCAAAAGAACAGCTGGATGTTTTGAACCCAACCCCCCTTTTAAATATGTATGTGTAAGTGTAGTCTTTTCCACTAAAGTCAAACAACTTTACTTCTCTGCTTTTACACAAATATTTTATAAGAAATATCCAGCAAAGTGCTTTCATTGTTTATAAAG
This sequence comes from Perccottus glenii, assembly GCA_024416835.2. Classification (NCBI taxonomy): domain Eukaryota; kingdom Metazoa; phylum Chordata; class Actinopteri; order Gobiiformes; family Odontobutidae; genus Perccottus; species Perccottus glenii. The sequence continues at coordinate 8,971,450 of CM044548.2, forward strand.
GTTAGATTTTATAAAATACCTCTGACATTTAGTATTATTTATAGTAAGTCAAGCAAGTAAAGTCAAAGTAACATTTATGTGTTTCCTTGTAAGCAGAGCATACATACTCTTGTCAATTTGTAAATAAAAATATGACTTAGCATATTATGTAGTAGTGTTGTCACGATACTGGAATTTCTATCTTCGATACAATACCTTCAAAAATATCGATATTCGATACCATTTTTGATACCAAAGGGAAAACAACTGTCACAATATTATTATTTTAAAATTTTTTATTTAAAGATAAATATAACATGTCTCTATAGAACATGACAATGAGGTATATTTTACATTAACAAAAATGTCTTGAGGTAGTGCAGGGGTCTTCAATCAAAATCAGCCAAGGTCCGCTTGGACCTTAGTTAACTTTCCTCACCGTGAGGGGTCCAGAAATTTTTAATAAAAGGATATGTGTTTGAATATAATTCTTCTTTTAATGTAAAGTCTCATTTATTCCACACATACAGCCTAGATGAATGTTGATAATCCACTGTTTTCTGTATTTTATCCTTTGTTTACATGAGGAGGATGTTTGTCAAAGACAAAAGAAAAAATACTACAAAATCAAAAGAGGCTAAAGCTAAAGCTCAGGACCTGGTGGTTTATTGGCAACAGCCTGGAATCCTGCATTTAATGCCTAGTACTCCTTCATACATGTGCAGTGGTGGACAGTAACGAAGTAAATGTAATTCGTTACTGTACTTAAGTAGTTTTTTCCAGTATCTGTACTTTACTAAGTATTTCCATTAAGGGATACTTTTTACTTTAACTTCACTACATTTCAACGTCAAATATCTTACTTTTTACTCAAGTACATTTTGCAAAATTAGTCGTTCCTTGTGTTTCCGTTAAATATTTTTGTAGAAGAAGACCTCAAAGACGCGTCTCAGTGGGAGTGTCAGGACCGGCTCAATAGAAGCCTCATTCACTACACGCGAGCTGATAAACATGAAAATGACAAATAAAAATACACCTGTGATGAAGCTTTGGTATTAGTAATGTCTGACTCTGATTTTGAGGAGAACATCTACATTTAGAGTCTTTTCAGCCGAGTGAAAGTGAGAATGAACGAGAGTGAGTGCTGTGACTTGGACAGCGGCGCGCCGCTGCTCGTGCCTTTCTCAGCGTCTCTCATAAAGCACACGCTGTTTTTCCCACATTTTACCAAACATCAGTGAAAGAAACGGGAGGAAACTAAAGCCGGGAAGCGCACCTGCAGCTTTACCTTTAGCACCTGCAGCTTTACCTTTAGCACAGGTGATAGAAGCCGGGCGGGTGTACTGCAGTGGCGCGGGAGTGACAGGGATTTTGGGAATAATGCGGCTTCTATTGACAGCTGTTTGGGACAAATGCGTGTTGTTCATCCTGACACTTTACCCAGTCGAGGAGGAGAGGCAGAGTAAACATAGTCAGCGAGAATGCACTAATCAAAGCAGCGATAGTAATAAAAGTGATGGCTGTGTGCTGTGCTTTATGAGAGGTCCTACACTCTAAAAACTACTAACTATGCCACATGGACGGATAAGAAAAGATAAAGCAACTGCAACCACACACATACAGTACATGTGTATATTTCTCAGAACTATTTGCTTACGTTTTACTAGTTATGGTATATGAGAAGTTGTAGTTATTCTTTATTTCAGAAAAAGAAAAAAAAAACTATTCTAATATGTTCATTAGTGTGTATGTACTGAAAAAAACATAACCGCCAATATATAATGTCATGGTATGCAAATTATATGCAAATTAGATGCTTAAAATTTATTTACTTAAATACTTTGGGTCATACCTGACATTTTTCTAGTTTAGAGTAGGACTCTATCTCGTATCATTTTCAAACCACAGCCTTTTGAAATTTGGATCTCAAAAATCTGTATTTTTTAAATAATTCCTGGCGCCTAAAGGGGGCAAGAGACTGACAAAAATTATAAGGGCATTATAGCCTAGTACTTGGATACTTAAGTACATTTGAAGGCAAATACTTTTGTACTTTTACTCAAGTGAAAGTTAAAAGGGAGTACTTTTACTTTTACTGAAGTAATATTTTACCTAGTGTATCTGTACTTTAACTCAAGTACTTGGTTTGTGTACTTCGTCCACCACTGTACATGTGTGAGAACATTTTAAATACAAAATCATCAATTCATGTCAAAACATATTTGTTAAACAAATATGACAAAGATGCCTGTCATAATTGATCTCTTCCTATTGACATTCCTCTGAAAACAACAGGAACAAGGGAAAAAGCACTGAGCATTTATTTAGCATTAGCTGTTGCCAATAATTAACTTATTGTTTAATTAGCAGGTTCATCTTTAAACATTTAAAAAATTTAGAATAGAATTTTTTATTTCCTTTATTTTCTCCGTGTGGGGTAACATTTTAATTAAAATGCTTATGATTAGTTCTGTAACAGGAGGATTTAGGATTCACACAGAAACTGACACAACTCAAGGAAGACTTAACCTGTGTCACTCATCTCCAAACCCTCCTTTCACACCTTTTCTGTTTTTAATCACCCATATGAACATATGTTGGGTTCAAATGAACGCAAATTGCGTGAGCTAATTACTCACGTTGTTTGTAAATGAGGTCAAATATGCGACAAACGAGTCAATACTTAACCTACGACAGAATAAAGAAGTTGACAGACAAATGTACAACTCACCACATTAGACGTCCTCACTTTCCTCCGAGCTAGAGTCTTTTTAATCTCGACATGAAAACTGTCCAGTCCTGGTTCAGTTCTGAATTCATTCTCTGATTATCAAAACAGTCGGGACGAGAGGATAAAGGGCTGTTGTTCAGCTTTGACACTGACACGGAGCTGAGGAGCTGTATTTTCTGATTAAAATAAACGTTCCCTCCCCGCCCATAACGTCAGTGAATCTTTATGTTTTGCCAAAGCTCAACTTTTAAATTTTAGTCGTTTCTAACTCATTATCAGGCTATGCTAAACATGTTGAAATTTCCCGCTGCTCTGTCCGTAACCATAGTAACCTGAGTACCCGCGTGTCGAAGTTGCCGTCCTAGAAGTGCCGGTTCAAAAATATGTTTTACACAATGCGCTTGTAATTATGAATAATGTCTTGCGGTCCAGATCGTGGTCCGCCTTTTGAAGACTTCTGAGGTAGTGCACTTGTTCAAAGGCCACTCAGATTGTCATACATTCAGAAACCAATAGTGCAAGTAATAAAAAAAAAAAAACTCGATATCGATACTTGGTATCGATACTCGGTATCGATACTTTGGGCAATTAGTATCGTATCGTTTGAGATATTTCAGTATCGATATTTATCGAAATATCGATATATTTGCCAACACTATTATGTAGTCTCTAATAATCAGTTATATCACAATGTATAGTATATAGTGCTGCAAACACAAAACACAATAAAGCACAAGCAACAGCACAAGAATAAATCCCATGATGCAGGAGATATGACAGCCCAAGTCAAAATATGCTCATGTAAATAGTCATGTTTTCTATACAAAATGTTCATTCCATAGCTGATCATTTAATTATAGGCCACCCTAAAATACACTGTGTGCTGAATGGCAAGAATGTTAATAGCATTGATTACACCAGTGACTTTTATCATTAAAAGAACACTTGTTCATAAGCCACCCTCTACACAGCAGTGATATGGAAAAATTTAAAGGCGCTTCAGTGTTTTTACAGTTGTTAGTAACACTGTTTGTGGCTGTTTGAAACATGCTAATGTAGAGTTACAATGCAACCGGCTCAGAGTATGAATTTTAATACATAGTTTTTCAGTGAAGGATTACAGGTCAGCTACTTAACCCCAATAAGATATCTGAAGCTGAAATGCTGTGATAAATGTTAAAATCTAATGTCTAATGAGGCTTGACTGTGCGCCTGGTTCCACTGAAAAGTCTGGGTGTAAATCACAGATAAGGCTGTCTTGATTTTGTGTGAGGCCCGTCTAGTCACACACCCATTGCTCACCAAGCTCAGCTGGTGATAAGGGATCAATTTCTATAAACCTAGTGAAGGCAAAATGCCATTTAAAAGGTTAAAATTTCAGTGATTTGAAATAGTTTTGAAATGAAAATTATTCAGTCAGATTGGTCAGATTATATTTGTAACTTTATTTTTCTTTTACATGTTCAAACTTATTTTAACAAACCAAAAACTGGATTACTCCATATTAGATTTACCCAATGCAGCATTGCATTCAAAAACAAAAAAAACCTTCTTTCAGTCCTAAGTTGACCCTTAACTTGACCCATGCCAATGAAAATCAGATTTACACAATGAATGAGAATGGAACATGAGATTCAAAACCGCTGAGATAACCTCTTCAACAACCAGATAGGACGTAAGCAACATGCTGTACCTGTTCTACCTAAACCTGCTCATCTGGCTTCATTGGAACTATGAAGCTATATATCCTTAGCCAGCATCAGTCTAGTTATTTTATAGTTATTTTATTAACACAAATGGTCCTCTTAGTATGTGGCAGTACATAACTGAAACAGAAAAAAAACTTCTCTAATAGTCTCATGCAGCTTTTATTTTACTTACATATAATGGAGCTTGTTGTGGACTGAGTTTCATGTCCCTGGTCACTGCAAGAAAGAGACAAACACATATTATAACACAATGTGCCAACAAATGCATTTATCCTTATCATTGTCAGCCTACATAAAGATAAGATGCTATACATTTGTTTTCAGGTCATTCTGTTAACTGAAAGTACACCAGCAGGAACTTAGCTTGTGCTATCCCTGCTCTATTACACACATAGAATATTATTTAAACTGAAAATCATCCTCTTTTCAGTGAAGACAAATATGAAATAATGTTTTGCTTTCCACAGAACACATGTGCAGTTTATCAGCTATTGCATCAACCGAACTTTAGTGTCGACAAGGTGACAGTTAAGCTTTGCCCTGGCAGCCATCCCAGCAGTCTCTGGGAGGTTAATAGAGCATGAGCAGGCTATAGACAGCGCAAACACTTCATCTCATATGGGTAAACCAAAAAATAATGTGCGCAGTAGGTGACCTTTTTGTAAACAACAGGCCACTACTTAAGAAAAAATAAAGTGAGAATTTAACAAAAACTCTGCTTAGCCTCTTATGCATGGGCTAATGCCAGCAAGCTCAGTTAGCAGGATTTACCAGCTCATGTTCACGTTTGATTCCCTAGTCCCAGTCTGAGATACAGCCCTCAAAGCCTTTTTCTGGGCACAAGGTCAGAGGCAGCGGGTGTGTAATTACATCCAAACGAACCTATTACAGCTACAGACTTGAGGACAAATGGGATGGAAACCTTTGTGTTGAACTTTCTTGAAGAGACCCTAGCCTGCTTACATTTATCAATTATTCCGGGGAATGCTCAACTTTGAGAGGGTGTATTCTCAGTTATTTGGAAAGACAATTTTCTTTTGTTTGCTGTTCCCTGGCACCAAAACAAGTCCTTGCTGCTGGCCTCAGTGGTCAGCAGTGCATTAATCACATGAACCCCACAGCGGGGGAGGCAGCAACAAAAGGCCAGGACCTAATGAGTTCAGCAGAGAACACCAAAAGAGTCAATGTTGGACTCAACAAAGCACTGAAACGAGGAAAGGCCAATTCGCTTTCTGCAGCCCAATCAAAATATTTCTCCACTTTTCTGCTAAATAAATAGGCTCGAGCTAGAATTAGGCGGATCAGGTAAGGGGATAATCAGTCGCTCTAATAATACTCTGGAGTCTAATCCTCTTCCCTCAACTGCTGTGGGCCAGAAACCAACTTCTTTGCTACATGCACAACTGACAGGACTGTCATAAAATGTCCATAACAGACACAAAGGTTATTTTATTCAATATAATTGGACATTGTTCTATTTTTGTTACACATGTGATTAGGAAACAGACGCCTTTCGAAGTTTGAACTTGCACCACATCATTTTTGGATGCATGTATTTTTCATTAAGTAACAGTTAACTGCATTAAACGGTCCAATTTCTGACTGAAGGGCTTCTGACATTTTGGTGATTTTCATAATCTCAATAAAACATCTGGACAGAAACATTGTTCAAATAAATATAAGAATAAAGACAGTGACCGCTTTTTTTGATTGTTCTGTCAATCTCAAACGTACCTACAAATTTTTGTGGTGGGTAGATCATTTTGACTCGGTCATTTTATAAGTAGCTTGCGTGCTAAAAAAGTGTGAGCACCCCTGATCTAGTGCATGTAACAGATGTAACAGATAACACATATTATTTATGTGATTACTCTTTTTACAACTTTACATACTTGAGATCCTGAGAGTGCTCAAAAGGATCACGCCAAGTCGAAGCCAGGTGAAGTTACAGGTGTTCTTCAAGGACAGGAAGAGCCACAACAGCAAATGCAAATAAAAAATAGGATGTCCGAGGCACTCCAATTAGTTTGTGTTTTACATACTCCTATTACCCTCATTTTATCCCTTACTTACACATATTGTTTTGATACATTTTCAAAAATGGAGTCAGCTCTTCTCACCAGTGGGGCCACTTTGTCTGCTTTGTCTCAATAGTGTAACTGGACAACTGACCAGACCAACAACAACAGATCAAGAGTGACCAGCTGAACCAGTAAGTTAACCCACAGCAAATCTGAGGACAGTGGCAGTCACATTTTTCCAAGAATAAGAGTGAAAAAAAAAAAAATTATATCAGGAGACATTTTTTGTAGGGACATATCAGCCAGTCCAAAGTTAATGAAATGTGGGGTATTAGATTTGTGACTGTGGGTATTTGTGCAGTTACATGTGTGTAGTATAGTATACTATATATAATGTCTATGCAACAGTAACAGTGCAAGTCTCTACCATTTCATTCAGTGCCAACAATGTTAACATATACAAAATTAAGTTGCATGTAATTAACTGCTGTAATGCAGTTAATTGCTATCATTGCTATATAGATTATTAGCACCTATTATCCAATGCTAATTTAGTTCTCCTAAACCTTGGGAAATTACATCTTCTGAGCTAACCCTACTGCCTCCTGACACCTGCTTATAGAGATTACACAACCCATTAACTCCATCTAAAACTCTAGGGGACGGTCAAGCTTCAGCCAAGCTCCTTAGAGTCTGTATAATGATAAAAACTGCCTTTGAACTTTTAAAAGGGAATTTTCTTCCTCCACAGCATAATGGATACAAAGAAGCAGGATTCTGGCCACGTTCAAGAGCCGGACCATCACCAATGTGCCAATAAATCAACTGATAAAAGCTGCTCAAAGCTGGGATAGGGACTGATATGCAGAGTTAGTCCTGTGAATGGACCTATTATGGTTTGCTCAGGTCCCTTGGCTATCAAAAGAGACTATATCCGCCATGTGACTGCAGCCTGACTGGAAGGATGAACAGGATTAGCTTCACAACTCATTAATCTGACCGTCTTCTATGCGCTTCTCAATCAACAGGTGAGGATTTCCCAACATGACCATACAGTATACCAGATGCACAGAACAGATTCTTAAACTTACTCTCTCGGGCTTGTAAGTCTTTTCAGTACAAGTAAACAATGATTAATCCTTCTGAAGCCAATAAAGATTAATATTACAGTCTGACCGAGAACTGGATGTTATCAGGATACAAAAGTTACTCAAAACTCATCTATGTCCTATCTATTTTCTTCAATAAGATCTTTTGAGAGGCTTCACATTAGAATTAAATAAATTCAGTCTTTAGATGGTCAACAAAGGAAAACGAGTCAAGAAAAGTTCACAGCAGGTGATCTGAAAAGGCTAGTGAGGGCATCAACAGAACCCGGTCTGTAAGTTCCACTCCTGTAAAAAATCCTCTAATGTTGGCTCTGGTCCTCCAATCCAAAGGCCACCACATCTCTGAAAGTACTAAAATAATGCTGTTGAATGCAGGTCAGGGTTTTGTTGCTTAAAGGTCTTAAAGTCTTAAAGTGGAATGCCTAACAAAGTGAGTGAAAGAACAGAACATTTAAAAAAACAAAGTACCTAACCTGTAGCCCTTAACCAAAATGTACATGTCCAGCATTTCAGCATAGCACAGCCATTTCAGTCATTTACAAGGCCATTATCATGCCTTACTTTGGTGGATAGCCTTCTACTAATCTTATCAAGAAATTGGCATCTGTATAGGAAATTCAGACTGGTTATATTTAACAGTGACTATCATTGCAAGTGTTTCACATTCCAATAGAATTTCTAAGGCCAGTTCAAGATAAGGAAGAAAAAGTTACCATAAAGCAAGTAATTTAATCCCCTGCTTAAATGATTAATAATGTCATTGTGTGCCAAATAAGTTCAAGTTAAGAATTATTACACTGCAGTTTAAAATGATTGTGTATGACTTTGCTGCAGCATCCTGTTAAAGATAAAGGCTTCCCGGTCACCAGAGGTTCCACTAGACTTTTATTTTACCGGCCAATTTGGCCTAACCTGACTCCGCCAGACAGAACTGCTCACAGAACATGTGAGTCTGTTTCACACTATTATCTGGGAAGGCTCCTATTGAAAGCGTTTGCAAAAGGGAGGCGCCTTCTGTCGGAATCTTGGTAGGTGATTTAATGAAGCACCAACTAATATCCGCTTACCACTAGATTTGTTTTAGCCAATTATAGCAACGATTCATAACCAGAGTGCGGCTGATATGAAGAAACAACAAACGGCTGTAACAGTTTTTGCATAAAATGAACGTTAACTAACATTAAATTGGTAAATGAAACGAACGTCGGCTTATGAAAAGCACGTGTATGAAAGACTACGAGGACATGCCAAAGCCAGTAGGAAGAAGTGCACAAATATCTTTTCTTTACAGAAAAACAAAAGACATTAGCATCAACGCTAACATCCTTTAGCCCTACATGTTGATAACACCTATACATGTATAGGTCAATTGGCAACTCTAAAGTGTCTCTAGTCAATAAATGTGAGAGTGAATGGTTGTCTGTCTAAAAGTCAACCCTCCGACTAAACTGGCCAATGTCCAGGGTGTACCCCGCCTAAGGCCCAAAGTTGCTGGGATAGGCTCCCGTCACCCGCAACCATAGATTGTAAATGAAATGGATGTAATACACCCATTGGTCCCCTATTCATCGATATTGTCATTATGACAGGGCAATAAAATTTTTACTGCATAATAAAACAATAGTTTTCAGAGTTGTCACATAGTAAAAACTTAACTCTAGAGACCAGCGCCATCTTTTGTACCAGGCTGTAAACATGATTTTTATACTTGGGTTGTTTGGGTTGGGTTTCTCCTTATATTTCCGCTTTTGAAGCCTGCCCTCTGGTGGACGGCGGTATATTGCTGTATTTCGCTGCATATCGCCGTATGGCGGCACCTTTACTCGAGGACCGTTTAAGAGAGGCTTGCCCGCATTCCCTAACAAGAATAAGCGGTGGAAAAAAAATAAATTAATGTTGATAACAAAGAGGAAAGAGAAGAGGACACTTGTTTTATTCACAAATTAAAATCCCGCCTTGGCTTGGCCCAATACAATATGGATTTAGCCGGGTTTCGAAACTCCCAATTCTTGCAAGAATCCAGCTACAGTGCAAATGGTAAATGGCATGGATTTTATATAGCGCTTTTCCACCTTCTAGGAACTCAAAGCTCTTTACATTAAGCTTCCATTCACTCATTCACACACACATTCATACACCAGAGTCACAGCTGGAACAAAACTGGAGGCAAGGTGGGTTAAGTGTCTTGCCAAAAGGACACAACGGCATGAACCTGGGAGAGCATGAATTGAACCGCAAACTTTCTTGTTATGGGACAACTGCTCTACCCCTGAGCCACTGCACCTACATTTACAGGCTTGTGTGTCTATGAAAAAGGCTGTGTAGTTTCATATGGAAGGCAAGAGGGAAAGCAAAGCAAGTTCACGGCATGTTCAAGTGCGCTCCGAAAAACGCTGAGCTATAGGCTTGCATCTTTTTTGTTACCTAACCATTAAATCTGTTTGGTAAAAGGGCTAACAATGCCCCACATTGTGAAAGATTCATTTAAAGACATTAGATAAATGCTCATGGCAACATGCAATATTTTATTTGTCATATTTTTCATCGTGGACCAGCGAGCTTTTATTTTACTGGCTAATTAGGAGTTAAACCGGTCAAAAGGAAGGTCTAATGGAAACCCTGACGGTGGCGATACATTAACCTAGACTTGGGGGCAACAGTTACCTGGGCCTGCTTCTTCTTAAAGGCGAAAGAAAGGTGCAGTTAAGGGCATGGAAACACATGTAAAGGAGAGAAACTGATTTAGAGCTGAGGTGTCAACCAACACCAAACCTGGTCATGACAATAGACACGGGTCTCAGGAGGTGGAAGAGGAAGTGTGGTCCTCACACACATAGGACAACATGGAGCAGCCTGGATATAATTTATCTTCTTTAATAACTTGTCCCTAAAGGCAGGCAAGTTCAGAACATCTGTCACACCCTATAAATGACTTTTATTGTTTAAATAATAGTCAAACTTCAGGCACAATAAAAACTTTTTTTCTTGCTTTCTAAATGAACATTCTGAAATCAGATACATTTGCTGTGAGATTACTGTTTTGTGAGGCTCAATGCGGTTTGATGTTTAACCTAGACATTTGTTTAACCCCCCCCCATTCCTCTGTAACCACTAGTAACTAAGCAAAGTCTACAACACAGAGTTTACTGCAGCTTTCAGCTCCAACTAAACATCACATTGAGAGCAAAGTGCAAGCAGTGCTCTTGTGTTCTTTTTGCACTTTATTATCTACTTCTCTGGGGCACAGCTATATTAGTCAGAACTACGTCACCTCCAAAACAACACCACCATAGTAACCTGGACACAGCATGTTGACAACCATTTAGATAGTCATGGCTGTTTGATTTAATCAAACCTGCTATTGTCTCTCTGGACAGATATGAGGCCGTGGTGATGCGACCTCACCCCGTCACACAAAAGCGGCCTCTGTGCACAAACGCTGGCTGACAACACAAGACTGGGGGATGAAAGCTCTCCTCAGTGTTTGGTGACAGTTATTACCCTCTCCACTGAAACCAAATACCTGTGGGCCCAGATAGCATTATCTTATTGCGAGGCACACCAGGGGCCGGCCTGTAATCAGTGCATAGGCCTTGATCAGCGCTCTGCCCCAGCTCTGGTGCCCACGTCTCATCTACTTCTATATGACAAAAGCATGGGGGCTCTTTATACTGTAGACATTTGAGGAAAGCATGAAGGCTGCATTTAAGTAGAAGATTCAAACAGATTCAGAATAACTAGACGCCTCTTTAAAATGTTTAAATTGAACAGTTCAATATAGCCCAGAAACTTGCAAAGGTTATGTATCTGGCATTTTCCTTGTTGTAATGTTCAACTGATCATTACAAAATCAGCAGGGCCATATCTATGCCATCTAATTTAAGACAAGAGCGATAACAGCAGTAAAAGTGGAGTTTCACCTTCTATATAGTGCAGCAACAAAAAAACACAAAAATCACTTTGAAACTTCACTGGCAAGTACCAAAGTTACTCATTTAACCATATGATTTAGAAAAAACCTCATTGAAATAAAGACAAAACTGAAGCAGAGGGTTCTAGAAAACACCTGACAGAGTGTTGAGAAAAGAAATTGGGTAGAAGAGGTTTAGAGATAAATGCCTGGGCTAATACAATGCTGTAATGGGAGGTGTGCATTGTTAACAAAATATTGCGTATTAATTGAGTAACACAGTGGATTTCATTTTAATCTGTTGCAGTGATGTAGAAACAGAAAGCTCTATAATGCACAAATTATGGTAACAATATTGTGACATATGTGGCACATCCCATAGTGTTTTATTTACCACACGCGAAGAAAGAATGTCAGCTCGAGTGAGTCAGTAGAAGTTAATGCATGTTGAACTGGTCAATAAGAAACTCTAAATTACCCATAAACTCTATGAGCTTTCCCTGTGATGCACTATTGACCTCTCTGGGGTCCTTAACCTTTTAAGGAATTACTCACAGAAAGGCATAACAATTTTTCTATACACTTCTTTTTCTTTTTAATTTGTCCAAGTCATGAATTTAGGGAAGTAAAAAAAAAAAAAGTTACACAATAGAGCAAATGTTTATCAGTCTTTGAAACAGGAAATAAAAAAAAACATACTATTTTGTAACAGACATTTATAAAGTCCTGTCTTATCAGTTCAGTTATATCTAATGAAACTTCTGTTGATCAAATAAGCCCGGCTTAATTACAACTTAATTTAACAGCGGATTCACATGGTAGCACAAGCTGTTATTAAAACCATGCAGCTTTATCAGTACGGCACAGGGCAGGTGTATCACAGTTTAGACTTTGCCCTGGAGAGCATTATCTTAAGTACAAATAGGAACATCACCACAAATTCTAATAAAATGTTTTGCTTGTTAAATTGTTCACTCTATCACCAAGCTACAGCAAAGACAAGCCTTTATTTTGCTTCGGTTAACTAGGCGTCATGAAAAACCTTACCCACAGTGAGTTTGCTGATGGTGGCTCTGAGCAGAGTTGTTCAGGTGCACATTAAATTCATAGAAGCACATCAGAAAAGGCAGGTGTGTTTACACTACGCAGGTATCCTCAGTAGCGGGCATGTGAGCACTGAGTGCACTGATTACACTGAGCTAAATATGGCTTTGTGCTAACACAGACAGTAGGCAGATCAAAGCCCTGATGTCAGAGGAGAGGGTGGAGCCTGTGGCCACACATCAGGTGTCTCATTGAACTGTTGTTGTTCATAACATTGGTGTTAACTAGTTCTTCACAGTCAAGGGAAACTGTGCAGTATTCTGGTTTAGGCACAGTTGGGCAACTGATAATGTATATTGACCCTATGGAAGTCTTTACTAGCAAAAATATCACTGCCCTCCTGAAGTTTTCAAAGTGGTACAACATTTTTATATAGCTTGAGACATCACAGAAACCCCAAAAAGCTGGATATCACTAGTCATTAGAGCGACAGTCTAATATGGTTGTGCCCATTTCTCTCTCAGCACCCCTACCGCTCACAGGATGTGTCATTAAACTAAACTTTTTACCCGCCATAACATTCACACTTATTACAAAGTTATTTTGTAAAGTAATCGCAGATGTTAGCAATGCCAAAACCAGAGCTAACACAAATGTTTGTCCTATAAAGCTCATGAGAAAAAGATACTTCTGTAATATACAGAGTTTGACAAAAGAAAATGGCTGCAGTTTTGGAACATCTAGTGCAGCGGCTGTTTGGCGTGCTGTGAGAATTCCAGTGATTCCTGACTTAACAAAAACTAAGTCATGATTTTATGCCGAATATCAACAGGGCATTCAGCCGTCGCCCACAGACATATAAAACCTCCTTTCAACAGTGGAACATCAAGCGCTGGTACCTGTAAGACTTCCTCTAATACCTCCATTCTATAGTAAATACAGAGTAATTACAAGGCTGACACTGTGTATCCTCGATCATCATTAAATTAGGGGGTTTGTGAAGTTGAGAAATTGGCTGGGCTGAGCTTGGAGCCAGCAGAATCCTCGTGGCAATTTACAGTACTCTAAATGGGGAGGCCAATCCTCTTCCATTTGTCTCTTGTACTGGAACTAAATACATATTTCTGGCTAGAACAGCCTCACAACAAGCAAGCCTCAGCCGGATAAGACACAGGCAGCGCACTAAAAAGCTTTTGTTTAGTGGAAGCCTCTACTGATAGTCTACTGCATAAAAACCTCGGCTGTGTCAGTATGATCCTGCTGACACTCCAAGACGTCAACTCAAGATCATTAGAATATCCCCCTCACTTACTGTCATCCTCCTACAATATCCGCTTCTTGAAAACCGCAGGCTGAAATGTTCCTTTAGAAATGTGAACTTCCCCAAGGAGTCATCATAATGAGAGTGTGGTCACAGTTCATGCAATTTTTCTTACACATTAGACATAAAAGTTAAACATTACCACAGTTTAAAAAGAAACCCAGTACAATAAGAGTAAAACAAGACACACCTATATAAAGTGCATTTTTAAGGTAATTTCAATTAAATTAAAAACTTTATGTAACCTATATACACTGTTGGCTAGCCCTTTCTGACATTTTTTTCCAAAACCATCTCTTTTGTCATTATTTAGGCAGATGTAAGGATACAAACAATTGACGCACATACAAAATCAGTTACTGGGTTAAACAGGCCATGAAGTTTATGCAAAGATGCAGAAAAGCTGTATGCTAACTAATGTCAGGCATCAGGATGTATGTTTGTTACAAAAGCAGTTACACAAGGTTCATACCACTATTGTCAGTGGTGTGATTACAACCGTGTTCAGTTTTGGTCATCCACCTGCCCTGACAGCAGATAAAGAGACATTTCTTAGAGGAAAAAGTAATAAAACATGCTCTAAATCCTTAAATCCTTTCAGCTCATCCTGCACAGTGGGGCACAGGAGTTTTTGTTTTGTTTTTTGGCAAGGTTTACTTTTCTTTCAGTTTATGGGTCAAAACTAAGAACATTATACCTGTATGAGTCATGCTGTAAAAGAACTCTAAACCCTGAATAGCAAATCTTATATCACTAGAAACTAACCCTGGAAATGAAGATCTCTGTGTGTCCTTTAAGAGTAAACCTACAGGGTTATAGCATGGGAAAACAGAACGCAGACGTGTTTATGTGCCATGCTCTTTTGAATAGGTTACTGTGGGTGAGATCAAGCGAGTGTAAATTAATTAGTAGGCTACTGTTTTAGCCCTTCACCAGTTCAGACCCTCCCACTAATATAAATGGAAGCATGTGTGAATCAGCTGATGCTACAGGGCAAAAAAGGCACTACTGGATCTATCTAACAGTGCTTTCTATCAAGGGGTAAAGCTATATATTCATGTAAAAATTTGCAATCGGGCTTTGGATTGTTGCATGATCACCGTTATTCTTGTATAGGACTAAAGCCTTTGTAACTTATCTATCACTGTGTTGCAACCTCCCACTTTGGCCTAAGTTATCTGTTCACAAGTGAGTTTGTGATAATGTATTTGTCCCTTGTATTCTTTTCTTGGTGATATAAACTGGGTAAGGCTACACTTCGCCGCCTATTTTTTGTATCCTGTATTGTGTGATAGAATATCCTATTCTATCACACCACTTGGTCCTTCGTCGCTCGCGCTGGGTTCACAGAAACATGAGAAGTTCCCACATTGGCCCTGCGTTCAATGAGGATGTCATGGCTACCGTGCAACGCGTAATAAACCAGCCTCGGGGTGCGATTACTCAACTTTTAGTTCAAGTTACTTATAAAGTCACAAGCAAGGGCTCATTCTCTGTAACTGTATTGTTAATAGACTATAAAAGACGTCTCTTACCTCGAGCGGCAGCAGATGACGCTCAGCATGAAGCAGTAGCTTTTGGACACATAGTGATAATAATCCTTCAAATGAATGGGCATAGGCAGGCTTTGCAGTTCTTGTACAAACTTAAGCACAGTAGCCCAGTGTTGAATATGTGTGTCGGAGTGGTTTTCCGTCCCAAATCTCCACGGTGAGGTCTGCACTTTCTTACAGTTGTTAGCGTTTCCCAGGACAACTCCTGTGGGCGGAGTCGGGAGAAGGGCTATTATACGCCTCATTTACATTTTTGGCTTCCGTAAGAATTCAGTTTCCCAAAACCGGAAGTGCTATATTACGCAAACAGATTTTATTTCAGTTGTGGGCAAAAAAAGTAAACTTTTTACCGTAAATTGGTTGTTGATGACTTCCTGTTGTCGTTGTTTTGTAGGTAAAATAAATGAATAGCCTACATTGCACTATAAAAATCAAGGCTACATTAAATTCAGAATAATACTTGAGAGCAACTTTATGTTTTAATTATTTTATGGTGTAAGTAGGGTAGAAAATAAAGATAAAAAAAAGTGGCTACTGCTGTAACCTCGACATATTTTTACGATTATAACAAACCTGTGTTTAGGAAGAAACAAAAAAAGATGCCATTAGTTTTGAAGTGATCGTGAAGTGTAAGCTACTGAAGATTCTTCATCACGTCGCTCTTTTGCCTTTCAAGTCCACTTAACTTTATTAAGTGGACTTGAAAGGAATTTATGAATGCCTTCTAACAGCAGCCTTTGAAGCCTAATGCAGTTGAATGTCTATATTGTCACAATGATTGCAGTTGCTTTCATTGGTTTAAGTCAGAAATTCTTCCAAGAAGATATGGGTGACTCAAGCCCCAGGACTGTAGACATGATAACGTATTGTAACTAAGTCTGTAATTAATATTTTTAATTTGATCACCCACAACCTCAACCAAGAAAAAAGAAACCTCATGTGGCTAGAACTGCCCTCTGGTGGTTTAAATGGACGCTGCAATTAAACAATTAATTATAGTTTGGGTCATGTTAATAACTAAAGTTAATTACTTTAACTAATAATGCTTAAAAGTATAAAATGCAGGTTTTTTATTCAATTTCAATTAATTTTCAGACATTTTTGTCCTTTTATGCCATACCTACTGACCTCTAAAACGATTGTATCTATAAACCTGTCTATCTGTCTGTCCTGTATCCTTTGTTTACAAGGGAGGGTGTTTTCTGAGTGTGTAGTTCTGAGCCAATCACACTTCAATAAAATAAAGCAATTCTATATGACAGGACAGTGACAGTTGTGATGACCATGAGACCATGAAAACAAATTGTTTTTTTCACCAGCCCATTTGCCCTCCAAATTGACAGCAGGTAAGATCTATCAAGAGAAGTATTTCTGAATGTTACATCCAAACCTACCATTATAGGCTGAATATGCCTCACTTCACTCTCTTTCTCAGCAGAACACATCCCTTGTTATGGGTTCGGCTGTGACAAAAGCATTACAGATGAATTACATTACAGTCTGCTGCCTTTACCAAATAAATGCCTCTTGCTAGAATGAGAAAAACACAATAAATATCCAGAATTCTCAGATGAAATGTCTTTATCTGCAGCCGGCAGACTATCGAGGTTTATATTAAGCCTGATAGATAAGGCTATAAAACCGAAAATAGAATTTTTAAGTAAAATGAAGAAAACACAAAACCTCATTAATCTCCCAAATGAACCTTTAGTGTAAACAGAAAACAGCTGCTGGTGCTATGGAAAACTATAACTGGTAAGAGTCTTTGTGATAAATAATAAATCTTGACTTGATTTTGATTAAAAAAAAAAAAAAAAAGTAATAGTCTATACAAACATATACTATACAGCAAACTTTATAACTGTTTTTAAGGTTCAGCTGTCTACAAAACAAGCTGGTATGTGGCACCTCATCAAACAGATGCACACTCTGTTACGAACCCACCAGGTATTGGGTTTCTATCACAATATGTGAAATTGAAGCAGAGAAGAGTTGTTTAGGAGGCCCAGCAGGCAGTGCGGCCTTGCTCCTTTCACAAACATCTGAGCACTGAGCTTTGTCTATCTCATCCACCTGTAACCAGCTGAGGGTTAGATAAATGGCAGGTGGTATTGAAAAGAGTCCCCATTCACTGCCATGCTGAGCTGCACTTAGACACATCATTGCGATCTGGAGGAGGAGAGGGGGGACGTGTGGAGAATGTCGAAGCTTTGCAAGTTGCTGACTGCCAGAACATAGACGAGACAGGGAAACAAGCATGATACAAAGAAGTACATAGCTGCCTTTGTGCTGCAGTAAAAGGAGGTTTTGTAAGTTGGAGGACTTGGAGGTTGGAGGAGATAGAGCTGGAGGGGGTCCAGCCTGAGTAAACACTTGGACACAGAGACAAAAACACACAAGTTGGAGAGAAGGGAACAGGAGGCATATCATTTGGCTGAAGTGTCTTGAGTTGTGCATACATTTTGTCTAATGATTATTTGGAAAGCTCCTCAGCCGGACTGTCAACAGTTGATCTTATCTTATCTGCACATTTTTGCAGTACTTACTCGAGAAAACGTCAAAACCAAATTAAATGCAAAACTATTTTTTCATCTTTTCTAGAATAACAGATGTTTGTAAAGTTTTTTTTTTTTTGCCTCTGTTGCTATGGAATAGGGTGAGAAAGAGGGGAATGACACTGAGCGTTTGACCCAAGCCAGAATCAAACCCAGGTCGCTCAAGAGTGTGGAATGTGCTCTACCAGGTGAGCTACAGAGACGGGGTTTTTACAATAATTCACATAGCTTCAAAAAAATGAAAAGTCATTTTGATCAGAGCAGTTTTTAGAGACTCAAACTCAAAGAGACTCACGGGCTGAAGGTACCTTTAGCCCCGACTCAACTTTGTGCATGCAATGCTAGATCCATACTTTATTGTTTTCCTACTGATTTCCATATGATAAACATTAAGTATACAGTGTGTAAATCGGATAAATGTAAATGAACATTTTTACAACACTAAGTCCTTTGTAACTGTAACTCTGAATGGTGAGGCTGTGAAACTTAAAATGCCTATCTACACAAAACAAAACAAAAATATTTATGTGATTATACATAAATATAGTTCTGAATGATGTTTTTCTTTTTGTTTAATTGTATACTGTAATTGTATACTGTTTGTTTATACAACCTTTAACAAAAGGTGCATTCCAGCTGCATGTGCATTGTCTAAAAGTCTGGCACTATTTACATTAAAATAAGTTATTTGTAAGTGAAATATAATATTTTTGGCACTTCTTCATATTTCTAAGCTTGTTAAATGTCTCCCAGCAGCAACATGTCCTTAAAATTATAGTGTAGGGTAATCACCACTGTGTACTATGAGCCATAATTTTCCTGCTTTACACCAAACACCATGGCAACCAGCAGTCTACCATGCAAGGCAATGATTGAGAGACTATAGGAGTATACTGAATGCATACAATACTAAGTGTCAAGGTATAAATAGGTTTAATGGATGTGAAATCCTTTAGCTCAATAATCGTAATAGTTTAAGAACCCCTTGTGCCCACTAGGTGTCCCTGTGTGTGGTCCTCCGAGTCAGTAAGTCCTGCTGATCCCATCATTTGGGATTTACTGTCCTTGTCCTATAGGCTAAACACACAACAAGACAACCACCACATAAATCTGCATGTTTTTGTCTCCTCATTAAATTCACTAAAAGCAATTTCCCCCATGAAATTACTTTACAGAAAATGGTTTGCCTGACAATGACTTTTCTATGAGTATTATGATAATTATTATTTTTTTATATGTATTTGTATGCACATGCTGTCTATCGTGCACAACAGACAGCACGATCAGGTGACTTAAGCCGCACTGTCATATCCAACCAGGAGGGAAGGATTTGGGTAGGTTGGACCATAGCTGTCTCTTGCCTCCCATCCACATCTACACTCCACCTCCATTCACTAAAGCTCAGAAGATTAACTCCCTCAGATCTCCTATCTGTAATTACGAGCAAACAGAAGCAGCCACGGCACAGAGGCTGTATAAAGAGAACTCAAGAGATGCTCAACTGGGAAATCAACAGAGAGGGCCTGTGTTGTTGCTGCTGGTACATTATATCTGATTTCATCTTAGTGTCTATGTAAAGACATTCTGTGTAGAAGCTTAAACTTGTAATCTACTTATGAGGGAAGAAAAAATTAACAACATATATTATATTCTTGACCTACATGCTCTCTGCCATAGAAGATACTCATGGGTAAAGTGGGATATTGTGTATACGTAACTGGTGAGTGAGCATCAGTATCAGAAACTGCTTCATGTCATAGTAGGAAGAAGAAAAGGCCCCAGCATCCACCGCCTTATGTTCCTTTGCTGCTCCACAACAGTTTAACAATCCGGAACTGAAAATGTGACAATGACTTCTACAGTGTTGTCTTAGGCCTACATAGAAGATCAGGCTAGCCCAAATAAAATGGTTAGTAGGTAATGCACACAACCTAAGAGGCTTACATGAGATACTAATGCTTACAGAACATTACAAAAGTGCCTGTATGATAAAAGTGTGAAAAACAATTAAACATATCACGTTTTACATCTTGTGCATGTATTTGACTGTAGGATAAAAAAAGTCATACTAAAAAGCTACAGTACTGCAACTGAAGGCAAGTGAAAAGTGGCTTAAAGTTAAAGCTCTGAGGATGGGGACAAAAAGAGTGGGTTTATCACTTCTTTCTTAAATAGTCCCTTGGAAGCTGATCGTTTTCTGGGTTGCATGATATGTCTGTGTGCAGCCGCCTGTGCCCCTCCTCCTGGGACATGCCTACACACACCATTAGCTGTAATCCTGCTATGTGCACAAGAGGATAAAGCTCCAAGACATCACACAGAATGGCGTATAAGCACGCAAACATTTCAATTTTTCCCTGGGGATGACTTTTGATCAAAGCAACACAGTCTCAGTGACACTATGCCATGTTTTTAAACTAAGTGAGGGGCATTAAAGTCTGGATTATTTCACATCAGGGATATAAAAACGTTATAATGACATAATGATGAGGTGGAGTTTGTGATTGGTAGACAGTGGGCCTGGAAGGATGGGGTAAAAACTCAAGTGGGCAGGGCTTGAGGAGGGGTTAAATAGATACTGGTAAAGACAGAGAGTATGGAGGCTAAATTTAGCCAATGGCTCTGCTGGGGTGGAGCTAATCCTCTTTGCACTCGAATTATCTGGCATTCGGATTAGAGAGCTTTGCCTCTATGCAAGACATCTACTCTCTATAATGATGTCCCATAGCAGGATGTACCATGTCCCAACAGTAGGGGTGGATAACACTGTAGCAGTGAATAAAGAAAGTTGATGCACAAGTTCTATTTATCTTTCCTTTTTGTAAATCACTATGATTGGGGAATGGTATTTCAGTAATACCACAAATCATGCAGTTGGAAAAGCTGTTCATTTACTGGTGTCCATCCCACAAGAGCAAGAGCCCTATATTTCTGTGTACAAACCACAGAACTGATATGTAGCATAGGAGAGCTATGATTACCCATCCGTAGCAGAAGGTGCCACTCAGACACATCCATAATCACATCTGCACTCCTCCACACCTCAACAAGAATGCCTGCCTCATTATTTTAAGTTAAGAGAACCGCTTTAGCCTGTTTGGAACTAAGTATGGAAAGGCAGGAGCTATTTCACTAATTTACCCTAATAGGACATAAGACTTTTCCATGCATACCCAAAGGCAACCATTACCCAACCATTCCATTACAGTCCACTTCAGCGATGAC
Source organism: Perccottus glenii (assembly GCA_024416835.2). NCBI lineage: Eukaryota > Metazoa > Chordata > Actinopteri > Gobiiformes > Odontobutidae > Perccottus > Perccottus glenii. The sequence continues at coordinate 8,992,607 of CM044548.2, forward strand.
AGCATAAAAGACAACATAGCCATAGTTTGGCTTGAAGTATTTGTGATGTACTGTGTTATTCAGATTCCTGTTTACACAAGTTTTGAGAAGCAGTAGCTTCCACTGTTGCTTTTATTATGCTGGTGTCGTTTAACAACAAACTGATATCTGTATGGAATAAAAAGTTGAAATTTGAAAATCTCTTGACCATGACTCTGGGTCAGATACAAGTCTCCATAACAACAAGCATCCGTTTTACTGAACAAGTATCCTTGAAAAAAAAAAGCCATTGCAGGACTGCTGATTTGTCAGCTGACAATGACCTCTGAGCTTACAATGTGGGGGAGAATTTAAAATTGTGTCTTTTTCCTGTTAGTGCCAAAGTCTATCTTGTGGAAGACCAGACAGTACCATCAGATCTGTGAAGCGGGGGGGTGAGTCCCAGGAGTTTCCTGTGGGGATGAGCCCATGAGTGAGAAGGGGGGGAGAGGGGGATCGTGAGGTTGGATCCTAATCCCTTAGCCTTGGCTGCTGCCTGGCCTTAGGATAAACTGACATGTAGACTACTGCTACTCGGACTACAGCAGTTTTAACTTACTTTTATTTTATCCACAAGCCATTTTTGTGCAAAGGGAATGTCAAGTCTGGTAAGGAACCTGATTTATTTCAAATGTATTCAGCACTGTGCATTTGGTTTGATGTTTTGCAGAGAGAACAAAGTGAAAGCTCACACTGAATAAAAACTACCTGCAGTGGTGTACTGTTTGTTATACAAGCTGCAGTAGTGACTTTAAAATGTCCAGAAATCTGACACTATCTACACATCAGTGTGCGTGTTTCTGTGATTTAGCCAACTAAAACTTCCACTGGTTTATAGCTTTGCTACCAATGACTGAAAGTGAAGTACATTCTTCCATATTTGACCAGACAAAAACAGGCTGCATACAGAAGGTTTGCCAGACTGGAGTTGGGTGGTATTTTAGAATATTAGAATGAGAATTAATTAATCACTTAAAATGAACTCAAACGTTTTTAATAAATATCTGAATGACTGGTAAACAGGACAGCCCCAGAAATCACAAAGGATTGTTCTTTGACCGCTTAAGGTCACCCAGGAGCTCAGATTAAAATGACCTTATTGCTCTGACTATGGTGGTGTTGTAGTCCATGGCAAACCCCATGCAGTAGACGTCTTTGTGCAGAATATTGTTGACTTAAATACAGGCCTTGCTCAGCAAAAAAGACCACAAACAGTACAGCCACAATGAAGACCATGAAGATAACTATTATTTCAAAACAAAACAGCTAATACAAATACAAACTAAAAACAAAACACATTTATTTAACAGTAATTATTTAAGAACTGATTTGAATGTACTTTATTTAAATTGTAAAGCTCTGGGAAATTGGAATGAAGGTAGTTCAAATCTCCACAGTTTCTGGGAAGAACAGAGTAATAAAAGAAAACTGCCTTGGACACTAGCAGCTGTTACTGTCAACAAAAAACAATACAATAAAAAAACTATGAATCAAAATGGGGTTTATTTCTAAAAGGTTATTTACTGCAGGCTTTTGTAGGTTGTGTTTGCATATTTAGCAGTTTTTTTCTATTCACTATAGTAATAATAAAAAAACACATGGCTTCAATGAAAGCAAGCAACAGTCGGACTAATGAATGGTCTTAATGCTAAAAGGTCATTTGATATATAGCTTTTTTGTGTACTTAAATACTTCCTCACTCCCAGTTAGACCTCTGACGATTCAGAGCGAGCTGTTTGACTTCTTAAAACTTGAACAAGATGGTGATTTATTACACAGAGACTCAAACTGATTTGATATCTCAACTTTCCCACTAAACACATTTATAGTGAGAATAGGAAGGGATGGGACAAGGAGGAGTGAGTGATGTGCCGGAAGCCTCTTATGTAAGTGGCAGCTGTAAGGGTACTGCAACCAGATGATGACTGCAACACAGCCTCTGTCACTCAAACTAAACAAATATAATTGTTCACCTTAAATGACTTCACACAAAAGAAGAAAAAACAAGATGCTGTTTCCTTGTTTGTAGGCAAACCTCATAATCCTTATGCTGTCAGCCACCTCCATGACTTTAATCTTAAAACAATAACGTAAGGCAACATGGACAAAATGAAAAATCTCTAGTCCTAATCTGGATTAAATTATAGTATTTGACATACAGGCTCCAAACTTAGAATAAAGCATCCCACACCAAACCAACTACATACTGGAACCAGAAAGCCACCCAATCTTACAGAAAATGTTTTTTTTATATATACACCAACCCTTCTGCAGTTCTACAGAGCATTAGTGCACTGATTGAAATAAAATCAAGAATAATACAGTTGCACAGTGGCAAAGTGGTTAGCACTCCTGCATCACAGAAAGAAGGTCCTGGGTTCGATTCCCATCAAGGGCAGGGCCTTTCTGTGTGGAGTTTACATGTTCTCCCTGTGTCTGCGTTTCCCCTACCACTAAAGACATGTACAACAATCTCCCCCCCCCTCACACATGGGGCCAGGACTCCCCTGCAAAAGAGATTTGTAATCTCTGTGGGACTATCCTGGTTAAATAAAAATAAAAATATAGGCTGATCTAGTAAAACGCAATAGAACCTGACCAATTCCTTGTACTTGTGGATGACTATGCAATTCCAGCCCAAAAATCAAGCCAGATCTGAATGTGGAGACTATTCACTGCAATGTAATGGATCAAGATGGCGCCAGAGCATGTGAGTGTGAAGGCAATGGGATTATCTCTTATGTGGAAGGACACCGCCTACAAGAGAGACTAGAAGGCACTGTCTGATAAAAGAACATTTTAATTTAGACAATCTTAAAATGATTGCCTGGTTGGTTGGCTACATTTCAAAAGTGTACCACAAGTAGCCATAAGTTGGTGAGGACTGATTACAATGTTTACAAAGAATAGTTTTACAAGCTGAAAAAAACTAGGCCACAAGTAGTGCCTTGATGTGATTGTAAAATGTAAAAAATGTCATTGGTTCCCACAATTTTAAGTACTACATTGCCTTTAACCTTTGGTAGTAATGGTAATGTAACATCCAGCAAGTTATATACAGTAGATAATAGAGATCAAATCTGAACATAAGAACACGCAATCAGATTCAACAGGCAGGACAAACCCCTTTTAACAGGACAGGCTTTAACACAAAGTGAATAGGTTATGTGCTCATTCTCTATGTAAAACAGGTAGAAATGTTTTGTTTTGTTTACCAGCACTATGTGTGCCAGCTCAGACATTAAATAAATTAAATCGATGTAACCTTAAACGTACAATCACAAGGTCTCACAGTACTGATGATGTGCAGTGACACTGGGGACCCTCAGCAGGAGGTACCCGGGGGCCCCAACACACATAAGGCATATTAGTCATGAATCCATGCACACCTACAGGCAGAAATAATATCTAAAATACATGTAATCAATCTATATCTTTTAAAATGCATGCTCTGCTTTTATATTATGAAGGCATCAGAACCCTTTGGGAATGTAAAGCGTGACACTATTTAGCAGGGCACAGCTTGTCCCACTGGGAACTGTTGCATAGCAATGTGGACATTGCTCTTTGCTGTTATGCTGACAAATAAAGAGTGATGTTAACTCTATTGCAGGTTCAGCATGCAGCTCTGTGCCTATCAACGAAGGTAGGACATCTCTTCTGCCGTGGCTTATAACCCAGATCAGAGCTTTCCTTTTCACACCTGAAGTAGAGAAGAGTGACTTTTTGGGGGACGATTATGCCATTATAGCTGATAACTTTTTTCAGTGTGCATCAGCTACGAGGCTACGAGTCACTGCTGCTCCCCTGAAATCCTTAAGGAACCATGGAAGACCCGTATCAAAACAACGTGAACCAGCAGTACAAAGAGGGTGGGGAGTACACCTACACACAACAAGGAGGGGGAGGTTACCCCTACCAGACAGACTACCCTCCGCAGGATGAGGATGCCAGAAGTGATGCCACAGAGGGGGCAGATGACGATGAACAGATGTATGAAGGGGAGTACCAGGGGATTCCCCACCCGGATGAGGTCAAGGAGGCGAGACGGGCTGCCAGGATAGAGGCCAGGAGGAAAGCCCGCCTGGCTGCTCAGCAGGAAGAGCAGGAGGAAAACCTGCCCGAGCAATATGAGAGCATCATGGAGGAGTGTGGCCATGGACGCTTCCAGTGGATGCTGTTCTTCGTCCTGGGTCTGGCTCTGATGGCTGATGGTGTGGACGGCTTTGTTGTGGGTTTTGTCATGCCCAGTGCAGAGAAGGACATGTGTATATCCAATGCTGACAAAGGGTTACTAGGTAAGTGCTATTGTTTCTGAGTGCACAAAATATTAAAATGAGGTGACAGAAATGAAATGTGCTAACCTTTAGGCAATAAAACAAAAGTCAAAAAATGACAATACACTGACAAACACAGGCAACACATACTCAGAACAAGGCTTCATGGAAACTTACAAGGCTTGCTAATCTTTACCCATAGAGGAGGAAACCTGTTTGCAACATGATCTGCCGTTGTGCTTTGTTGGAACCAAATCCAGTTTGCATTTGTCCCTTGATGGCACATGTTTGCACACCACTGCATCTGGCAAAACAATCACAAAACCAATAGGATCAGTTCACCGATAAAAAGACTAATTTTAGGCAAACTTAACTGAAAGCAAAGCAAATAGCTTCATTGATCAATGGAAATCATTTGTACACAGACCTGTGAGTCATAAATAATAAATGAGTATGTTGTCAGTTTTCCAAACTCCCTTTTGGTTTAGTTGTAATGACCCTATTCAAATGAGACACAAATGTGACACCAGCTGTTGCTGTACTGCTTTATCTTTAGGTCTAAAGTATATTCTCTCTCACGCTATCATATTCATTTCCTCTTGAATGTGGCACCTCAGAAGGAAATAAAAATAAATTTGTATGCAGAATAGATTTTACTTAAAAAGAAATGTACCTCGAAATGTCTGGTCCTCTCTCTCCACTCAGATAATGTAACTGCAAATTACAGCGGCTCACCTTATTTTGTAGGTCTCATGTGCAACTAGACCATGAGGCAGATTGTGCATTGCTTATTTCATCTTAACAACAGGCCTGTGGGACAAGGCATTGCAAGAGATTGATGAAGAACCCACTGGTGATTGCATTCAGTGTGTGTTCCCAGGCTAATATGAAGCATGTTTAGGCAGTCAGAGAGCCAGGGGGCCTGCCGCGCTCAGTGCGGACTTGTCAGATACGCTTCGGGCCTCTGACAGGTTGTGGGAGCGGGAGGAAGGCCTGGTGAAAATGAAATCACAACGGCTGTTTCCGCGGAGCATGAGGGGTTGTGCTAATAATTGGCTGAGAATATGAAGTAGACCTATAGAATGATTTATACTTATGCTCTGTTCACCACATACAGGTTTAGTCTTAACCTTATTTACTCACACCGATCCATGAACCACAGGTTAAGGTGAAGGTGAGGGAAGTAAAAGTGTGAAAATCTTGTTGATAAGATAAAGAGATCAATGTATTATAGCTTAACATATAATACATTGCTGAGCTTCCCCAAGAAAACAATAAAAAATAAATGCATCTTCTTCTTCATCTTCTTCATCTACTTGAACTTCAACTGTGTTGCTATGTTAACGCATCTCAAATAACCAGACACACAAGAATGTATTACAGCAAGGCATGTGGCTTGATGTCAGAAATGTCAAAACATTTAAAAATATTTTAACTGAAAACTGATGATCATTTAAAATCAGGAATTGAATAATATATAGGATTATATTTTATAAAATTGCATAGCCAGTGTTGTGTGCTTGGATTTCTGTTACGTCAAAATAAAAAACAAAAATCTCTCCCTCAGTGATGCGCTCAAGGACACTTCTGTAATCACACAGCTGCTTTTTGCTGCAGGGCTTGATTCTAGGCATCTACAGTGTTTTCAATCGCAAGGCCACTCTGTCAACCTGTCAATGCAAGTACATACAATATCTAAGGCATACACATAGCCCTGAGCAACTGCTGCACCGCAGTGACACATTAGACTGGACTTTATAGCAGTGCTGTTCCTTCCCTTGTTGAATGGGTCAGGGACGTACAGCCTGCCGTGTGGAGTCACCGGCGCAGCATTTGGACCTTCTAGTAATCCACAGGGAAGGTGCACACTATAGCTCCACGTGCCGTTAAGCTGCTTAGTCCCGCTGTAATTGGGGTTGTGTGTAGTAAAAACAGACAGCAGGTATGGGCTGAAAGGTTTGAACAACACAGTGGTGTGGATAGTTGTCAAAAGCAAGACTCAAAGTGGGTTTTTAAACCTACAGAATACCATTACTTTTTACAAACTGCAATGGCTCATGCTGTTAATCTTCAGGACAGTTATTCTGTCTAATGCATTAAGAGATCTCATCATCATTTTTTTTTAGATAAATAATAAACAATAGCCATAAAACACAAATTACATTTATCTAATGCTTTTATCCAAAGCGACTTACTTTAAGCTTATATTCACCAGTGTTACAGCTGGAACACCACTGGAGGCAAGGTGGGTACACAACAACAGTATGAACTGTGGGGAGAGCAGGAATAGAACCATCAACCTTCCGGGTTGAGGGACAACCACTCTGCGCCCCTAAAATTGTATTTTAAAATATAGGCCTAGGCTAACCCTAACCCTAACCCTAACCACTTAAGAGTAGTCTACATAAAACACAAAATACCATTTAACTAGTTATATGATTATAATTTGTGGTTCTTGGAAGATCATCATAGACTATAAAGCAAAATACACAATATACTATTTTCTTGTACGAGGGTAAAGGGAGCCCCCTTGTGGAGATGATGAAATCACTGCAAAGCCATAACTTACCCAGCTAATGTACAAAGACTGTTTAGAGAAAAAAATGGTGTCCTTTTCTGCAGGTCTGCTAGTGTATGTGGCCATGATGGTGGGTGCGTTGGTGTGGGGTGGTCTTTGTGACAAGATGGGCAGGAGGAAGTGTTTGATCTACGTCCTGGCCATCGACCTGCTGTTCTCCTTCCTGTCCTGCTTCGCACAGAGCTATGGCTTCTTTCTCTTCTTCAGGTTCTGCTCCGGCTTTGGGTGAGAAACAAATACATGTAATAGTAGACCAATCCAGAGTTCAGCAGAGCCTATACATGACATTTTATTATTTCTGTTTTGTTTATTTTTATTATTTATTATTTCTGTATTTTTTTCATTACCTTTGAATGCATTACAAACTAGACAGTTATGCCACATATTGTCACAGGGTCAGACTGTTCATTTAAAAAACATTTATTCCAACCTGTTGTAATTTACTGAATGTTCCTACTTTGTCCATAAAATGAGCTGCTTCTAGACTTGTGGCACATTAACATAGACTGCTCACTGCTTATTTACTGTAATCAAGCATTTTTATTGCAGCTACAAGTAAACAATGGTGTTTGTGCATTTTGAGTTTGATTGTTAGATTCCTTCTGTTTAAAGCACTCTGCTGAAGGATTTACAGTGCACACACATAATAACAATATGAAGAGCATGCACAAACTAATAATGGCAAAAGGACATGTGTTTATGTCTAAAAGCAATTACCGTTAATATAAACCCTACTAAAATCAGAATGTTATTGAGTCATTTATTGTACTTTTTTCCATTTGAATAACACATCACTGCCACTGACTTCAGTTCAGTCCAGGCTGGAAAGTGTAGAGCCAACAGTTATAAGAGAGTTGTTTTGTTTTTATGTCTTATAAAAAGAATGAAAAATGGCACTGTCCTTAATCAGCCGTTAAGATAAGATCATACATATTGTTGAAATTCCTGTTAACATCCATGGGGGACAGTGGGATTCACTAAAGCAAAATAAATAAACTCTACCTGCACCTGTTGATAAGTGTTGTGATAATATACATTTTGTTTTCATTGACCCCTAAAAAACAAAAGAATAACACAAATTGCACACAGTAAAATGTTCAAGGGTAATAAACACTTGTTCCTCCTTCAGCATTGGGGGCTCTATCCCCATCGTGTACACCTACTTCACTGAGTTCCTGCAGATGGACAAACGCGGTGAACATCTGAGCTGGTTGTGCATGTTCTGGATGCTGGGAGGCCTGTACGCTTCATTCACTGCATGGGGCATCATACCTCACTACGGTAACACACAAACTCAGAGCCACCTGAGGGTGACTGTTCTCTCATGTGCACGGGATTTCCTGCAAGAACAGATTTCCTGCATTAAATGTATATGCTATTGGGCTTAAAAAAAAAAGAGAGTCCTGAAGAAACATCCCATTCTCCAATTGGACAGATTTATGTTATGAAAAACATAGAATATTAAATCCTTACTGGTTTTCAGGTTGGGGGTTCGGCATTGGTTCGGAGTTCCAGGTGCACAGCTGGAGGCTATTTATCCTGGTGTGTCTTTTCCCTGCCCTTGCTGCACTGGTCGGAGTGGTCTTCATGCCAGAAAGCCCACGCTTCCTCCTAGAGGTCAGACACGCATCACCTGATAATAATAATAATAATAATAATAATTAACTGTTTAGGATAGACAGATATAAACAATAAAAACAAGCATTATGAAACATGAAGGTGTAATTGGTTAAAATAGTTGAGTCATCAGCCTCCGCAGTGTCATCCCACTGCTGTGTAAAGTAGCATTGAGCTGCTAAGGCCCCACCAGAACACCACCCACCCATGTTTCTCATGGACCTCATTGTCAGACTTGTAACCACATGTGGTATTGTGTTTGTATGTTACAACAGAGAGCTTCATCACATTCACATCACATAGGCTACTCCAAAAATATCCCACTGCAAACTAATAAGAGTATGACCTGAAGCTTACTTGTTCTCCATGGCAACAACTGAATTGAAATGTGAAAATTCAGATAAAAATGATGTAATCCTTTCATACAGAATGCACGGCACGACGAAGCATGGATGATCTTGCGTCAAGTTCACGATACTAACTGGAAAGCAAAGGGAGAGCCTGAGAAAGTCTTCACTGTAAGTCATCACACCCTCACAATATATTATATTCTAAAGTGAATGCAACTTGTGTAACAGTTCCAGTTTATAGAGGAAAAACTGGTAGTGTAATAATTTCTCTATGGTTTTGATGGATACTGCAGGCAATGCAGTGGATGTTTTGACTTATCAAAGCAGACAACCCCAGTGCGCCACTATTAGCACTAATGATAGCGCTGGTCATTCAGCTGTACCACAGCATGCACAACAGGTATTTTTCACAGCAGGAGTTTTGACTTGTCACAGTCGGTGAAATTAATCATATGAATTACTGCCTTCTATTCAAGTCCAGTGTGACACTATTACACCCACCAGCCTGCTGGCATGATGTTCTGTGGGAGTGTAACTAATGACCAGTGACTTGAATGTGTGATTCTGGCTGCTGTACTAACCACTACTAAGATTATTTAACATATATATATGGCCTCTCCAATGTTCCTAGTTACATAGCAGTTTGAATGCAATAGGTCATGCTAACCAAGCAATATTTTATACACAAAAATGGGTAGAAAAACGACAAAAGTATATAGAAGTGAAGGTTGTTCGTTAATAAGTAATGTATATAAAAGTATTTAATTTAGTAATTTAAATGGGCTGCTGCAAAAAGGTGTTTTAAACAAGCCCCTGGTATGAATCAATCAAAACATTTAAAGGAAATTGTGAATTGCTTTGCAAAGGTGACCACCATCAAGACCCCTCAGACTCAGGAGGATGAGTTTATAGAAATTCAAAGTGACACTGGCACAGCCTTCCAGCGCTGGACAGTCAGACATATGACCATGCTGCAGCAGGTATGTAAAAGCACAAAGAAACATCAATGGACATTTCACTTGATTATTTTAAAGTTTTTGTCAATTTGTACACATCTGTCTTTTAGGTGATGGCAAACATAATGTCACTCTCAGCCCCTGAACTCAGGCTGCAAGGCCTCTTCCTGGTCATTGTGTGGTTCTGCCTTGCCTTCAGGTACCAAACGACAAATTTATAAAATTAAAAGTCAAACAGAAACCATTGACATTTCCTTTTTGTGTAAAAGCTATCATGGTTTAGGAGTGTGGTTCCCTGATATGATCAAGTACATGCAGTATGAGGAATATGAGTCCAAAGTGAAAGTATTCCACCGAGAACGTGTGGAGCGTTTCCACTTCAACTTCTCATTGGTTAACCAGGTCCACCGTGAAGGGGAATACATCCATGACAAGTACGTTGTGATTGAAAATAGTGTGCATTCCTAATTTGTGCAAAAGTCAAAACTTTGAATAATTGTCTTGTATATAATTTTATTGAGGTTTGCAAACATTGAGATCAAATCTGTAAAGTTTGAGGATTCCTTGTTTGAGAACTGCTACTTTGAGGATGTTAAGTCAACAAACACTTTCTTCGAAAACTGCACCATCAAAAACACAGTCTTCTACAACACAGGTATTTCATTCCTTTCACTGAATGAAGATGGCTTTTATGGTGTCTCTGCACTTTTCCTCTGCACATTTCTGATTACAATTACATTTTTGTTTATATTACATCCCATTGTTGTTTCATCATTCTCTCCTGTGCCCCTGTGTTCATCAGACTTATGGCAGGAAAAGTTTAAAGACTGTCGAATGGAGAACACTACTTTCTTACATCCAAAGAAAGGCTGCCATCTGAACTTCCAGGAGGAGAATGACATTGTCATCTATCTAGTCAGCTTCCTGGGAAGTTTAGCAGTGTTGCCTGGCAACATCATATCAGCACTGTTCATGGACAAGATAGGAAGAATCCGGATAATAGGTGAGAGGAGCTTGAGAGAAGGTTAACACAGTCATTTGTACATTACAATCAGTTTTGTCTGTTTGTGTTTAGGTGGCTCTATGCTGGTGTCATCAGCTTGTACTTTCCTCCTGCTGCTGAGTTTCAGTCAAGGGGCTGTAATATGTTGGCAGTGTCTGTTCTATGGCGCTAGTGTGGCAGCTTGGAATGGACTAGAGGTTATTTCTGTGGAACTATATCCCTCGGCAAAAAGGTACAATCTTACTCTTTCAGCTAACCTGTACATAACAGTTTTTCAAACCTGTATTGATTTAATAAGTTATGCAAGAGTATACGCTGAATCTTCCCTTGTATTTTTAGAGGGACAGCTTTTGGCATCCTGAATGGCATCTGTAAGTTTGCAGCCATCATGGCCAGCTTTATCTTTGCAGCGTTTATCGGCGTCACTAAGATCATTCCCATCTTCATGGCCTTCGCTGCTCTTGTATGCGGCGGTCTTGTGGCTTTGAAGCTACCCGAGACCCGTGAAAAAATCCTCTCTTAAAACAAATATAAAGAGCCAAACCGGTGCAGCCCTCAGGCCGCAAACACTCAGTAATGCTACATTTGCTGAAAATCCCAGGAAGAATTGAGAAGAAACCAAGACGACAGAACGTGATGTGGTAGATTTGTGTGTGATTTTGTCATTTGATTTTAAAAAACCTGTTTGGTTGCCTACATGGACCTGTGGTTGCTTTCTGTTTCCCTGTGAGCTCCTCAGGCTGACTGCATTCGCTGTCGCAACTTACTGTACATAACTAGTGTCATTCCCTTTTGAGAACATACAGTTTATTAGTTTTGTTTGCAGTCTGAATGATAAATTGGAGATGTGTCTGAGCATGCAGGTGATGTAGTTTATGTTACCATTTATGAACTAGGATTGACTCTGGAGCCTGTCTTCCAGGCATGAACTGTCTTAACCCATACAAACATCTTTACTCTATATAGCACTGTGTTTGATTATTACATAGGGTCCTATCTGTGTACGTTTGCCATGACATACTGTGAGGATCTTATAATTTTCTAAAAAGAAAGAGTGATTAGGTGTTTTGATATGCTCTTTTTTGCAGAACCTGTTAAATTTCTAACAACATTAACAACATGTGTTGAGATTTCTAAGAAAGGTGTTTCTTTTTTGTCATTAATGTGTGCGAATGTGTGTGAGAGAATACATGAATGTAAGACTGTCATGTTTATGAATTTATTCAACATAGTGTGTGCTTGTACTGTCTATTAGCTGTCAAACTGTAGCTTCATCATAACTTGAATTAAATAGTGGTTTTGTCTTTCCGGTTTAGGATTAACACCAGATAGAGAATATGAAATTGAAAAAATAAACTGACATAATAAAAGATTATCAAAAGTATGAACATTCACTCTTGGAAAAAGTGGGGAAAATGTATTCAATGTTTACAGGGATACTAAAATCCAGTTCGAACACATATAGAATATTAAAACCATGGACAGAAAGGAAAAGCATTGCACTATATATGTGCAAATGATAAGAAACAGAGCTGACATTTTGTTTTGTTTTGTGATGTTATAATGAATAAATGTAATTGTGTTTTACCAGAAGGTGTTTAGAGTTTTTACCGCACTGCTGCAGCTACATTACCCTTTAGTAAAACGGCCTTGACTTGAGCACAATATTACACCAAGTGTGTGAACATGATTGCATCCATGTCAGAGGTCTAGGTCTGTGGGGGTGGGGTGGGGCTGGGGGGTGGTAGCGGAGGAGAGTTTGTAAAAACATGGCAGCACACAAGTGTGAGCAAGTGCCGGTGGTATGAGGATGTGTTTACTCTGAGCAGAGGTGTGAAAGACCACTGCTGAAGTATGTACACAGTATCACCACTAGAGGGCAGAACATGCTATGTACGGACATACATCAAGAAATATGTGGCTCTTAAGTGTTCAAACAAAATGAAATTGAAATTGCCCTCTGGTCGAATAGAACAGGCCTTCTCAGTTGGTGGCCTTTGTAGGTCGTGGAGTGTGTATCATTGAAATGGCAATTAAAGTTGTCAACGGGATTGTGTAAATGTGTAAGTATTGATTTTCTCGAATAGAATGAAAGTGAAAATATAATATTGAAAAATGGAAAGAAAAAAAATAACTTTGGCTTTGTTTTATAAAAAGTGCAGAGACATTTTTTAAGATGAGCCCATTTGAGAACCACTGAAATAGAGGAAGCTGTGTAAGATTAAAATAAACATTCACATATGATGGCAAAAACAAATACTATTTTTATATACAACCGAAAAATGTGTGAAGTGCATTAGAGCATACATTGTTCTGCGCTTTATATTTTAAGGCTTGTGTTTTCTCAGTGTCATTCTCCCACAATTAGATAGAATTTACTGTCCACCTCTGACTGACCCCTGAGCTCGGCTACTTCACACCCGAGGTGCAGAATGTATTCCCTCCATTACCACCCCACCTACCCCAACCACACACAAACACACCCCCACCCCAGGCCTGTACTGCTGTATCATCATCATCATGCTCCATATACTGGGACACAAGCTGAGCCACATGAGCAGAGCATTAGGGACATGTCATCATCACTGATTTACAAGCTTTAGAATCAATTGTTTGTATGAGTGAAGGTATAGTGTAAGGATTATATAGTGTTTGTTTTTACTATTATACTGTATATACAGTATTATAATGTACTATATCATGTACAACAGAATTTGTCATAGCTAAATTGAAATGCCTAGTCCCTGTGCTTCATTCAACACAAACATGCCAAGGATATGACTCTTTTCTGGATTTCTGACTTGTCTCGTGATCTAAAATGATCAAATGATCTCAGTAAATTTAACTTCAGAAGACAAGCATTATACCTTGATGAAGCATGATATGCAAAAGATTTCCCATTGCTGGGGGAGGGTGTTGTTCCGGGCCTCTCATGCTTTAGTAATAAGGACAAAATTATGTAGGAGGCCTCTAGCCATAGAGTTTGTCCAGGGCCCATCAATTCTGTCAGCGGCCCTAAATGTTGTTGTGGCAGAAACCCAGTTTTCCCACAGCCATGAATTGCCTGTGGCTGCATTTCGAGCAGAGTGCGCCCACCAGAGGGGTCACAGTGAGGTGGGCGCACACAGGAGCGCAGACAGGTGGCAGGCAGCCTGGCTACTGAGCCTACCATGGGTGGGCGTCCACCCAGAGGTGCCAAACTCCAGGCCAGGCTCCCACAGCCTCACCTCGGTCAGGGTGAGTGTCCAGGCTGCTCTGAGAGTTCAACCTCAGTTCACTGCGCCCTCAGACTGACACAGCCTTCAGCTCCAGCTTATTCCTATTTCACTGGTTTATGATACGATTTAGATATATTATATTTTAACATGCCTGGAGCTTTGAAGGTTTCAAAAAGGCAGCAAATTAAAGGGTATTTCTTTTTCAAATACTACTTTTATTGCCACATTTGAGTTAATTTTAATGCTGGAGGCCGAAAAAATGAAATCCTGAAAGCCATTCGAAAAAATAACAATGTATTATTAAACCTGAGCTGGAAAACATCTAATTCTTGTTTTTGACTAGTGCCGTTTTACAGTTTTGGTTTTTAAATTGATGGATGTGAAAACCCCAAACTTACCTACACTGGGATACTGCAAAGATGTCTCTGTGTGTTCAGTGTGTTGTCTACCTGATTTATTTAAATATGGCCATAGTCTGATGAAGCAGCCTTCATTAAAAACATAATAAATACATTGTTTTAAGAAATTTTCACAGCTCCCTAACATGAAAAAGAAGAATAACCTCAGCCTGACAGGTCACCCAGCTTACAAAACTCCACCACATGTCTTTGCATGAGTGCTTTGATGTTGTTGGTCAACCAGGTCAAATAGACTTTTTCTATATTAATGTGGTTGAGAAAAATCTGTGGAAAAAAAATAAGACAAAAATAGTGCGAAGGGCAAAGCCAGGGCCGGAGTAAGGTTAGCAGTGTATTTTCCCCAATCCCTGGTTCTCACAGCTGAGGTGTGAAGTGACGCCTCCGGACTCATCAGTTCTCATCAGTGTGAAACCATCTCACCTCTGCATTAACTGGATAACAGATCTTCATACTTCATTAGGCCTCAGAGTACACACATTAGGAGTTTAGGATATGGACTTATACAGTGGCATGTATAACAGTAGCAGCTTCTGACAGGTTTGTCAAATAACATCAAGAGAAGCGTAGAAGACACAGATGACAGGTTGGACTGAAGTGTGAGTGAACAAGCAGAATGTAATAACTCTGATTGATTGTAGATACATTATTACCATCATGTTTTAAAAGCACCATGTTTATCAGAATGTAATGACATAGGATAAGTGCATTTTCTAAACAATACCTGGACTAAATACCGGGACCAAACAAATTGAATATTTCTTGGACCATGTCAGACATTAACATGATGTTAGATTAGTGCTTGTTACTGAGCTCCATGATGGGGCTTTGAAGCTTTTAGCTCTATTACTTCAGAAAAAATGTGTCACCTGGGATTAAAACGTAACTACATCCCACTTGCACTTGCCAGTCAATGAATATAAAAATGTACATTATTCTGATTTTTATGTAAAGTTTAACCTACAAAGCATGTATTATATTTAAACTATGGATATAAATTCAGTGCAATTGGACTATATCTCTGTGTTTTGTCTCATTAGAAAATATTGGTTGTATATTAATTTATATTTATTTGATTTGTCTTGTCTTTCAAGCCTTTTAATGATTCTCAATATGGGAAAGTGTTTGTATTTCTGCTGCTAAAAAGTGAAGCCAAAAGAGCCGTGTTCAGGCCAAATGTAAACTACTTTGTTAAAACATTTGCAAAACTCATCTAGGCCGCTGAACGGACAAAATCTCAAACAGCAAAATCTGTTTATTGTTTGCAACAGGAGTCAAAATTCACACTTTGACTGCTGCAGCTGAACTTTCCCAGACAGAGAAGAGGGCAGAGGGTCTGTCTCTCGGAGTGGGCCTGGCCTGTGTGCACAGTGTGTGTTCAGGGGCTGCGGCCTCTGCTTGAGACAGACTGATGGTTTGGGAGAATCTGCAGAGGTGTCACCTCACACCTCTGCGGCCTGGCCTGGACTTATATACCAGTGGCACAGCGCTGAGCAGCATAAACACTCATCTCGTCTCTTCCAGTCAGACCACTGAGCTCCTCACACAACATGGATACCTCGTCAGTCCTGGACTACAGCCTGCAGTGGTGCTCCGATTCGGACATGTCCAGCCTGTCATCTCCGGAAACTGTTTCTCCTGTTTCGTCTATGGACTCCAGCCTTTCACCCTCATACCAGCTGCCACAGTCTTCCACTAAAATGGCTAATACTGGATACTCCCAAAACCTGAAAGCCTTGTCTAAAGGGGGGCGCAAAGTGGGTCGAACCAGGACAACCAGAGTCCGCTCCAAGCAAAGAGAGAGTGCCAGTGAGAAAGAGAAGCTAAGAATGAGGGATTTGACCAAGGCTCTTCACCACCTCAGATCCTACCTCCCACCTTCAGTAGCCCCGGCCGGGCAGACTTTAACCAAAATCGAGACCCTGCGCCTCACCATCCGCTACATCTCATATCTGTCGGCTCAGCTCGGCCTCAGCGAAGAGGTGCTGTTCCAGAAAAGGGATCAAGGGGACATTTCCGCCAGCGGCACATCTTCACCAGACATTCTCAGCTACTTCCAGCCTGGTCCAATGACAGCACAGGACAGCCAGAACCTAAACCACACCCTGAACCACAGCTACAGCCAGAACTTCTACTCAGCCGAGCCTGCCCTGATGCACTCTGGGAACTGTAGTTTTGGGATGTCCTTGGATCAGTACAGCAGCAGTGGAGTTTCTCAGACAGATGTGAGAATAGAAACTGTCCTGCAGTCACCTCCAGTGTCACAGCCATCCTGTCAGGTACAATTGTTTCTACCCAAAAAATCTTTTAATATATATTCTAATGCAGCTGTATATTATTAATTGTACATCTAATGTGAATTCTAATGAACTCTGTTTTTTTTTATTACAGATGTATGGCAATGGCTTCCACCTCCCATTGGTTCCCAGTGACTATTAGGATTTTCAAAGTGTCCCGTCGTCCTTCAATGACAGACTACTTTCCTTCTCAAACTGCCTCACTGTGAATGGACTAATTTATTTTATATATTTGAATTTATATTTATTGTGTTCGTTGTAAATATTTAAATATCTAACAGCTATTTTTATATGTCTTTGTACCACTATTTATAATAAAATGTTGAAATGACAGATGTTTGGTGCAGTATGCTTATCCATGCACACACATCTATAGAAGAAACATGGGGAAGTCAGTTTGAGGGAAAAGGGGTGTAAAGGGGGGCTTGAGATTTTCCTCCACAGAGCTAATTCAGTTATGTTTGTGTGGAGCTCCTGAAGTGCAGAGATGTCTTACAGCGCCCTCCTGTGGTCACAGTGTGGCACTAAAGAATTTAGAAGATACAATCCTTAATGGTTTTGGAAAACTTAAATCTTAATATTTGTCCACAAAGTTTCCAATAAATTTGGACACAATTATACTTTTGCAGCAGAGCAATCTATACGACACTTCGTTCCATTTCCAGTTTTTTAAATGCAGCACGCCTTTCGCAGTAAAAGCCTTTCACACACATTGCTATACTTTTCAGTGAAAGGCCTTCATACATCCACTGCTCACCTATAGTATAATTATAATATAAACCTCTCAGTAACATGTTATTTTTCCATAAAAAAATGGTTTGTATGTTTTTAATGTATCACAATGTCCAATGAGCATGGAGTACTATGTCGATAAAAGAAGTGCTTTTAATTTTGATGATTTCAAGGTCATTTTTCATGTTAAAATGTTACATACTGTGCTTTTAACAGGAGTTAAAATGTGATGGTTTTCAAATACTAAAAACCTAGGTAAAGTAGTATAAAATAAGTAATAAACTCATTTGCTCTGTGGATGGTGGAAGCATGCAGGCTTTTGTTTTCAGATTTAGAAATCCATTGGATAGTGACTGATACTGTTTGACTGGAATTAAGGATATAAAGACAATTTGCAGTAGAAATAGTAGAAGAGAAACAACAGCACTGGTAAATACTGTGTAGATAACAGAAGTTCACTGTGAGAACTTATTATTGCACGTGCATTCAGCAGATTAAAAACTGGCGAAATTTAAAGTTTTAAAAATCCTGGTGTTAACCTAAATGTTGTTCTTTTTTGTTCTTTTTCAATTATTTATTAAATTAATTTAATTATAAGGCATGATAGTGATCATAGTAGATAAAGCAGGAAGTACAAGAGTAGACACGACTGGGCCGGGATTCAAACTGCAGTAGTACCAAGCCTCTCTCATGGGACCTCTTAAAAAGGCCTAGAGTAAGTGAATTTTTGATTAATATGTCTGAAAACTATTGTTTTACTATGCAGTAACAGCAGAAAAGCCCGGATGTAACCGCCATTTTATTGCCCTGTGGTAAGGCCAATATCAGTGAATGGGGGAGCAATGAGCTCACCCTATCCACTATATATACAATCATTGGATAGTATACACAGATGAGCCACCAAAGCGCCCCAAGTGCTCACTCTCTAATGTAATTTTGCTGATCCTACCTTAAATTAAAACCACACTGCTTTATATACAGTGAAATTGAATGAGTTTTTAACAACAACGACCGGAAATCTTTGTAAAGGTTATTAACAACGAACAATGACTTCCAATGACCTCCCATTGGAAAGTCAAAGGTGAGCTCAACATCACAGCTCGGGTTTAGTCCTTGTCCACAGTTTACTTAGATTATTTGGTATACCTTTTAACAATGAGCCTCTGCAAACACAGAGAGGTCCTTGGCACCGCCAAGTCTAGACTACAATCCAGATCCTCCTCACTTTCCCCCTCTTTCTCTCACCTAGGGCCCCAATTACCTGCAGCAGCCAGCTGCGAGTCCTTTAATATTTATAGGGAAGTGTGGATTTGCATATCAGCCCGAGGAATTAGGAGTGTTTAGTTTGCCACATCTATGCAGTTTATTTGATATGCAATCAAAAAACCTAACACACAACCTAATATACTCACTTAGGCCTTTCATCACAGCCAGCCTAATAAACTCTCTGCAGTGTAGGGCTCAAGGATGAAAAGGTTACACTGCTGTGCTGATTATTTAGTCATTACATGTGAGTAAACACCGTCAAGGCTAATGTGGATTAAGGGAAAGGATATCCTCTCTCATTAAGATGGGAGTGAAATGCAAAAACTGACAGCTGCATGAGGCTATGAAAGTAACAGAAAGCAAAACAATTAACAGTTAATAGTAGATTATTTCAAATGAAAGAACAAGGAAGGATAAATCCCAAACATTTAGGTCACAATCGATTTATATCTTTAATATTTTCCTTTTGCTCTCACATATTGATTTGGTAAATTATTCTATATATTCAACAAAGGGCAATAAAGATCATAAAGCAGATTATGAAATCTGAAAGATTTAGTTACATTACAAATACTTACTAACGTAATAAAAACATTATGCAATGTACAAAAATACTTTACAGCAAATGATGGAAGAAGAAGAAGGAAAGTTACCATTAAACATTCTTTTGAAAGAACTTAAGCAGATGTGGCTGGGATTAGACTGTGGAGCGCTCTGGGAAAGGAATGTGATAGTGAGGCATTAGTTTATGTTTTGTAATTCTGAAAAAGTTTTGTTAATGTGCCTGTTCAATCACAGCGTTAAGGACCATCTACGTCTGTGTTTTATTATAAATTTTGGCTTGGCCTTCTATTAATTTATGTTAAATATGCTCAAAAGACATGCATTTAGCCTAAAGAATTTGGAAATTGGATGCAGATGGTAGAGAATAATAATATTTGATGATGTTAGGCAATATTATCCATTTGGATTTATTGCAGCAAAGACATATTCTTTGAAAAAATGGTTAATAATTACCAGTGTCAATAAAATTGAGTTTGACTGAAATTTTTAAATTGAGAATATGAGGAGTAATTTGCAGTAGAAATAGTAGAAGAAAAACGACAGCACTAGTAAATACTGTGCTGTGACTAACAGACGTTCACTGTGAGAAGTTATTATTGCACGTGCATTCAGCAGATCATAAAGTGGCTAAACCTAAAAGGATTTAAAAAGGGAGGATTTTCCTGGTGTTAGCCTAAATGTTTTTTTCTAATTATGAAGCATGTTATTGTTGCATAATGGAGGTGCTTGGAGGCTGCGCGGGATGGTTCACACGTCCTGTTCATAGGTTGCACCTCTGCTTCAGAACAGGAGTCAAATGTGACACCGCGACCTGTGGGAATATTGCTCTAGACTCACATCCACAAGTCCCTCATATGACCTTCTCCTCTCCCATCAGCAGAAAGATCACCTTTTTATATATACTGTATAAATAAACTTGGTAAAAAGCTGCAGTGATGAAGATTTATGCACATTAAAGGTTAAAGGTTAAAAGGTAAAATATATCTGAATAAAACAACATATTTCTGATTACTTGTCAAGTTGTAAGTTAAAAGACAGCAAAAATAAGCACTATTGGCTGCAGTTTATAACAAATCGTGTCATTATAAATTAGTTAGTGTTAGACAATCTTTTTGAGGCTGTGTATGTTCCCAGGCCTCAAAGCTCGGCTGCTGTCAAAACAGCACAAGGTGTAAAGTCCTCACACCTCCCAGCTGCCTGGCACACTTCTGAGGCCTGACTCAAAGGATTCAAGTGCAGAGTGTCACTAATAAGAGAGATTAGAATATCATTAATAATTCATTAACTATAGTTACCCACAGTCCATAATGTGAGATGTGAGTAGCATTACTGCATATGTCCATCATGGTTACAGAACAGTCTGCCATGTATTCAGCCTATGTCTGTCTATACATTCAAGTTATAATCAAGTCTGGTTCATGTCATGAAAGTGTTATGTTCCCAGAACTTGGTCCCATCTAGTGAAGAGGTAACACCTTGTCCTGGACCTGTCCTGTTTCCCATGGGACCCCCTGTTCGAGGTGTCAGGCCTGCTCCCAGAGCTTCTCAGGACCAGGGGCGGCTGCCGGAGGTGACATTTCGCACCTCCCACCACATATATGGAGAAGCCTGCCGGTTCTTCCTCACTCTCATCTGCCTGCCTTAGAAGCAACGCACTGACAGCTCAGAGAAGAGCCTGAATCCTGAACTTACAACAGTTACAACCATGGACATGTCCTACTGCTCTCCTCTCCAGCTCCAGGAGGACACCAGCTCTTTCCTGTTCGACTGTGATGCTCTGCTGGATAAATCTTACGAACCTCTGGTGTACGACCCCTCCTCTGACCCTGGGTACTTCAGCGCCTGCAGCAGCCTGTCCCCGGCCTCCTCTGTGGACTCCTTCTGCTTCTCCCCAACTTTGCTTCCTGTCAAAACCAAGCAAGATGCTTTTGACAGTTTCATCTTTAGCAGCCCACCAGCACCACAGTCAACCACCAAGACTCACACTCTGCCCAAACCTGTTTCCACTACTACCTCTGCCTCTAAGAAGTCCAGGTCAAGGTATCCAGGGAAGAAGAGGGAGACAGCCAGCGAGAGGGAGAAGCTGAGAATGAGGGATCTGACCAAAGCGATGCACCGCCTCAGGTGCTACCTCCCTCCATCTGTAGCACTGGTTGGACAGACCCTGACAAAGATTGAGATCCTGCGCCTCACCATCCGCTACATCTCCCATCTGTCGGCTCAGCTAGACCTCACCGAGGAAATCCTGGAGCAGAGGACGTCTTCAGTCTCCATGGAGCAACCTTCAGCCATGAGCCAGATCCAAGACGAGCCACTGTGCAGCTACAGCCAGCTGCAGGAAACCCCTTGCAGCAGCACCATGCAGCCAACCTGCTCTAGCCCCCACATGTCCTCTCTGCAGGTTCCTAGTGGACTTTGTTACAACAATGAGCAGTACTGGATGCCACAACAGCAGTTCCATCACATGGGCTTCAACGGACAATGCTAAAATACAACTAGTACTAACAATTTTCATTCTAACAGTGAAGAACATATGAGGCCAAAGTGTCTTGTTTTGTTATTTTGAAACAAATGTGTATATATTCACATCCACTTTGTGTTTTTGTACATAGAACTGCATATTTATCAAGCTTTTATACCAGAATAAACAATATTTATTATTTTATACACATCTCTTTCATTCCACTCATGAACAAATCACATAATAATAATAATCTTCATTAAAAAAATCCTACTAAATAGAATACATGATAATAAAATAAAATAAAATATTGAGAAACATCTATAAAATGATGTCTCTAACATCATGTAAATTGGGGAGTAGAAGTGCCTGGCTCCACTTCCTTACGCAAACACAGCCATTGTCACCAGCCGCAGCAGTGAGGCGCTAAACAGCGAGCACGTCCCCTCTAAAGTATTTAAGGAAAGATCCCTGCTGAGAGATGACAGCTGAACTAGGACTTGTAAATTGGCACCTCTTATATCCTGAGTAAACACAGATAGAGCCTAAGCACTGCCATGATGAGTCACTACAGGATTAATCGTCACATAATGAGTAATCAGAGCATACCTCATGGGTCTTGAAAATCAGTCTGCTTTTATTAAGCTCCGGTGAAATTAAACCTGTTTATGTGGTCCATAGATGACCCAGTGGTGTAAGTAATAGACTAAAGACTACCATGTTGTTCAGTGCAGTCTTGTTGTGCTGCTACAGTGTTAACACAAACACTGTCTGGGTAAACTCTGCCTGAACTTTGAATGAGGTAAAGTGTATATACAGTATAAATCCACTGTCTTTTTAAACTCACTGTATTTCACAGTTTTATTACTTTTTTAGGAGATCTATTTTTTTAATGTATATCTCATTCTCATGGCTAATCACAGCAAGATTTTGTGACAAGACCTATTGGAAATTAAAATATATAAATAAAGATTATAGACATATTTATCAATGACAGATCATGTGTACACTCTCTTTAATTATGTAGAAAAGGAGTTTATTTGTTTCTTAATTCTTGCAAATTTCATATTAAACTGATCTTGATCAGAAGTGAAGTGGCCCACAAGTCCAAACACATCATATGTGTATTTTATCATCTTGTTATATTTATATTTTTTAAATGTTTTTATGTGTGATTTATAGTATTATAAAAAGGGTAAAGGCACATTCCTAACATAAACACAAGTATTAAATATTTATTCATAAAAGTCGTTATCAAACATTACATTAGAAAATAAGGTCTATTTATAATCACACTGATGATGTTTCATTGATGAACCACTCAAGGACATCTTTTTTGTTCAAGGCCACCCAGTTCATGTTGGCCTTGGTTGTCTCCAGAGCCTGTTCCACAGCTGCTGTGGCTGAACCAAGCTGTCCATCATGGTCCACTTTGAACTGTAGCAGCTGCAGACAAATATCCTCAGTTATTTTAAAAGGCCCTTATACAACGTTATTAGAGATCATAAAACATCCAAGGCAGTACCTGTTTGTACTCAAACTCAGTGGAGAAGCGTTTAGTCACTCCACTGATTACTTTCCCAAAAGAAATTGCTCCTCCATAGCTACAATATGAAAAAAATATATGTATATTTATAATTGAAGCATATTTTACATGAATAATGGGTCAGAAATAAAACTTTACTGGGCAAACGCACTTGGTATATATGTAGTCCCATTTAGCTCTGATAAAGTCCCAAGCTAGAGGTTGACCAATGGCGTTACCAGCAATATAAACAATAGTGTTGGTGGCATCCTGCTTTCGGATCTTTCCTGGGTCCAGACTATAGTCTAGATATCTGAAAAAAAAAACATTAAATTTCAGTTTTAATGAACTAAACATTCATATGAAATCATAAAGAACACCATTGTCCTTGAGATACATACCTATTGAGGAGCCAGGGATGTTCAGTGCAAGACAGAGCATACATGAGTTTATCAGCTTCTGAGGCAATTATAGCATTTTTATACATGTCCCAAGCAAAGTCCCATTCTTCCACTCCACCTGCTTGGATTGCACTGCAGTACACTGTGGACCTTAGGTTTGGACTAATCCTGAAAGAAATAGTAAAGAAACAGTAGAGTTAGGGTCATCGGACCTCTGGAAAAGAATAACAGAGGCTGGTGTGAACATACAAGTTGTTACTGGGTTTATCCATCCACTGTCTGAACCAGCGAGTGGTCAGCTCCTGACAGCCTTCTACTCCAGTGCTGCAGGCCATAGAGATTGCATTTATCTGGTTGTATCTGCATAGAGAAGAGGTGACAGCATTATAGGTCGAATTCGAAGGTCATTATATAAGAGAATGGTTGAGGTTTGGTGAAATAATAGCGTATGCAGTTGTTGTTTCAGCAATTCATTATTTAATGGGGACGCAACCGGTACTTTGCAAACCATAATACATCCTGTGCACCGTGTTATATTGTAGGGCTATAGTTTAAAAAATAGGCCTGCCTGACACAAGTTGATATAGTGACTCTTTTACACATACATCAAAATAGACTAATTAAATGTGCTTTTTTCTTTTTCTTTTTCTTGCTCTGCTGGCTGGTGCTCACTGCAGATGCTGTTCTGTGAGTTATCTAGAGCTAATATACCAGCTATACACAAAACATAGTTCTGAAAAAAGGCTAAACTTACTGGTCAGTGTGACCTTCAGGTATTTCCGTCCAGTTGGATGTGATCTCTTTGAAGTAGCCAAACAAAGGAGAGACCTGTTTCTTTATGTAAGCCTGAAATTAAAACACACACCTGTTGTGTTTTAATTTCACAATTGTAAAAGGGACATATTTATAAAAGATTTTATTAAGTATGTGTATGTGATGGTTTAGTCCAACCTGCATAGGGCCATACACCTCACTGCGGTCAAACATGAGGTAGAAATAGTTCAGGTTGCGTCTAGCAGTTTCCCAAGGCATATACTGGACTTCCTTATTCAGGAACATGGTTGTCCTCAGAGCAAGTGTTGTGTTCACAATCTTTGCCCTAAAAAATGCTGTTTTAATCAGTTCTTTTTCTATGGCAATACTATCTTAAAAAGAATAATGATTACCTTGCCAGATTAAATGCATCATTAATAATCTGCGCTCTGTTGATCACTGGAATATCCTGAAATGTAGGATTAAGAATAATTTTGGAGAATTGTTTTAGGTCACTTTTTATAATTGGTCTTTTACCTCAGGTTTGGAGGCCAGCTTGGCAAGAAGGCGCTCCCAGTTTTCAGGGTCATAGTTTACTCTGTAGTAACCCTTCATGTTGATGTTGGCCACTAACCACTCATCAGCACCAGTTTTGATTTCAGCATTTGTATCTGTTTGAATATCAATAATGGTGTAGTTTATTTTGTCCCATAAAAAACATACATAATCAATATTACATTCACACATTGGGGGAAAGAACCTAGATATGCCTCTTTTTTAGGTCAGATGATGTTGAAATAACCCAGGAATAACCAAGTAATCTGAGTATTCTGTACATATTTATATATTGTATTATATTTTTTTTTCCCTTCCTTGCAATTTGATTTTTTTCACACTGACCCAAGAAAATTTGATCTGAAGACCATGTAAAAAATGAGGACTTAATATGCTTTAGGTAACATAACTTACCTTCTTTTGTCATGAGCCAGAACTGCTTTTCAGGTGCACCATTTTTAATCCATGTAACAGGAACAATCCACTCATAACTTCAGTTCCCACAAGCCAAACGATAAACAGAACACATGAGGTTATTAAACTCATAGAAATAAAAAATAGGTACAGTATGTAATTGTACGACATTCATCCTACTTGAAGTCTGAGGGTGTGTCAACTGGAGAATCTGGGTCCAGCAGAAAGTGTTTCTGGATGATGTTTCCAGTTTGGGTGTTGATAGTGACCACTGGAAAGCCCATCTGAAGAATCCATCGGTTCATGATCACCTCTAAAGACTCAGGCAATGATATATCAGATTCATCCACAGCCTGGTGAACGGAAAATATGAATGAAAATTTAAAATACACTAAATGGGTGGATGTTCTTGTCAAATGAATGTAACCCGATGACATTTTATAATAAGAAGCCTTTTTAAGATGACGGCACTCTTTTACCATTTGCAGGTGCTTCCAGAGATCTTGATAGACAGTGTTTTGGTATTTGAATGTGTCTAAGTATGTCTGCAGAGAGATGAACAAAAAATTAGTCCATTGTTAACTGATGGTTAGGACAAAGTGAACACTGGTCAGTAACTCACATGAAGCCCTTTGGAAAATACATCCTCAGTGATGAACTCAGAAAGCATTCGGAGAACTGCAGCCCCCTAAATTGCAATAATCAAAAATAATTGTATATAAAAAAAACATAAATTCATTTATACGCTAAAAAACGAATTTGTCAAAACTAATGACAATGTATTTGTACTCCACCTTGCTGTATGTAATGGCATCAAAGAGTTCACTGATCTGCTCTGGCCTCTGGATTTTATCTTCTTTGGATGAGAGTGGATGGGAGGACGCTAATGCATCCACACCCATCACACCTACGATCTCATTAAGAACAATTAAATCTTTCTAGAAAATAGGAAGAAAGTAAAAGAAGCTATTCATTTAGTAAATAAATAGGAACAACAAATAAATGTCTTAAATATTAGTCATAAAACAAACTTCACCATATTCCATGTTGGTTCAGCAAAATTGGCTCCAAGATAAGAGACATAGGTAGCAAATCCCTCATTAAGCCACAGGTCGTTCCACCACTTTGTAGTCACCAGGTTTCCAAACCACTGCAGACAGAGACAAGTGTGACCATGAATTATTACACTGTCTAATGCACAACACTGTCAGAGAGCACTGTACCATACCATGTGAGCAAGCTCATGAGCAATGACTCTCGCCACCCACTCTTTGTCCCCATTGGACGAGACACTAGGATTATACAGAAGGGCAGTCTCTCTGTAAGTGATCAGGCCCCAGTTTTCCATGGCTCCAGCACTGAAGTCTGGCAGAGCTATCTGATCTGAAAGAATGTAAAATAAATCACTTTGTTAATGTGTGGGGCGGCAGTGGCTCAGTGGGTAGAGCGGCCGCCTTTCGACCGGGGTTCGATCCCCGTTCGAAACATCCTAAAACATCATAACATCCCGTTCTCCCCCACATACTGTCGTTGTGTCCTTGGGCAAGACACTTGACCTACCTTGCCTCCAGTGAGTGTTCTGTAACACTGGTAAATAGCTTAATGTATGTAAAGCGCTTTGAGTGCCTACTACAGTAGGTGGAAAAGTGCTATCTAAAAAAAGAAATAAAATAAATTTCCTTTATAACTTTTACAGTGACTCAGGAGCGAAGCCACCAATAAAATTTGGAGTATAGAGATTTGTAACCCTTACATATGTACATGTTACCTACTTCTCCCATAACATGTTTCGATTAGTATAGCTGATGTCTCTGTGTGTTTTGTGTGCTGTCTACCTGATTTGTTCAGAGGGTATGAGATGTTGTAGTAGCCCTCAAAAAACGACAGGATAGGCCCAGTTGTCTTGAGGGCATAATCCCCTTGGCCCTCCTTTATGGCCTTTTTACGAGCCCAGATTCTGATCTGCAAACACCGAAAATGTGTCAGCACAAAGCTATCAACTGAATCCACCAGAGGGCAGCATTGGAGCATAGTGTTAGTAAAGAGGTTCATTTTTTTATATTCACAAAGATATTAGTAGCCTGAAAACAACATACAACTCAATTTATTGCATTATGGTAATTAATGTAGTAGTTACCAAAACAACAGCATCTGGGTTTGTCCTAATGTAGTCAAATTCACATACAACGAACGCCAGCAGATACGATGACATGACCTCAGTGGGTTCAAAGCTTGTTCTTATTAGATTCTGGCCCGCAGTTGTGACATTGACAGGGTCTGTATGAGAAGGAGACAGACACACAAATGTTACCAATAAACTGATGTGAGGGAGGTTACCATGTCAGTATTTCACTAAAGCAAGCACTCGCCATAGTTCATTGAGTTGGACAGAGCCACAGTCCCATGGGGATGCAGAAGAGTTATGTGGAAGACAGCTTTCATAGCAGGCTCATCAAAGCAGGGGAAGGCTTTCCTGGCATCGGTTGGTTGCATTTGTGTCGTGGCTATAATTCTATAAAAGAAACACATGCATTCCTTACTTGTTGACATTCATAATTAAGGTCTCCCTAAAATGTGCCATACAGGAAATGAGCTGTATATGTATAAGTATGAATTATTGTATCCAACCTTGGTTTGACAGTTTAATTAGTTTACAGGATTTACTCTTTTCTCATTATAACTGATAATGTATGTGCAACCATAGTAAAATATTTGATCTGATATGTTATCTGATATCTGATATTGTACAAACAAAAAGTGTGATTAAGAAAAGAAGATCTTGCTTTGTCACATGTAAAATGTAGTTTTGTACCTGCAGCCAAACGTAAAAGTCAATTTCACACAGAATTAAAAAATATAGATCTATAAAATTTAAATGAAGAAGCTCTGGTAAATGCAACAGCGCAGGAAAGTGATGGATAAACATAACATTTCTTACTTTTTTACCCCGTCTTCCATGTATTCACTCCTGTAGAAGCCTCCAAGGTCATCAGCCAGCTCTCCAACAAACTCAGTGAAGAGTTCGTACATTTTGTTGGGCTGGAGGTTTTCATGGAGCCGGACCACCAGGTACTGTGTGGGAACCTCCAGCCAAGTCGCCTTTATCCTGGGAGCATCTGTTCCACTCAGGCCACTCAGCTTGGCGTGGAAGTTCTCAAAAGTGGTGAGACTGAGTTTGTTGGAGTGGATGATGATCAAGTCTGTTGCCTTCACACACTTAAAGACCACTGTTGAATGTCCGGTGAAGATGTACAGGCCGTCCGCATTGGGCTCCAATCTGGGCCATAAGGTTACATTGTAGGTGACTGGAAGCAGCGAGTCTGGAAGTCTGTAGCGCTGCCAGGGCTCCTTTGGGCTGGACGTTGTGGTGGACAGCGTTGTGGTGGGGACGCTTGGCTCTGGTGTAGGTAACACATCATTCTTGGCTTTTTCCTGAGCGTAAACTACAGACAGGGCAATGATGGTGGCTGTGGCTGCAATGGCTACAACAATACAAGTCCCAGCCACGGCTTTGCTGATGTACAATCCTTTCCCCATGTCTCCAGCAGAAAAGAACAAGACAAAATGGGAAACCTGAAATCTATTTATGAGTGCTCATTTATAGATTCGGTTAATGGTTGATTATCTGGTGGGGAAAAAAAAAACGCTGACAGTCCAAGAGAAAAAGAATTTTAAAAGAGATAAGACTGCTGCCTAACCTTTGAACTTTAAACATACATAATGCCTCTGAATAAAGGACTCTTGAAAAGCTGGCTCATGTGGTTTGTGTTTATTCACCGTAAAATTGTGCTGTATCCTGTTTCTATTTCAAGTACAGTTATAAATGTCTCCTGTATAGGCTTATATACAACCTCTGACTATTTCACAATATAGAAGCCTGAAGTGCATAATGGAGTTGATTACTAAACTAAATGAACAGTGTTGGGTTTAAGAAATAAAAGCATATCAATTGTAAAAGTGGCAATATTATAAAGTACAGTGAGTAATAACAAAAAGCTATTGAAATAAATCTTGCCTATTAAAGGAAGTTTAATCAGAGGCAGTCATGTGAGAACAAGTGGAGTCTCTTTCACACAAGGTTACATATTGTAGTTCTTGGTGATTTCAGATTGTATTTATAAGAAGCTCCACAATGATGCTCTTTGTGCTCCTCTCTGTATGTTATCCAAAGTTGAACTAGATTTATAAGCTTCTACAGCATAAATAGTATCATAAAAGTAAAGTGTTATGCTGATGAAATGTGTTCCACTTAAAGTTTACGGAGGTAAAAAAGTTTCACAAACCCCTAAAAGCTCTAAATGCATAATTTCATAAAAGGCAAGGCCCTGCCAAACAAAAGTTAGTCGCAACACTTTATGAAACAACTTGAACATTGCTCCTCAAACCGCAACACAAGGTTATAAAAGTTTTGTATGTGTGGCGTAGTTCTTTAATAACTAGTAAGACCACACCTTGAAACACTGTCAACTTTATACGGGTCATTAAGATTATACATGTACAGTATATTGAATATTGTAAAAAAAAGTGTCCCCTTTGTTGCAAATATCCCAGGAAAACACTCAAACCATATCATGTTAATAATGTCAACAATTTAACCATTTATTTTAAATTGTTTTCAGTGAGACAATCACTTCCTCGAAAAAGCTATGTATAGACACCCCACTATTTCGGGAGCTATGTGAAATTAAAATCAGAGGCTAATAGCTGACACAGATCATTGCATTGATTGCACTTTTTCAAGGCAACATACACATATAGTATGCAGTATATACAATTCTATTATACAATAATAAGGTCACTTGTCAAATACACTTCTTAAAGGCCACTTTGTGCTTTTGGAGATTTTCTCTACTTAATAATAGATGCCTTTGTCTATAAAAGAGGTCTGTGGTACCAAAGTACAAAGCCACAGTCAGGTGTAGACGTCTCTCCTTCTCTAAGCTTGTTCAGTGTGGCTTCCAGTTACATGGTTACAACTATTACCCCAATCGGAGGGCATCAAAGCATTCAATGAAGGAATTTCCTGGTTACCTCTATTATGGTGAATGTTGTAAGCAGAACTGAGTGTTAGCTTTTGACAGCAGTTTCCCATTACAACAACAATGTGCACAACAGCCACTAAGGAGACAATATTATTGCTCTTATTACCTTTTTGTATTTGTTTGTAAATCTAAAAAAGTCATTTGTACAAAATGTTTTCATGTAGACTCCTCAGTGAACCACTTGAGCACTTGGGCTTTGTTTTCTGTCACCCATTTAATGTTGGCTGTGGTCTTCTCAATGGCTTGCTCCATGGCCAAGGTGGCTGAGCCAAAACCAATATCCTGGTGGTCCTCTTTAAACTTCTTCAGCTGGGGGAGTCAGAACAAATAAGTCATACATTTTTCCAAGTCTTCTCAAAAGCAATACTAAAAGAGCCATTTTGTTGTGCTGAGCTACATACCTCCTGCAACTCAAACTCTGTGGAAAACCTCTTTGTGATTCCATTAATAAGACTAGAGAAGGAAAACGATCCTCTTCCATACCTATTGTACAAGAAAACAAGCATTGATAAAAAAAAAATACAAAAACAAACAAACAAAAAAAAAATTAGCCTGTTCTGTCATTGTGAAATTCGGGCTTACTGTTCAAAAATATATCTCCATCTTGCTCTGACAAAATCCCAGGCAAGAGGCATTCCCACAATATTTCGTGCAATGTACTGAATAGTAGAGGTAGCATCCTGCTTTCGGATCATAGATGGGTCAAGGGAGTACTCCAGATATCTGCATTTAAAAATACATCATGTGAGTGAAAGTTAAGGTTTGATTTTATACTTAAGTGTATTACACATGGACAACACTTAGACAGGACAGTCTCTCTAAATTTACCTGTTCAAAAGCCAAGGTGCTTGGGTGCAAGCCAGGGCTGCCCTAAGTCTGGCCGCTTCTGATGCCACGGTTGCATTCTTGAACATTCTCCAAGCAAAGTCCCACTCTTCCAGCCCACCAAAGGCTAAGGCATAGCAATAAACTGTGCTTTTCAGGTTGGGATGGATCCTATTGAAATCAAGGCACACATTAAGACTATGAGTATAAAAGTATACATGGACCAAAGCAGTTAATCTCAACCTTTTTACACTGATTAGGGTGAAAACCATCACTTGAACTTGGCTAAAAGCTAAAAGACAAACTCTTTAAATACTCACGGATTGTGTGCTGGATTTTCCATCCACTGTTTGAACCAGTTTTGGGTGAGTTCTCTGCAGCCCTCCACACCCATCTTGCAGCCCACTGCAATGGCATTAATCTGATTATACCTGAGAGGTGTGGAGCATAAAAACAAGGTTAAAGCACTACAATTAATATATATGTATATGTATTAAACACCATATTAGCCGACAGTAATTGAGGTAAGACTTCTTACTGGTCAGTGTGTCCTGTGGGTACTCTAGTCCAATTTGCAGTGATAACTTTGAAGTGCTTATATAGCGGCTGAATTTGTTTCTTCAGATAATTCTAGAAAAATACAAAATATAACCAATGACATTATAGTGCTTTGATAGTTAGTCAGATGTATTTTGTATTTAAGAATAAGTTAAAAGTCAGTAGTATTTACCCTTAAGGGGCCATAGACTTCTGTGCGATCAAACATGAGGATATAGTAGTCTAGGTTTCTCAGTGCTGACTCCCATGGAATATAGCCCATCTCTTTCGACAGATATTTTGTAGTCTTTAGGGCCAGTGTTGTATTGATAATTTTGGCCCTACAAAATAGAAAAACTGAATTTGCCTGATGAAAACAGATGATTAAACATCTTTTTCTCTTTACCTTGCTAGGTTGAAAGCATCATCTATAATTTGGGCCCTATTTATGACGGATAATACCTGCAAGAGGAGACACATAGTTCGTACATGTTCTGTCATATTCAGCTGCTTGACAGAGCTTAACCTTGAAACGACGTCTTACTGTGTGGTTTGAATTGAGTATGGAGATGAGACGATCCCAGTTCTCAGGATCATAGTTCACTCTGAAGTAACCCGATACATTAATGTTTGCCAGCACCCAGTCGTTTCCAGACAGCCTCATCTCTCTGTTGAAATCTAAAAACACAAGAAGAACAAGATCTTAAAATTAAGAAAAGATATATACAACCAAGGATTTGTCTTTTTTTTTTTTTATTAAACACATGTACAAGTATAATACTGAACCTGTTTTATGGAGAAGCCAGTACTGTTTCTGCTCTACACCTGTCTTCATCCATTTAATAGGGACAAACCATGTGTAACTGAAGGTAACAAAAAGTGAAAAGATCAAATAGTAATGTTTAAGCAACATTATGCAACTCTTGTCCCCCTAAAGGACTATGGCTGCAATGACACTGGTGAAAACTAATGTGGGACTGTTTTGTGTCAACATAACACACAGATGATAACATGCCTTCTGACTCAGTTACAGAGCAGAGTGGTGAGCTGGGTGCACTGGGTCTATAAATATGGGGTAAATCCTTCTATTGCACGTCAGGGTAGCATTAAAATGACTTTGAATTGCAATGTTTTAGGGTCATGAATTTTAATCAGCATTCCATTGAGGAAAAATAAAACACAGAGGCAAAAAGCATGTGTTACAAACTAAACTCTAAAAAGACAACAACTAATACTAAGTGCAATGCCCTTTGAACAATATGGCCTGGGTAAATGGATGTCCAGACAAAAACTGCATGACACAACTCTCAATAGCTATTTTAAAAGCCTTTCATTTGAAGCTCTCAATAGCTATTTTAAAAGCCTTTCATTTGAAGTAATAGTAATTTCATTTACATGGGACTTACAAGAAAAGTAAAAACTGATTCCTACTTAAACTGTGAAGGTCTGTCCACTACAGAGTCAGGGTCCAGCAGGAAGTGTTTCTGGGTAATTCTTCCACTGCGGGTGCCAATGGTGACCACGGGAAAGCCCATCTGAAGAGTCCAGCGGTTCATAATGTCATGGACTGTGTGTGGAATATGTTGACCAGGAGTGCTGTCAACTGCCTGAGACAAAACAAGACGGGAGTAAAACAACCTGTATCCAAATTGTACAGAGGTCAATCACAGATCTTCAAACTAAACTGACCTGTTGAAGGTGGTCCCATAAATCTGTGGAGACTGTGTTTCTGAAGGCAAATGTATTCAAGTAAGACTGTGAAGACAAAAAGCTGTATTTGTAAAGCTGGGTGGTTGTGGTTTCTTGTACCTAAAACTGCTGCCAATGGAAAAAGATGACTCATACCATCATTACAACTAACTTCTTTTCATCATGACCACAAACTCCTTCATCATTTACTGACCCACAACATTAGCCATGATTTAACAGCAAAGTTACACTGCAGACATAATACTCACACTAAGTCCTCTGGCAAACACAGGCTCACTGAGAAATTCTGACAGCATCCTGAGCACAGCTGCTCCCTGAAAACAACAGACACAGAAACCACTAGAGTTTGTGTGGCTCATAACAGTCAAACATGTTCAGAAAGAAAAATATATCTGCACACACACTGTTCCGTTTTTCATATTAAAGCAAAACAAGCAAGCATTTCTCTAGAAGGCTGACATTTCTTAGCCACTTGAAGCATTCTGCTGTGAAGATTTCAGTGCAGTGCAGAGAAACCAGCATTGGTTCCACCTTTAAGAAGAGTGCCTGGGCAGGACAAGAGCCAGAGATACAGCAGTGGTTCAACTACAGGACCCCTTATCCTCTAACATGTGCTCATTGCTCTAAGGAATATTTGAGCTGCCTTTGGAGCTGAGAGGAGTCACATGAGGAAGGCTGGAGACTTTCTGGAAGTTTACTGACCATCAATCCAGGACCCAGAGACAGTGAACACTCAACACAGTGTGGTAGTATTGAACATTCAAGTCATACTTCCGGACTTATGATTATATAGTTGCAAACAATGTCATATCAAAGGAATGGCATTTACGCGAAAGAGCCTAGACTTGGAGCCGAGTTAACCAAAGGATGTCTGCATTTGATCAGTGAAGGCCAGAGAGACATCTGTTTAAGATGAGGCACCAGCGAGACAGTGAATATTTTTTGTTAATGACGCTACAGCGACAGACAAGGTGCTGTAGGAAGGCTCCTAATATCTCTCACACGCTGTTCTGACCTGAATTGTTCTTGTAAAGGGATAACATGTTTGTGTGACAACTTAACAGATAAGTCCTAATTTAGGTTACGGACATTGTATAGTAGACTATAAGTCTCTAGTAGAGTGGTCATCCTATACCCAAAATGTTGGCAGATCAATTTCTGCTCTCCCCAGTTCATATTGCTGTTGTGCCCTTGTCTCTGTGGCACTGAATGTTTGGAAGTCGGAGTCTGTGGGCACAAAATGGCGGCCACGTCCCCACCACCAGTGTATGACTATAGAGTGAATGAATAATGTGTGTATTATGTTGCAGGAGATGCATACCTTGCTGTAGGAGATGGAGCTGAACATCTCACTGATTTGAGCCTCGGTATTAACTTCATCTTCAGTGCAGGACAGTGGGTGTGACGAGGCCAAGGCATCTACAGCAAACACCTTGTGCATATCATACAGGACGATATGATCTTTCTGCAAACAAAGAGGAAGTTATCATGTTGCCTACTGGTAATGTGTCCCAGTTTTAGAGGTGTGGTGTTTCAAAAGTGGGGCAGCTCTTACAAAGTTCCAGGTCGGTTCAGCATAGTCAACCCCCAAGTATTCCACATATGAAGCAAAGCCCTCGTTCAGCCACAGGTCATTCCACCATCGCACTGTCACCAGATTGCCAAACCACTAACAAAACATACAAATTTTAAAGAGTTTAATTTCCCACAAAACACTTTTCATCAGTGAGTGAACACTGTTGGCAAGCATTACTACTTCAGCTCACTAAAGGAATCACTTGGGATCTGAAATTCCTTCACAGTTCAGGCTATATTACCATCTGTAAATGAGGGATGGCCTAGAATGTCCCCAGGTGACAGTCTATCATTTCTTTCAGGAAAAAAAATGTGGTAAAAGATTTAGTGAGATGGAAACTAATTGCATGGGTAAATTTTTACTAAATTACAGCAGCAAATCATTAACAGTTTCAATGTTAGTAAATGTAGTGGTCTACCATGTGTGCAAGTTCATGGGAGATGACAGTTATCACTCTCTCCTTGTTTCCTGTAGAGGATATAGTGGGGTCATAGAGTAAAGCTGTCTCTCTGTATGTGACTAAACCCCAGTTCTCCATTGCCCCACCATTGAAGTCAGGCAGAGCTATCTGATCTGCAAAAAGAATAAACAACAAACGATATGTGTTACACATGTTTTGTGTTTTCCTTTTAAGCAGTCAGTGGACATACCTGATTTGGAGAGGGGATAGGTTGCATTGTAATAGTGCTCATAAAATTGAAGAATTGGCCCTGTGACATTGAGGGCATAGTCACCCTGCTTGTCATCGATAGCTTTTCTTCGAGCCCAGATACGGATCTAAAATTAAAAAAAAACATCTAATGACAAATAAGGTTATCTAGATTAACTATCACTTCAAAGACACTGCCTTGGCTTGAGGATCAAAGCATTCTTACCGACACATTGTTGTGCATTGACTGAATGTCAGCAAAGTCACAGACGATAAAAGCCAACAGATATGTGGACATTTTCTCTGTTGGCTCAAATGTAGTAATTCTTAAAGTTTTACCATCAAAAAGTGAATCCTTGGAGGCTGTAAAGTAAGTGGTTTCAGTTAACAACAAGCCTCCTAATGCTCTGGGCTTATGCAATAATTGTTTTTTTTCAGACTGAAACTGACCAGTTTCTTTGCCATTGGACAGCGCTGTGGTGTTGAGGCTGTGAATAATGGTGACATTAAATACAGCCTTCATGGCTGGCTCATCAAAACAAGGAAAGGTTTTCCTGGCATAAGTGGCTTGCATCTGTGATGTGGCAACAATTCTGCAAGATAACAAATAAAACACTATACAATATATCATTTTGACAAACCACAATTGTCCATGTTAAATACTTACTTGTTTACACCATTCTCAGTGTATTCACTCCTGTAGAAGCCTTCCAGGTCATCTGCGAGCTCGCCCTGAAAACTAGTGGAAAGAATATAGGTCTTTCCCTGAGTTAGAGCAGTATTTAGCCGCAGCACCAGATATTGGGTCTTTGGCACAAGCCATGACTTGAGTATGGCTGGTGCAGGGGAGTAATCCTCAGAGGTCAACTTAGCCAAGTGTCCATTAAAGCGGGTGAGATTCAGTTTGTTGACATGAATGATGATAAGGTCTGTTGCCTTCACACATCTGAAGATCACAGATGAATGTCCTTTGAAGATGTATAGGCCATCTGCATTAGCCTCCAGTCCTGGCCACAAGGTTACATTGTAAGAGAGAGGAAGCAGCGAGTCTGGAAGTCTATAGCGGTCCCAAGGCTCCTTTGGGACAGAAGGGGTCGTGGGTGGTGTAGGCACAGTGATACCGCCGGCATCACCCTCTCCAGACTCACCTCGGTTCTTTGTCCTTTCTTTGTCATATGCAATTGATAAAGCTATGATTGTGGCCAGAGCACAAATGGCCAGCACAAACAGCCCAAGACCCACATTTTTACTGACATAGAAGACTTTTCCCATGACTGCTTCGAAGGCGGACAAAACTCCTCTCAGACAGTGGTCCTCTTGTACAGAAGGTCTCTACCCTCCTCAGTTAATATTTGAGCTATTAACATGTCAAAAAAACATCACTTGAGGACAACAGGGCAGAAAGTGAATTATTTAGCAGGTTTCAGGGTCACAGATGTCAAGAACTAGTATATGTTTAAAATATTGTTTAATTGATAGCTTGGTACTTGTACACATAGCACATAAACATTACATAACATGATATATTGATATGTGTATTCTTGGCAGCATGTTGTACAGATAGGATTTTTTTTGTTTAAGAAACTTGAGATCTACAGGTAAAACTGTACTCACTTGGCAATATTAGGAGTCAAATGTGGCATATTCAACAATAAGGGCAGTACTAAAAATGTCACTTCCTATGTAGATACTTTGTAAAGTGTCAAAATTGGATATCAAGTGCAACAATATAACACAAATCTTCAACAAAAGATAAACAGCACAATGACAGTGCTGGAATGTAACTGTTAATATTCAGTTTTATTTTACCTTTATTGGATTACAGCAATCTCCTTTTTATGAATGCATCTGATCATCTTTTTAAAAAGCTGAACACTGTTTATCATTTTTCTTTTACGCTTTATGACTGCTTGTGTTCACCATTGTACATTGTATGCTGCAGCTGAGTTTCCGTCTCTGTATGTTTGCAGGTGGTCTCATTTGCTGACTTTTATTTATAAATGTATTCTTGGGCTCCTCTGCGTTCTCAGAAGAACATACTGATGGTGGTTCCCAGAGTCAGAACGGAGTTATGTAAGGCAGCATTTCAGAACGACGCCCCCTGTGCATGCAAGTTCCGTGCAAAAGGACTTGAATATATCTGAACTTGTGACTTAAGGAGAATTTTAATCTATTATAAAGAAGCGTGAACTAAATGAGCTTGGTAAATGTAACTGTTTTTAAACTTGCAAAAATTGACTTTTGATTGTAAATGTTATTTGTGTGTTTGATAATGTCTTGTAATTGTCTGAAAACTTGTGTCTTGGGCAAGTCATTTTTGGAAAAGAGATTTTTAATCTCAATGAGGTTATCATAATATAAGGATATAATACATTTACATTTATTCATTTAGCTGACGCTTTTATCCAAAACGACTTACATTGTTCTAATGTAATTACCAGTGTTACAGCCAATGGAGGCAAGGTGGGTTAAGTGCCTTGCCCAAGGACACAACGACAGTATGAACTGTGGGGAGAGCGGGAATCGAATATATAATAATATATATAATATATAATAATATAATAAAAAAATACTCCACTACATTTACATTGGCCTCACAAGTACAAGTAAATTTGTATTTGTGTAAATTGTTGTAAACATGCTCAGATTTCAAATGGTAAGGTACAAGATAAGATTAGATTGATACTTTATTGATCCTGTGGAAAATTCAGGTTGAGAGAAATAGTGTAAAAACTAGACAATACTCCAGATGATTGCTCCTCACCAGGTGCACGTTTTTAACTGTCACACACACCTGTCCTGCCTCTGTGACTCTGTGCACTAAAACCGATGTTAA
The DNA here is from genome assembly GCA_024416835.2 of Perccottus glenii. Lineage (NCBI taxonomy): Eukaryota > Metazoa > Chordata > Actinopteri > Gobiiformes > Odontobutidae > Perccottus > Perccottus glenii. Next base: position 9,031,183 of record CM044548.2, read on the forward strand.
TGCGTTGCTAGTTTATGATCAGATCCGGTTTCAGTGTGTCTCTTGTCTCATGTGACTCTGATTCCTTTTTTAATACTTTCACTTAAGAATGTTTATGTCATACTTACAGTTAAGAGTATATTTCTACCTCTTTGTACTTTAACTTAAGTAGAGGATTTGAGTATCTCCTCCACCACTGCCAGAAACATATCCTCCCTTTCAGTGAAGAGCAGGTGTTTCCTCTGAATGTTTCATCACAAATGTGGGAGTATACTGAACTTTATAATCATTTGTGTGTCAGCAGTTCTCTCCCCCTGAAACTCACTGCTTGTGAAAAATCAGAACTAATAACTTACTGTCTAATAAATGATTCATGCCATAAAGCAAGTTAAACATGCAGCTTTCGGTTAACTGTTTTAAGTATGTTGTAATTGAATAGGTTGCTTGTGATTGGCTTTGACAGTTCTGACAGAGCACTGTTAATCTTTCCTAGATTTTTGTGAGTTAGGCCAAAACATTAACAAGTTATGTTATAAATGAAAGTATTTTCTCTTGTATATATGCAGACATATGCAGTGTTACAGTGACAATTCCTGATACGGTTTCCTTTATGACCAAAGAAACTAATTTTTACAAGATTTACCAGTGAACATTTGGTATTACATTTACAAACTCTACCTGTAAATATTGCATCTTCTGTCACCTCAGTACCCCACATTCACATGGGGATTTTCTTCTGTTAAGGTTAAAGACAACTCTAAAATCCTACACTTCCATTGTGCCAACAGTAAGAGATTATCTTGTGAGTGGGAATGTTTATCTTGGGGGCCCAAACTCGCATATTTTCATGAACTAAATAATGACAACAATAGAGTCATGTGACGCCCACTTGTCTGTGGTGTTGCCCCTTTAGCATGTCTGGGCATGTGTCCTAATCAAAACCTTCCTAGTATAGTACACTTTCTGGACACAGACAAAGGCTAAATGGAACTACATCTGGAAATGACTAATTCTGAAAATGTGCCATTTTTCTGTAAATCAAAAAATACTTGGTTCTTGTTTTAGCCAGATTCTTATTGAGAACTATAAACGTAAATATTGTTGAGCAACAGCCTTAGGGACAGATACTTTTTGGCACTATGAACGCATAAACCCAAGACGTATATCATCTATACAGTGGAGATGTATCAATCCGTACACCAGTTGGAGGAGCATATACTTCTCTTCCAAATCCATAATAATTGCAATCTAAAGTAAAGCCAAGGAGTAAAAGTGGATGGAAACATATTGTGAATTATTTCCTACCCACAGCTGCATTGCACAACCACAACGTGGAACAATCGGAGCAGCTTCAAGCACAAGTTAATTTCTGTAATGTCACAAGTCTTCATCCAGATCATACTCCTTTTCTAAGTAACTTAACATCGCTGACAAATGGACTAAATGTTAAGAAGGAAAAGTCAGCTACAACAAAAAGCGTGGTGTCATGTTGAGTTGGTTAAAATATCAGAGGAAGCAGTACATACCAGAACAATGGTTGTGGGACATCAGCTGCAGGCTGTGGAGTAAGTCTGCCTGGGAATGAGCTGAGCTGATGTAAAGAGCAGTCCCCATCTGTCTGTGGAGGAGGAGGGAGGGTAGGGAGACCTACTACAGGTTTTTACTGGGGAACAACCCAATTTCCCAAAATCCTTCCCTACATTTGCGGAAAAAGGGAGGTTGAGGAATGTGGCTGTATCAACACAGCAACAAAATTCTTAATGCTAAACAGGAATAACCCGCCGTTTAATAATCCAGAGCTTTGGTGTAGTTTGGGTTAGTGGTGAACACAGCCACAGCTTGGCATGGCTTTCCTGGTGACTAAAGAAAAAAGTTCCTCTCTGTGGGGCAATTGAGCAAAACACAGCATGTGAAAATCCTTATTTTATTTACTATACATAGCCAGGGAAATTCTTGACACTATAATACATTTTCTGACAATTACAGAATATAATTTAGAGTATACACATAAAATGAGACAAACACAATGATCTTGAATTATTGGACTGATGCAACATCTTCACAGATATTACATCTATTATATCACATTCAATTTTGGCTAAACCTAAACAGCATTTAAATTTACAGAACAACAATATTTCCAAATCACAAAGTAGTAAAAGGTGTAAATCATATTCTACTTGCAAGAGATAGAGATGCATTTGAGTAATTCATCCAAAACAGCAGCCAAGGATCATGTTACACTGAACACTGTCCTGCCCAAGTTTCCAAGCCAGCTTTTCAAAACTCAGACTGGTCTAGCAGGACAAAAACATGGACTGAACCAACACTTTCATTCATTGAAGTAAAAACAAATCTCAGAACAATGAAAAATGAACAGCAAAAATATATGTCACATGATTAGTCTTGATGCTTTGGGAATCAAACTTTACATTATTGTGCAACTATGCCAAGGCAAGTATTTGATAACTTGTATACAACAGAACTCAAAGCTAATCCAGTTTATCTCCAGTACATGTGAAAGGGAGAAACATGTTGCTGTAGTTCCACAGTTTATACACCAGTCAGTAGGAGTAGGACACAGATTTATCAGGTTTCCACATAAACCTTGTCTGTTCAGAAAGGGGAGAGGCTGGGAACTTTGATATTGATGTCTCCAATGTTAATGTTGCGGGGAATCTCTGGCAGGTTCATATTCTTCACGGCTGAAACGGCGCGAGCAGGGGCTGCCGACAGACCTCCCTGCAAAAATAACAAGAACACCAAATGTTTAAAGCCTGTATCTTACATTACTCTAATCCCCATAAAATTTCTGCAAGTCTAACATAATTAAAAGTTATGGCTCTGCTGTGTATACACTTTATGAATGTTTCCATTTCATATATAGGACAAAGTTTATCGGGTAAGTTAATTTATTTGAACCTTTTGTAAAAAACAATGTCATTGTACAGAAGGATATAAAATAATAAAATCGGCAACTGTAACAGCCAGTACGCGTTGCCAATTAGAGGCAACACGGCCCAAGGGTGGTAAATACTAACCTCAGACTTCTCCATTCGATTCTGCACTTCGACTTGAGCTACAATCTCATTCATGTTGGTTTCCAGCACCATGCCTCCCATCACCACCTCCTGCAAGATATAATGGACCTGCAAACAGAGCACAGCAAAGCCCATAAACAACCAGTTACCGTCACAAACTAGTTGTCATGTCATATTTTCAACAATGCTAGGCAACTAAACCCGGAAGATTACAAAGAGACACAAGGCTTTAGTGCTTTTTACATTTATCTTCTGTAGCAGAATTAGTAGTAGAATTAGCAAAATTAGCAGAATAAGCAGGTTGAAAATCTTAAGGAAAGAAACAAATTCAAAGCATTCAAAATAATTAATTGTTTTTTTAAAAGGTTGAACTTTTACTAATTATAATATATTTTAACTGATGAAATACAATTTAAATGTCAAAATGTATAAATTTCTCAATGAGTTTAACTGATTTTACATTTTAAAGTACTTTCATGCAGTATTTTTCTGTATTTTAAATATTTATAATCTAATATTTTTGTTTTACTATTTCAAAGTGTCATTATTCTAATACAAATTACTTTATATGGTATACGGTTGTCCCTCAACCAGAAGGTTGGCAGTTCGATTCCCGCTCTCCCCACATTTCATACTGTCGTTGTGTCCTTGGGCAAGACACTAAACCCACCTTGCCTCCAGTGGTGTTCCAGTTGTAACACTGGTCAGCTAAATGAATAAATGTAATTAAAGTAATTAGATTAACTTTATCCTAAACTTAAATTGAGCCTCTCTTAAAGTGTCAATTCACACAAATAGAGGCAATGGCAACTGCTAATCGGTCAAAACATATTCAGAGACTCTAAAAGGCTTGGGGCGGCAGTAGCTCAGTGGGTAGAGCGGTCGTCTTTCAACCGGAAGGTAGGCGGTTCGATTCCTACTCTCCCCACAGTTAATACTGTCGTTGTGTCCTTGGGCAAGACACTTAACCCACCTTGCCTCCAGTGACTGTAACACTGGTAATGTAATGTAAGTCGCTTTGGATAAAAGCGTCTGCTAAATGAATAAATGTAAATGTAAATGTAAAAATAACTCTATGGCACAGTTATTAAATCAAAAATTCTACATGAGGATGGGACCTTTTCAACTGTTAGAAATAAGGAAGCAATAAGAGAGGAAAAGGCAAGAGGTTGAGGTTGACTCTTTTTGGCAAAACACTAGTGGCTAAAAACATTTGAATGAGTAACAACTGATGACAGAGTGTTGTGGGAGTAAAACTTCAACAATCATTCATGCTCTAAATATCATCCAGATGTCACATTTTTAATTACCATGGAGGTCAGTAGTTTACAGTCTTGTCCAGTCTAGCAAAGCAAAACTGTTCTGTGTTTGTTTGTTTGAGTTAAAAAGACTACTGCCAGGGCAGCTGGTTGAACAACAGTTTGCAAGAGCATCTTTCTGGTGGAATTATTCCAAACTTGGGTACATTCCTGAAGCCAAACCCCACCACATGACATCATTTTCCTGCTGGCTAAAGATGTGTCTGATTAGTCTCCAACAACACTTCTGACTGAACTCCAGGGAAATAAGAGAAAATAAGATGTATTGCTGCAAGAACTATTCTCAATTTACAATAGCTAGTAATACATGGAGGCTTTTAAAGACTTTAAGTATTGAGGAAAATGTGACTGGAAACTCATTTAACTAATTCCATACATCATGATAATGACATTATGCAATAAACTTTTACAGTAAGATATGCATACTGATAAAGAGCAAACCCTTGTAAACTGATAAGATGTACATGATTCAAAGTGCTTGTTAATTTGAACTACAGCAGGTACATAAGACGTTACCACCCATGAAAAATGCTAACAACTTTAAGCTCACCTTGTCCATGTGAAATATGAGGTCCAGTTCACACACATTTTCAAAGCACTTATCCAGTGTTTCCACAAAGACCTGCAACATTGAAATAATTTGTATTTGTAAGTCCATTTTTGTATAATGTAATCATAAACGACAAGTGTAAATCTATAGAGTGAATCTTATGTTACATCAAAACCAACGGGTATTAAGGATGCAAGACTATTCTTTGATAAGAAAAAAAAAATGATCAGCTCATTAGGTAATAACATAAAAATATAAAAAGTGTACATCCTAAATCTTTGACTTCCCTTATTACACCCACCCAATATACAGTTTCTAAACCAAAAGGATCACACAGCAAAAAACAATAATTACCGGGTCAGAACCATAATTACACAGTGTAAAGTCTAAGGAGCTTATTAAATATCTTACGGGTGAAAGGTGTTTTGTTTGCAGCTTGGAATGACGTACAGAGAATTTTAACAGAGTTGGTGCTAACCTGAATCAGATCCAAAATTCCAAGCTCACTCTCAGATGAGTCCACACAGAACACAAAGTAGAGTGTGGCATAATGACGGTATATTAGCTTGTAGTCTGAGCCACCAATGAGACTGAAAAAATAAATGACATTTTGATTTAATAGAATGTAACACCACAAACAATAATACCTAGGTCTACATTAACAACACAGTGATGATAACCCAGGTCCCAGGCAATGAAGAATATGTTGACATATGTATTTACCACCATCTAATGGTTAGTCCTGACACTACAACACAACAGCCTGCTCCTATCAAGGCCATCATGACAGATATTAACAACATAACACACTTACAAGTGCAATACCTAGAAATACTTTTATATAAGCATACAATACATCTTATGTATTGCCAACTTAAATAATAAAAAGTATATGGTAAAATACAAGATAATAGGTAATAATAATGTAAAATAACTGGTAAAATATTATTTTATATGATAAATAATATTTTACCTTCCACCCTCCAAGAAGTTGCAGACATTGTCATCTCTCTTAGAGACTAAATGAAAAGTCTCACGAATGATCTGCTGCTGCATGTCCTCTGCCTGCAAAGTAACATAATATCTATATCAACAAGTCAGTAAATATTAATTTGCAATAAAAATGCTTCTGACTTCTGAAAAGTAATGTTTTATGTCGAGATCTTGAAAGGTTAATGACAGATCAGATCACCATTCTTTATAATGACTAAAGGTGACAGGAAAAGAGAGAAACCATTGATAAAAAAAAATTGTTTAAAAAAAAAAGTGCAATAATAAAAGGTGAAAAAAATAATAAAATAAATGGTACAAGAGGCAGACTGTTTTTAAAAAGGAAAAAAAAATAGCTAACTTGTAATGTGAAATGTAGCTAAGCAGATGTTTGTTTTCTATCGCAAGGTAGCATTGGCAAACACTTTATATAGTGTAACTTGAATATTAAAATATTTCAAAAGCAAACAGCACTGGTGGTGGCGATTTAACAAATATTAGCTAGATAATAAGTTCTAAGCAAACGCTGACCATTATATAACAAACAAATAACGTTTTAAAAATGAGCTCGCTTACAATGTTTAAGGAAAATATAAAGATTAGCTCACTCACAAAATACTGGTAGAAACGGATGAGCCGTGGCTTTCCATGGTTGTTGAATATCAAGATTGCTTTAATCATTTTGTTTAAATAAAAAAGTAATTGGATGTTGAACTAAATTTAAAAAAATCCAAAAGTAATTTTGATGTGAGGGTAGCTACAAGCTATAGCGTTTCCGAGATGCCGGATGTTGTTAACTACATCCGTCTCCGTCTTCACATTCTTTCGTCGACCTGAAACATTCTGATCTTTTCGGTTCCGGGAAAAGCACTTTTTTTCTTTTCAAGATTTAAAAAATGATTTATTCTATCTAAAATATTATTTTGTTCTTAAGTGTGCGTGTAAAGTGCCTTTGTAACTGAGTTGTATATTTATACCATACCATACTGTAAATTGGATATTCACTCAATAACATTTAATTGTAATTTACAATATAACGATATTGTGTTTATTTATTTTATATTTTTTCAAGTTCTTACTGATTATTTCTGACAGGCATTTTGGCAGACTGTTTCTTATTTATATAATGTTGGGATTTATAAAATGCGCTATGGGATGATTTTGTCTACCATTGTAGTTACAGGTTTTGTCTGCCAAGGCCAAGGTCATTTTCGGTGCATTACATTATTTTTGCGGTGTTGGTGGTGCACCAGCAACAAAAGAAACAATGCAATTACAACCTGTGTGTCTCTTTAAAACCACTCAAACCACCATTAAGTCTCAAAACAATGATATCACACCAATAAAACCTTTAATGAGTTGCTAAATCTTACAACAAAACAAATGTGTTTCTATAAGGTCACTGTTTTAATCAGTGAAACCCATAAAATATAAGTAAGCACAATAGAGACTAATCCATTTTAAGACATAAAACATTATAAAGCATAAACATCAGCTTTTATACGCATAATATGAAGGATTTGTAAATAAAACCTGCCCCGTTCCCATCTTATCTTTTAGTGCTCACTGGTGAGAAAAATATAAAGCCACAAGTCAAAAATGGTAACATACAGACAGGGCTTTACAAACACATTCACCTCCACATTGTTCTAAAGGGCATCAATAAAGGGAAATATATATTGTGTTTAGTTTTCAGAAAAATCCTGTGCATTATGCCTTTATTTAACAATAAGATAAAGTTTGAATAATTTGTATCATTTCTATTTATTGAAAAGAAAAACATCAATGAACCTGAGATGTAATGCTCTATTTTACAAGCCAGTAATAAATTGCTTGAGCTCTTGTGCAACAGTATTATTTTATTTAGTATATTTCCATACAAAGCAAGTCACAGCTTATACTTTATTTATTGTGAACTATCATTAGACACTCACTTATTTCAAAGCAGGCAGATAACATTTTGATATTTCTGAGGGATCAGCTCCGACAACGTGTAAATGACAGGCCGCATTTCCTGTTCATATAACTGTTGTACACTTTTTATCATTAGTATAGAAAACCCACCCAGGTCGTTCTGAAATTCCCTTCCTCTTGCATGAGCATAGTGGAAAACAAACAGACGCTCATTAGCATGTGTGACCCGTTGGTGGTAAACAGGCTTATTTCCACATGAGTGCAGTGCAAGAATGGATTCCAATGGGACAGTCGAGGTAGGTGGGCCCTGCCGGCAGCCTTCATAGGGACTTTAATAGGGACATCACAAATACAAGTGGACATGCACAACATTCTGTGGCACGTTGATACAGTGAGCACTTGTTAGCGGGTGACTCACTGTACTCAGTCCCCTGGGTGGCCACAGATATTCATTTTTAATGTGCATTTTCCTCTCACTGCTAATTGTTGGACTGTGACGGATGCTGAGTGCTGTCTGCCAGAGCTGAGGTAATGTGAGGAGTTCAAATAATGCTTCTGTGCTTGGCTCTGCAAAGTGATGAAAGCGGCCTGTAATTACAGGCATAATCAAAACTGTCAGGGGGCTATTCTGTTGGAGGTTTTGTTTACTGTCTGCTTCCTTTACTGCATCACTAGTTACTGGCCCCTGTCATCCTCAGTCTGGACCTAAAACCTGAACACAACTTGACATCCTTCCTGATCTTGAGCTTTACAATAGCAAAGCAATAATAGGCTGTTTCTTTTCTTTCTTGATGTTGAATAGTTGTGATAAGAGGTTGAGGCCACAGGCACAAAATAAATAAATAAATAAATAAATAAAGAGAGATACATTTTAAGTTACAGTGTTGCAAAACAAATACAAAAAACAACTTACAATTCCTTGTTCCCTATTAAATTACATAATGTTTTGTATAGTATTGCAAAATATCCTTTTTTTCTTTTTACTTACTTACTCTTCCCTCAAGATGGCAGCATTTCAGTGTCTTTTTCTTTGAATGTAAGCAGCACCCGGAGCCCATCTATCCAGGTATTGTATGAAAACCACAGGAGCTACGAGTAGCATCTGAAAGGCAAAATTTTCCTAAAACAAATTGTCATATGCTTGCATTTCTTACCCAGCCTGCTCTTTTCTTCTCATTTCGGCAGGTTTGTATGAAAGATGTATAAATTTTGTGCTTAGCCTTCTAACTTTAGAACTGATCTCAAGTTATGATCTAAAGTCCCAAATACGTCAATTTTAAGTTAGGAGATTAAATTACCTTCATTAGTCGTTTGGGCACAGGTTGCTTTTGTTTGAAAGCAATAGTAATTATACAGTCATTACGTGTGCTACAGACAGACAGACGGATTCTTTGGATTCATTTGTATTTATAATAATATGCTAAGGAGCAAAACAACCCTGATCCTGAATCAGCATCCTGGATTTCCCTAACACCACGTCGTAAGCGGAGTCGGCACTTTGAAGGGACGCAAGAAAAGAGCAGTGATGTCTTACTCTGTCTGTTGGTATCTGTATTAGTAAAAAAAACATAGTTTTTAGTAGTTGATCCGTTTTCCTTGATCACTGACATTATTTTTTACAGTTTAATATTACTATTGCATATATTTTACAGACTTGTTTGGTCTCTGCATATAAAAGACTTAATCTGCAGGACAAGCGACGCCCAATATTACAGACTCGACTGCAGAGACGATCTATGCGCACGGCGCCGTGTTTACAGCGAACACGACAGACTGCAGACTGACCGGGGGAGACTGTGCATGTACCTGTGCAATTAATCTGTCTAACCACGCTACCTGCCCGACTGTTTATCGATTGGATATCCAACGGACTTGGCCTAAGCTGGAGCAATTACGTTAAAAGTCTTAACCCTCGTGGTTATGGAGGTGAATTACTGCCACTACAACAGCGCGGCGTGTTTGTGCATGATGAGCGGCTGAGGAGGAGACGGAGGCTGCGGTTTCAAACTACATTTATCCTGAATATTTTTGAACCAAACCATGGGACTACTAAGACAAAGAAACTGTGTATATGTTTAATTTGCTACAGTAAGATCTGAAATGCCCCTTTCATCACAGTTGTAGGAGACTGACCTGTTTACTGCTTCCCGAGAATCCTCCAAGAACGGCTCACTGAACGCCTTTCCTCCAGAAATGGACTGTGAAGATGCGGATTGCAGAGGAATCTCCTCCGTTAATTTAGTCACATTGCTTTTATCATACGCCCCAATGGGGTCTTGCTTTTGGTAGGAATAAACGGAACAATGAACGCCAATTTTCAAGAGAGGGGTATTAATCTGTGATTTTTGGAGCACGATTGGACTCTCATTAGAAACGTGAACGAGCTTTCCTGCTAGCCTGTTTTTGGTAGCTATTAGCTCTATTAGCTGGCTAACAGCTAAATGGTGCTGGCTGGAGATTAAAAGCTTGTTAGTGAGTCTGAGCTGGGTCTGTCGACATTTGGTCCCCTCAGTATATTTATTTGATCTGTTTTGGGAGGGTGTATTTCCCCAGGAATGAGGTCTCGGGTGGAAAGGAGCTGCTTGACCTTGTTTTGGGGTCTGATGCTGGGTCTGTCGTCCTGCCTCCGGCCCGCCACCGCAGAGAGTAAGTCATGCTGCTCCACCACTACACACGGAAACACATGGGAAATACGGGCAAACAATAAGGTCCCAAATTCAGACTATCAGACTATCAGACATGGGTGCATGTGGCTGCTGCAGACTCTCTAGTTTCAAGGGAATCCAAAACCACAATCAGCTTGTTTTTTGTAGTGTATTACTTAAGTAAATCTTCTTACAGAAATATTTTTTCATAAATTATGCTTTTCAGTAGTCTTTTATTTTTCAAAATTCTTTTATATTTATTTATTGCTCTAATTGAGTCAGTATTGCTTTAAAACCTAAAAAAAAACATTGTCATTTCAGTTTGATTATTTTTCTAACCAGTAAGTAATTCCTATTTTTTAGCACCTCTTATACTGAGCTGATATAATAATATTTCTGGTTAACACAAAAAAAAAGTTATGGGAAGGACAATAGGGCGAATCTGTTGTTATTGCAATTATTGTGTGGAATGGTTATGGTTTTGGTGGTATTTATCCTTTGCTTTGTGAAATAATTTTCAGATGATGCCTCAAGTAAGTGAGTCTAGAGCCATTTTTGAAAGCTCTCTGTTTAGTTTATTTCCCATAATTCCAACTATATGGTAAACTGGCTTCCTGATTATCCTCATTCATCATGGCATGTTGGCGAGAGGGGGTGGTTTGGGGGTTGGTTGCACCAGGGTTAGGGTTTTAAAATAGAAGAGGCCAAAGTACATTTGCAAGAAAAACAGACCAAGTTCTGTTGATTGGAAAGAGTGAGGAGCTTGTGAACTGAATGTTATGGGGTTTACTGTTCGTCCCACTGGTTACACGTAAAACCTGCACGGAGCAGAGAAGTTCACCCTGCGAAGCCCTACATTTATTCTAACTCTGGTGTGGAGCTGTCTAAAGCTTCCTTGTGTGGCTTAACCCTGAGCATTCCTGCTGGTTTACTCTGTCATTTGGGACTAGAGGGCAGCAGTAAGAAATGATTCAGTTCTGCTGCTACAGAATAATTTTTTACAAATGTACCAAACAAGTTTGCTGTCAAAAATATTTTTTTGCTTAAAGCTGCTAGGCTTCCCACCTTGCTTCTCATGTGGAAAAGTATAAAAATGTTACCCCCCCCTGGGGCAGTCTGTCACTAACTGGATGAAAATGAGGAGTAAACAGACTTGCTGCATTCTAGTGGCAGTGAATGAAGCTCCAACTCAGAAGCTGCATTGCTTCCTATTTCTTGTTTTATGAGACTTTTTAAGGATTTCCGCTGATTGTCTGCGGACACTGAGGCTGCTGCTGCCAGCTGAAAAAGGTTATCAAAAGTAAATGTGTAATCTAGAGCTTTATCAAAGCTGCAGAGATATGCTTGTGTACTCAGATGCAAATGTGTCAGTGTAGGAGAGAGGGAGGGGGGATTAATATGCTGCTACATCTGCTCTTGGTATTTTCATTTTTCTTCTGCACAAGATGTAAATTATAATCGGAAGCCAATGAGGCCAATGAGGGTGAAGCATTCAGTAGGTGGTGTTGGTGATGTAACACTACCGTGCATTGTGTCTCTTTACAAGACTAGCTGTTGGGATTATATTTACAGGTATATAGTGCATTGAAGGCTTCATTTCAACGAGTGTTTACTGACAAGTAGATCATAGACCTAACCATCATAGCAGCACTCTGCCTGCCCTAAATCACACTTTTAAGATAGCTCATTTGGTAGAGCACATACATAATACGCAGGAGACCCGGGTTTTATTCTTGGTTAGGCTTATCCCTCATCCGCCCAATAACAATCTTTCAAACAACGTTTTTTTGCCGGCTCTGCCATGATGAATGTCTGAGACTGACTCTAGCAAGTGTTTATGTGTGTAGTGGCATTAAGCACCCGAAACCCGAGACTCCCACGAGACTTCTTGACTTGAATGGACAGCGGGTCACCGGCTGGTCTCCGGCCGATTCTTGCATGGCCGGTTATTCTGCTAAGAGGCGCTAGGGGGGGTTGGAACAGACCCCATCTACCATGTGTATGTATATCATAGAATATCTACATATAGATATATTTGGGTCAAAACCTCCTTTTAAAAGATGACATTTTACACTATCAAATCCAACACCACCTCTAGCATTTAAGCCTTACGAGAACATATCTGTGTCTTCTTTTCTGTGTCCACAGTTTAACTTTATAGAGCAGGATTAAAGCGGTACTAGTGTGACAACCTGCTAGCTGGCCGGTGTTAGTTTTCCATTACTCACTAGCCCTCAGCTTCTGCAGTCCAAATCCTCCTCACAGTCATGTGCGATAATGGCCTCCATGTTTCTGTGGGCGCTGCCAGGGTTTCAGGCTAAGTATTGTTTAGAGCCCAACACAGGTGGGAGTAAAAAGTTAGAAAGGAAAACATTCCTCCTTTTTTAAAGCAGCCTTTATGCATTCCCAGCAATTTTTTAATTAATCAGTTAACTGATGAAGTTTAGTGCCTTTTAAAATGACGCTTGAAACTTTGTCATGGCTTATTTGGTCGCTGTATTCACTGAATGACTGGGTGCTCATGTTTAATGAATGGCTTCTATTGTAGCAGAACCATTTCCAAGACATTGATTTTGTGAAAACTAAATAAAAGCAGAGAAAAAAACAACACACACACTATGTGGATACAAGATGGACACAAAAGAAACAATAACCAGACGCTGAACAAACTGAAGTTTTTGCACTCTTTAGATAAAGATCTTTTTGTGACTTTTGTTACACACTGTTGCTTTGTGATATTGTGCCCGTGTGCGCAAATGATTAATGAAGTCAAATATAAAACACTTGATTTGGCTTTTATAAAAATTGCTGTGGAGATTATTGGTAAAATATACAAGCCATAAAACAGAGGAATTGTGATTGCTTGCTTGTACTTTATTTGACAATTATTTGTACTGTAATTGTAATTATTTGACCTTTTCTCTGTTTTCTTTTGTTTTGCAGTATGTGGTCCGAGCATTGACATTGGAAATGACATCACTGAATTCAGACGCCTAGAAAATTGTACGGTTGTAGAAGGCTACTTGCAGATTCTTCTAATAGGAGACAAAAGCAACAGTACCAACCAGGATGTCTTCCAGTCTATCAGCTTTCCTAAGCTAACCATGATTACTGATTACCTGCTGCTATTCCGCGTGTCTGGCCTGGACAGCCTAAGCACGCTCTTCCCTAACCTGTCTGTCATCCGCGGCCGGAACCTCTTCTATAACTATGCTCTGGTAATCTTTGAAATGACCAGTTTGAAGGATATCGGCCTTTACAACCTGAGGAACATCACGCGGGGTGCTATCCGAATCGAGAAAAACCCAGAGCTCTGCTACCTGGACTCTATAGACTGGTCACTTATCATGGACGCAGAGTTTAATAATTACATTGCAGGAAATAAACAGGCTAAAGAGTGTGGTGATATTTGTCCTGGCATCATGGAGAACCAACCTCAGTGCAAAAAGACCGTCTTCAATAACAACTACAACTACCGCTGCTGGAATTCCAATCACTGCCAGAAAGGTAAGTGTACCCAAATGTGGTAGGATTTGAATTGCAAATATACTGTACATGCAGGCCTCTGGTTTGTTTTTACTTTTGAGTGTTAAGAAGTTGTGTGAGAAGCGTGGAGATGTAGATTCTCGCAAGATTTGTGAGTTTACAACTTTGCAAATACATCTTGCCCTGCTCCACGCTAAGTATGCAGTCTGAACCCTGGCTTTACAAACTCTTGTGTCCAAGGAGCTGGCAGGTATTAGGTTTGAAAGATGTAGCAGCTGTTGTTGTGTGAACGCAAATGGGCAATGGCATGACTGTTGTGCCTACCTGACCAGCTTTTTTGTGTAAAAACCTTTTTAAATAATGTAGAAGGGACATTCACACTTTGCATGTTTGGATTGGTAACACAAACCTTTGATTAAAAAAGATCTCTCAAAAATCATGAAACTTAACGTATTTAGTATGGAAAGAATAGTTTATTTTTATTGTTTATTAAATTTTAGCAAATTATTTTCAACTTTTTATACATTTTTATAAACTTTTTGAGCAGATAAATTAAAGGGATACTAGGTATGGGATGGTATGAGATTCTGTCAGCATGATTACCTTGTGGAAAAATATCACTGTATGGTGGTAACACAGTTTTGCAGACTTGTAATGGTTTAAATTTCCTGGTTAAAAACCCAAATCTTTGGGTTGTTATAATACTTACATAATGCAGTAGAATGGAAAATCCAGACACAATTGTTCCAAATAAAGGAACCTAATCACTTCCCGGTCTTGTATCTCCAGTTATTTTATTTTATTTAATGGAATGGAAGCTAATGAATAAACAGCATGGAGTCTTTGTTTATGACATTCACTCTCAGCCCTTACTTAGTGTTTTCTGTACCCAAGTGGTTCTAAAAAGTTGCGTATGAGTTGCAAATTGTGACTTTTGGTTATTTTATTCTTAGTTAAGAAATCATAAATGCGTGTATCCTGAACTGAAGGTCCTGTACGAGATTAGATGTGGCCCGTGTTTACTACTGTGGTGTTTGTGATGGCTTCTGTTGCAGGTGAATTTTAAAACCACATCTTTTGGCTGACTGAGCGTGTCCATCTGGCTGAAGTGTTTCCCTAGTGATGGGCCTTGCTGCAGAATCAGCATGTTGACGTTTTTAGTCTTGTGACATGGAACAGTCACCGCACACGCAAAGGGCTGCATTATATGATCGTACACACACGCATACATTGGAAGACCAGCTATGCACGACAGAAATATAAACTTGCAATAAGCCACGTTACAGAGTTGCAAATATGTCTAACATTCGTATACTGTGTCCTTGCTTGCCATTTAAGTTGCATACAGCTTTTTGGAAATGTAATACGGTGTGGAATTAGATGGAGGTGTGGATGATACAGATGGGGTCAGATAGGGAAGATCAATGGTACCACCAATAAAAAGACCCAGTTTACAATAAAACTCACCAATAAAGTCTGACATTTAAACATAGAACATAGCCTTGTTAATCCTCCATAAATTTTATCTGTACTTGTGGACTAGGGCTGCACGGTAGTAAAAAAAAATGTGAATTGTTGAATACAAGTACAAGGCTTTTCTACTGACCAAAATGAGGGCTAAACCATGACAAAACCAAGATGAAACCTAAATTTAGGACTGAATCTGAAGTACACCAGGTCTTAACCAGAACCTTTTTTTCACAGCACAGTTTGAATTTCTGTCAGATAAAGGACCATCCATCCATCCATCCATCCATCTTCTACCGCTTATCCGGGGCCGGGTCGCGGGGGCAGCAGTCTAAGCAGAGACGCCCAGACTTCCCTCTCCCCAGACACTTCCTCCAGCTCTTCCGGGGGGATACCGAGAAGTTCCCAGGCCAGCCGAGAGACATAGTCCCTCCAGCGTGTCCTAGGTCTTCCCCGGGGTCTCCTCCCGGTGGGACATGCCCGAAACACCTCCCTAGGGCGGTGTCCAGGAGGCATCTGAAACAGATGTCCGAGCCACCTCAGCTGGCTCCTCTCGATGTGGAGGAGCAGCGGCTCTACTTTGAGCTCCTCCCGAGTAAACGAGCTCCTCACCTTATCTCTAAGGGAGCGCCCCGCCACCCTGCGGAGAAAGCTCATTTCGGCCGCTTGTATCCGGGATCTTGTTCTTTCGGTCATGACCCAAAGCTCATGACCATAGGTGAGAGTAGGAACGTAGATTGACTGGTAAATCGAGAGCTTTGCATTACAGCTCAGCTCCTTCTTCACCATGACAGACCGGTACATCGACCGCATCACTGCAGAAGCTGCACCGATCCGTCTGTCAATCTCACGTTCCCTCCTTCCCTCACTCGTAAACGAGACTCCAAGATACTTGAACTCCTCCACTTGAGGCAGGATCTCTCCACCAACCTGAATTGGACAAGCCACCCTTTTCCGACTGAGAACCATGGTCTCAGACTTGGAGGTGCTGATCCTCATCACAACCGCTTCACACTCGGCTGAAAACCAACCCAGTGCACACTGAAGGTCCTGGCTTGATGGAGCCAACAGGACAACATCATCTGCAAAAAGCAGAGACGAGATCCTGTGGTCCCCAAACCAGACTCCCTCCGGCCCCTGGCTGCGCCTAGAAATCCTGTCCATAAAGATAATGAACAGGACCGGTGACAAAGGGCAGCCCTGCCGGAGTCCAACATGCACTGGGAACAGGTCTGACTTACTGTCGGCAATGCGAACCAAGCTCCTGCTCCGGTCGTACAGGGACCGGACAGCCCTTAGCAAAGGGCCCCGGATCCCATACTCCCAGAGCACCCCACGAGGGACACAATCGAATGCCTTCTCTGTAGTTGGAACACACCCTCCGGTCCCCCTTCTTGAAAAGAGGGACCACCACCCCGGTCTGCCAGTCCAGAGGTACTGTCCCCGACCGCCACGCGATGTTGTAGAGGCGTGTCAACCAAGACAGCCCTACAACATCCAGAGACTTGAGGTACTCAGGGCGTATCTCATCCACCCTCAGTGCCTTGCCACCGAGGAGCTTCCCAACTACCTCAGTGTCTTCGGCCTGGGTGATGGACGAGTCCACCTCCGAGCCCTCGGCCCCTGCTTCCTCAGCGGAAGACGTGTCGGTGGGGTTGAGGAGATCCTCAAAGTATTCCTTCCACCGTCCAACAATATACCCAGTTGAAGTCAGCAGATTCCCACCTCCACTGTAAACAGTGTTGGCAGGGCACTGCTTCCCCCTCCTGAGGCGCCGGACGGTTTGCCAGAATTTCTTCAAGGCCGACCGATAGTCTTTCTCCATGGCCTCACCAAACTTCTCCCAGACCTGAGTTTTAGCCTCCACGACCACCCGGGCTGCAGTCCGCTTGGCCTGCCGATACCTATCAGCTGCCTCAGGAGTCCCACGGGCCAACCAGGCTCGGTAGGTCTCCTTCTTCAGCTTGACGGCATCCCTTACTTCCGGTGTCCACCACCGGGTTCGGGGGTTGCCGCCACGACAGGCACCGGAGACTTTACGCCACAGCTGCAGTGGCATCGACAATGGAGGTGGAGAACATGGTCCACTCGGACTCAATGTCTCCAACCTCTCTCGGGATCTGGTCGAAGCTCTGCCGGAGGTGGGAGTTAAAGGTCTTACTGACAGGGGGCTCTGCCAAACGTTCCCAACAGACCCTCACAGTACGTTTGGGCCTGCCGAGTCTGTCCAGCTTTCTCCCCCGCCATCGGATCCAACTCACCACCAGGTGGTGATCAGTTGACAGCTCCGCCCCTCTCTTCACCCGAGTGTCCAAGACATATGGCCGGAGGTCAGATGAAACAACTACAAAGTCGATCATCGATCTCCGGCCTAGGGTGTCCTGGTTCCACCGGGGTAAACTCCAACACATGCGGCTAAGCTGGGGGGCTATGAGCAAGCCCACACCAGCCCGCCGCCTCTCACCGCAGGCAACTCCAGAGTAGTGGAGAGTCCAGCCTCTCTCGAGGATTTGGGTTCCAGAGCCCAAGCTGTGCGTGGAGGTGAGCCCGACTATCTCTAGTCGGTATCTCTCAACCTCCCGCACAAGCTCAGGCTCCTTCCCCGCCAGCGAGGTGACATTCCATGTCCTTAGCGCCAGATTCCGTGTCCGGGGATTGGGTCGGCGAGGCCTCCTTCTTCGACTACCACCCAATCCACTTTGCACCGGCCCCTTACGATTCCTTCTGCAGGTGGTGGGCCCACGGGAGTTCGGCCCCACGTTGCTCCTTCGGGCTGAGCCCGGCCGGGCCCCGTGGGGAAATACCCGGCCACCAGACGCTCGCATGCGAGCCCCAACCCCGGGCCTGGCTCCAGGGTGGGGCCCCGGTTGCGCCATACCGGGCGACGTCACGGTCCTTGATTTTTTTTCATTTCCATAAAGGGTTCTGAACCGCTCTTTGTCTGGCCCGCCACCTAGGACCTGTTTGCCTTGGGAGACGCTACCAGGGGCATGTAGCCCCTGACAACATAGCTCCTAGGATCATTCGGGCACTCAAACCCCTCCACCACGATAAGGTTGCGGTTCAAGGAGGGGATAAAAAAAGACCATAACTTGGGAAATTCATTGTCAGCAGCCACCACTAAAGGGGCACCCAGTAGGTTTTCTGGGGGGAAACCTGGTGAGAACTTGCACACTCTGGACCTTCTTGCTGTAAGGCTACAGTGCTAACTGATAACAAAACATTTGTAAAATATTGTGCAAATATTGTTCCTTACCTAAAAAACATGTAAAACATGGAGCTGGAAAGATCCTTGTTTTGAGATTGATTTACTGATGGTGGAAAATGCTTCACAGTATTTACAGCCCCAATTCTTTGTTGAGATGTGACATGTTTATTTTGAGCAAAAATATAAAACAGAAATTTGTGTGTCAAAAATGGCATTAGATAAATTACATTGCCATTCTAATTATAATCCTGTCATCACATTTTATTACGGCCAACCATATCAGCACTAAAAGGCTGCATTAATTAACATGTTTATCTTTAGTGGAGTGAAAAGTTAAACGCTGTCATCAGTCAGATGGAGTTCTTCACAACCGTTTACAGGTCAAATGCTAAGGATCTGTAATAACTATCCTAAACTTTTCATAAATGTTTGGCCTCTCAGTATCAAATGACGTGCATAACAACCTCTCTGTCTGCCAATTTCACTCTGGACATGCCTGTTTTAAAAAATAAATAAATAAAATTAAAAGCACTCTGTGTTTGAAAAAGCACACATAGCCAAGTTTTAAAGCCAGTGCATGTATTACTACTATATACTACTATTACCACTGCTTCTCTGGCAGCTGCTGCCACAGTTACTAGAATAACTCGTACTAAAGCAACTAACCCCTTCAAAACCCCTGCAAAAAAAATTGAAATATTATTAATATATTTCTGTGACTAAAACAACAAACTAAAGAGCTCTTACTCAAACATTTGCAATCTTTAGTCATGGCTCAACATAGTAAACTAAATACACACAGACCTTGTTTTTCACTCTTCTTAACTATGTGGTGCCAGTGTGACTGATGTGGGGTATGGGAAAAGCTTTTTATTTCAATGGTAAGAGTACAAGCTGGGGTCAGGTCAGGAGCTAAATAAAACATTTGTTAATAACCTGACACTTTTCCAAGAGTACACTACTTTGTAAATTGAAAAACATTTTTACTTTGAAATCCTTTTGCATGGATTTTTACAAACAACATTTACTGAATAACACACCGAATTGTTATTTGACTAAGCACTGACCTACACAGACTGTACTGAAATACATCTACCAGGCATGTCAAGTGTATGTGGGAGTAGCATCTTCAAACAGCGGTTTTGCCAGTCACTAGGAAGTCTATTTTTGGTTAACAATAAGCTCTCATTGAAGTTTATTTTCCATATTTCCTCTGTCCGCTATTGTTATAAAGCTTTAGTCAATTAAATACATTCTGACTGATTGGAAAGATGTGTAGTTGGCTGGGCTCCATGGCAAATGGGGTATCACTTGGCCAACACTTTAAATCAGAATTGATCTCAAACAACATAAGCACTACTTTGCACTTTGAGCTATTTCAAGGTTTCTGTTTCCTGGAAAACCTAGACATTTAGAAAGTTGTCTTCCAGCCATGTAAATACCTGGAAATGGATTAAACTGTTCCAATGTCCTGGAAATAATGTATATACACTTACAATTCCTATTAAAAAAGTCAGTTTAATTAGAAATGCTGTTCATAAATAAATAAACAAGATGGTTTATTGGTGTGGTCTGGTGAAAAGCGTGGAAAGCTAATACTTGAAGCGGAGTAGGCAGTTGTCAGCACTAGTGCAGATCAAAGGGTGTTTCTTCTGTGACTTTTGTGGGAAATACTAGTAAAAAACAAACTGAAATAGAGTGCAGCTGTAGTTGGGGGAAATTAACTTTGGGTTTCTGGCAGTGGTAGAGAAGAAAGTGACCTTATTGTTGATGGCAATGGGGAACTGCATTATCATAATTGTTACTTGTCTATTGTGGGCACTGATCTGTATCAAGCTTCAGTAATCTTATCTGGGACCTTTTGTTGTGTTGGCATAAGGGTCAACTTGTTCCTCCTGGTAAATTTCCAAGTCTCGTTTCAAAATAAGAAAAAAAAAATGTTTTTTTCTGGGAACATATTTTGTTGTAGCAGAGGGGGCTGCATTCTGCTTACCTCATTTGTTTTTGGAATCTGCTTGTGTTTTGGTTCGTTCATAACTCGTAGGCTCTTACTGAAGAACCATGTTTGTGCATGCTGGGAAGCAAACAAACCGTCTCACCCTCCTTCACTCTCTCCAACACTGAAACCCACATACTCCAACAAACTGAACAGCATGGGGGATGTTTTTTCCACTGTTTTTGTATGGTCAGAGAAGATTGTTATTTATTCTTAACATTGTTAAGAATAAAGAACAGGAAGTGTTTTTTGTCTCATCTTGTTCTCTGCCTACATATTAGTGCTGTACATTTGCTAATACGAATTGTATGTAAAGCTTTCTCGTAATGCACCCCAGATTCAGTTAATTAAAATGAACTTTTTTGCATGAGCTTGACTTTTTTATTAAAATATTTTTAGTAAAGATGGATTTAGGTAAACAGTGATAAGACAGTTCTGCATACTACATGAAAGAAAAGTCTCACAATACTCTGTGTACCTACTGTATGTTTGAGGTACAATCAAAGTCAGTGGATCCCTACTCCAGCAAAGAGGTCATCTAATCCAGACAGTGTGACATACATGACACAGTGCTTAGGATTTAGGAAGCCAGGGCTCCCAGCTCCGGCTGATGTCTTGCTAATCTTAACTATAATTAGGTGCATACCACAATGCGCTAAGTACAGTCACCCTGGGTGTACACACTGGGTCAGGAGTTTAATGAGGGATACTCTGACCAGGTGACCAGCACCAAGCAAGGATGACATGTGTCTTTGGTATATCATACAGTATATACAACTGTTAAATCAACTCAGTATCTGAAGATGTCACAAATGTCTACAATATACATTTACATTTTACTCATTTAGCAGACGTTTTTATCCAAAGCAACTTACATTAAGCTTATATTTACCAGTGTTACAGCTGACACCACTGGAGGCAAGGGGGGATAAGTGTTTTTCCCAAGGACACAACGACAGTATGAACTGTGGGTAGAGCGGGAATCGCCTACCTTCCAGTTGAAGGACAATAGCTCTACCGCTGAGCCACTGCGGCCTTCTACTGATGAGGAAGGCCTAGTCAAAGTTTAGAGCTTACCACAAACTTCTAGTTTAGCGTCAGGCAGTTGCCATCTCGCTATTATCTCTGCCTTATTAAACATCATCAATGAATTGCCAATATTTATTAGCGTTTCACTTTGCCTTCTTGGCTATTTTTTTTCTTAATTTGTTTTTCTGTGTAAGCAGGCATAGCCAGTTCAGAACATACTCTGATTTATCTGTAGCCATTTGTTTTAGGTGTTTTAACATCACCAGTTTTCATGCATCAAGGCAAGGTAATTTTATTTATATTGCACAATTCATGGGTAATTGAATCTGGGTAACTCGAAGTGCTTTACAGAAATAAAAGACAAATTTACAAGATTTAGAATAAGAAACATAAGAAAAATTAAAACATTTTAAAAGACAATGAGTGCAGATAAACCTTTTTAAGTTGTCTTTACTAATGTAGGTGGAGTTAGAGAGGAAGGTTTTTATTTTCTCCCTGAACATTGTTGAAGTTGGAGCTTGTTTTACTTCATCTGGGAGGCTGTTCCAGATTTTAGCTGCATGAAAATTTACAAAAAATAACCTGCATTTAAGTTTAGACTTCAGTTTTGGCTTGTGAAATATTTGCCATTATTTGGTTTATACAGTATCAGTAGCAACAGAGATTTTTTATGCTATTAATTTCCAGCCACCATCAGAAAGTGTTAGCTCTGAGTTATCCAACTCAATCAGACCAGTCCAACTCAGGTTCTTGTTCCACAATGCAGGTTAGAAGTTAGTTCAGTCAATTCTTTCATTCATCTTAAAGAATAATCACTGGAGCCAAGAAAAGAGGACTCACCATGGCAACAGTAAAAGAGGCCATGATAGATGTCACGAGTGGATATAGACATTGTATGTTCTGTTTCGGAACTAAAAGGTATTAAAGAATAGTAGCAACAGACTATCGTTTGATGAATAAGTAGAATATAAAATACTCAATACTTAACATTCATTAGTCTAAATAATATTTCAGTGTATTTGTCATTGAAGGCCAGTAGGTACACTTCAAGAGTTAACATAAAGAGGTCAGATAATATTGCCAGACAGTGCGAGTTCTTGTATTAACACAATACGGGATGACACCTGACTAGTGATACACCCCCTCACACTGACCCAGAACCTAGAGGCTGTCAGGTCGAGTAATTATAGGGATGCTTTATAAACAAGGCACATCCATGACTACTTTTAGTGAAATGTCACACCCATCCCTGGAATTCCTGGAAGGGAACATTACGGGTTTGGTTGTGTACAAGTGCCTACTGTAATTATGCAGGCTTTAATTGGGCTCTGTTAACGCCATTAGATTGGGATGTTACCCAGAAGGATTTGTTTCTTGAATTAATAGTTATTATTGTTAAATCTCAATTACTGGACAAAGTTAGGATCATCATGTTGGGGTGATATTTATCATTTCTATATTTTCTCTTCACTTTTTGGAAACTTGGCATTGACTTCTATATGTCCATATTTTGATTGAATGTTATTTAAACTGTCACACAGCTTTAGTCACTCTTGAGCACAGTTTAACACGCTCTTCAAGGTGATTGGGAATCTTTTATTGTGTCACTTTCATCTATTCTGTCAAATTCCAGGGATTTTTCTGCCTTCCCACGTCAGCTAATCACTATAACACAAACACTTCGGAATGCAGGCAATTCCTTCTGATACTTTTGTGTGGTAGCCATTGTAGCACTTCGAAAAAGTCAACTCCCTACAGAAACCTTATCAGTGCCAGAGCGATGTGACTGAAATACAGTCCATCATATCAGCTCAATTGTTTCTGGTCATGTAGCTGCAGGGGTCAGTAAAAAGCTAATGTGATAAGGATCAACCCTGCCTTTTATTGTTTGGAGGCTCTTAGGATCAGGGAATTTGATTTTTCTTGTTTTTTTCCAGGCCACTCATCTGGGAATGCCTGGAATTTCTTTTGTCTCAGGTTATTCTGTATTGTCAGCTGATCCGACTGATGTTTTCTTTTCACAAGGTTGAATGTTGACTGTATTGAGACTAGACACTATTATTTTTATATGACAAGGTCATTTAATTTGAACTGGTTTCTGACATGTTTCTGAGAGGATAAAGTGTCAATTCTCTGAAAGTGCTTTTGAATAGCTACCGTTTTTGTCACAATATTCAAGCAGGTGCAGTAAGCCATTGATTTCCAAATTATAGAAAATGTGGTATTCACAAATCATGTTACTGACCCTAAACAAAGAGATGGCAATTCATCATTATAGTCCCCCCTCAATGCATGAGGCGCTTTATTTTTTTTTTTAAAAAGGAAGCTGGGGTAAAAAATATTCCAGAAAATCATTGGCTTTCTTTTGTAATTTGTTGCTTCAAAATTGTCTTCTTAGCTAGTATTTTATTAACTCAAGCTGTTTGCGCTGTGAATTAAGCATTCAAATGTGTTTTAACACAAAGATATATAAATAAATACTTTTAGACATAAGGCGTGTTGGGGCATGATGAGGGTCTTTGTAACAGCGGAGCTCCCACAGAAACTGCACCTGTGCATTTCTTTCTTTAAATCCTTTTGTAATTATACACAGGAAGTTTCAGATCTACACCTTATGGAGGGTTTCCTCCACAGGAGGTGCAGAAGTGAAAATCTATCAGAAACCAGCATTAATTGGAATATATTCTGAAGACTACAACTTGTGTATCCCCGTGACATGCTTTGGCTTACAGAAAGACCTACACACTACTTTTTGCTGTGTTTCTTTACTTAC
The DNA here is from genome assembly GCA_024416835.2 of Perccottus glenii. NCBI lineage: Eukaryota > Metazoa > Chordata > Actinopteri > Gobiiformes > Odontobutidae > Perccottus > Perccottus glenii. The sequence goes on from CM044548.2 coordinate 9,055,580, forward strand.
TGCCAAAACAGTGAACATGTTGTGCTTAAGTGAAGACAATACAATATTTTAGGGGTGTTTGAAGGAACTGGCATAGTGTTGTTTATTTTTAGTCTAAACACTAATAATCTAGAAAGGAATATATAATATGGGTGTATAACCCGGAGAATCTCTTGCATGTAAATGTCTATCAGAGCCAATAAAGTGCTCAGTCATCTGTGTGTTCAGCTGTCATTGCTCTAGACATCAGGCTTTCCCTGTTATTGTTGTCCTGTGCTGCTGTACAGTATCACTGCTAAAGCCTCAACGTCACGGCAGCCACCCTGTCTGCTTTGGAGATCCTGTTCTAATGGTTCTGAAACTAGGGATTAACAGTTAGTAAGGCTTTTATTTTTTACTTAATCTGGTCTCCATTAGACAGCTGTCAATATTTGTGAATGTATTTGAACTGTATTTAATTAGATGTACTTAAGCTAGCATAAAAACTTGTTTCATAGAAAGGACTCATCATCATTTGGCTGGTGACCAGTAAATTCTCTGGCTACCATCTCATCTGGCCTGTATTTTGCTCCCCCTGGGAGCTTTTGACCCACAGCAAAGAGTTGTGTAATGGCAGCAAAACAAAGAAGAAACACATTAATTATAACAATTTTATACTTATAAGTAGAGAGAACAACCATAATAACAATACTTTAATCAATTCAATAAACGTTTCAAGGCCAAAATGGCAGTATAATCCAACAGACAACTCCAGTTACGAGGTGTTAAAAGGTGTTTTTAGGAAAGCCAAAAAAATAATCGGAGTAGACACCACACATAACCAATGGTATAGTGTTGTTGGTAACTTGTAGAGGATCTGGATGTCTAGTTCCAGCTGAAAACAAATGTCATACTGATATCGCCAACTCTCTGCTATGCTGTGCATTATCACATTGTAAAATCTCACCTTTGTTGTACATCTCCCATCGGCCCCCTAACTTAGGTCAGAGATGACAGGAAAGACGCTGAGTAGAGAAAGAACATTCTGTGCCCGAGAAATGCTTCGCTGGTTCTTTCCTGTTGGGCACAAACGGCTCACTGAATTAAAAGGACAATGCTGCTTGAAGGTTCCGATAAGCCTTTGTGGCTGTTAGAAAACCAGCTGTAATTCTAGCTTGTGGTTTCCACCTAATGATGGGGTTTGTTAAATGAATGTAATACCAAAGTTTCTGTGAATGAAGATTGTGAAAGCCAGGCATAAACTGACACAAACGCTTCAGATTTAGTGTGAATCTGATATGGAAATGAGGACTTCCTGTGCAGATGTGCTGGAAGGTATTGTGTTAGTCCGGCTCATCATGTATCTGTTTAGAAAAGTTGCATTAGGTAATGTGAAAAGAATGATTATACAAAGAAAATATGTTCCAGACATCCCAGAGATGGTGAACCTGAATATAAACCTAATTAGTTTTCTTTTTAAATCATTTTAGTTGTGTGAAATAATTTGGTGATTGCAATTTTTATTGGGATTTAGCAATTTAGTGAAATAATGTGTAACTGGGTGCTTAAAATGTGTTTGAGAAGGGAGACAGAGAGTACAGGCAGTATGTTGAAACAGTTGACTGTCACTCATCATCCTATAAACAACACATGACTTCCCTTAACCTAGCTTTGTTTGGTTTCTTCATTTACAGCCCCTGGCTATTGTAAACAGATGACCACAGCAAATGTTTTTCTTCATCCAGCTGTTTATAGTGTAGATGGCCACCTTTCACTTTGTCTTAAAGGAGAGAGATACTTGCAAACTCAAAGCAATAATTTCAAGTAATGACTGTTTTTATAAATGTTAATCAAACAGTGGATGGCTATTTTCCATGTTCAGTATGTTATTGTTGTGTACAAACAATTTTATGTTTTTCCTGACATAGTTCTAACACATCCAGTTAAAAGAGACCACAGCAACTGGAGGAATTATTAGTAGAGGTGTTAGCTGCAAAACCTTGTGTGGAAGTGTCTATCACTGTCACTGGAATAGGTTATTAACTGAGCCCACATACTAACCAATGGCAAATATGCTGAGCATCAGCTAACCAAGCTCCCAGTAATAACATCCCAAAATATTTTGTTGGCCTGATATGCTTTTAAGCTACGCATACTACATTCAGCAAAGCAATTAATGACTGGCTAAAATGTGATCCATTTTGGGGGTCTTACTATCTCCAATCTAGTAATTACCTATTGTTGTGATAATTTATCTGTATACAGCTCTTATAATTAAAATTTTAGCACACAGTGTCAGGCTTATGGAATATTGTTAGTTTACCTTTTTTTTAACTGATATTTCCTTGTTGACCTCCAGAGTGCCCTGAAAAGTGTCCAAGGCGAGCCTGCACAGCCGATGGACGGTGCTGCCACCATCAGTGTCTGGGCAGCTGCACAGCACCTGGTAGTGACAGAGCATGTGCTGCATGTGTGCATTACTACCATGAAGGCCGCTGTGTGCCAGACTGTCCCCCAGGCACTTACAAGTTTGAAGGCTGGAGGTGCATCAGTGCTGAGCTTTGCTCCAAAGTCCATCTGACAGAAAATGACAGTTTCATTATCCACGGAGGAGAGTGCATGCCTGAATGCCCATCTGGGTACACGCGCAACGCACCCAACAGGTGAGCTGGGATTCTGACCCGAGGTGAACTGAAATAAAGCCACACTGTTTTTGTTATAATTATGATACTACTTACACATCAGTTTCTTTTGTTAAGTGTCATCACAAAATAAATAACTATCCAGTTACAGTTTTATTTAAAAAAATGATTAAAAATGAGACATGGTCTTTTTAAATGCATGTAAAAAATCTGAGGAACAATGCTTAGGTATTTTACTATGGTAAAATATATTCCATTAGTGTCATTATTTTGATTATGTAAAGACATATCTGCGTATGTGTATCTCTAGCATGTCCTGTACTGCCTGCGATGGTCTGTGTGATAAGGTATGCGAGGGGAAGGTCATCGACTCCTTGGATGCCGCTCAGTCTCTCAAAGGCTGCACCGTTATCAAAGGCAACCTTGATATCAACATTCGCAGAGGACGTGAGTACTGCCACATTAGAGCTTGTCTGATTACGTCTATACATAATCAAAATAATGGCACTAATGGAATTTCAATAACCTATTATTGTGTATGTGTGTCGCTGTTCAGATAACATGGTGGCAGAGCTGGAGAGCTTCACGGGTTTGATCCAAAGGGTGACCGGCTATGTACGAATCAGATATTCCAACACTCTGACTTCCCTGGCCTTCCTTCGCAGCCTGAAATCCATTGATGGAGAAATGCTCATTGAAGAGTAAGACCTCACACATAAAGATAATGTAATAACTGCAGAATGGCAGACTGGCTTGCTTGTTTGGATTTAAGAACTGAAATATCATCATCAAGGTCATTATACTGTAAAGTAAATATACAGATTGAAGCTGATAAATCTGTCACAGTTTTCATAAGGCCTTGGATGAACAACAACAGGTTCTCGTGGTCATAGCAAGTCCTTCACTCCCTCTCTCCTCAAAATCAACTCTCAAGGCCTACATTACATTCATTCCAAAATGTTATCAAACATTATTGGCATTACACAGAAAAGAAATAAAACAAAAGAAAACAATGAAATTACATTAACATATTTAATCTGACATATTTGTTTTGTGAAATTGCAGTGAAGCAGCATATTTTTGACTAGTCTGTCATTTTATTTTCTAGCTTGTATGCCTTCTCAGCAATTGAGAACCAGCAGCTTCAGTACCTTTGGGACTGGAAGAAACATAACCTGACCATCAAAAATGGAAAGCTTTACTTCAGAGGCAATCCCAAGCTTTGCATGTCTGAAATCCGCAAGATGTGGAACAAGACAGGCATTCAGGAACGCTTTGATGAGAATGGTTTCAGGAACAACGGCTACAGAGCGAGTTGTAAGAACTGAACCAGACTAATCTAGAGATGTATTTTAGAACAAATAACCATTCAATGTTCTTTGTTCCTGCTTTGTTTTTAGGTGAAAGCTATACCCTGAGGTTTAAGTCTAACAGCAGCAGAAGCACAAAAATCAAACTCACCTGGCAACGTTATCGTCCTCCAAAAGACTACAGAGACCTCATTAGTTTTATTGTCTATTACAAGGAAGCGTGAGTTGCTGCTACTTGTCAATCAATCTAAAAAAATGTATCACCCTTTATGGGACTTCTATGTAGCCCATGTGTTTAAAACTAAGAAACTCGTTTATTCATTCATTTTTCATGAACTCAAATGAATGAACTAAGAAACTAAACTAACCAATTACATCATTCCAGGCCATACCAGAATATAACAGAGTTTGAAGGGCAGGATGGCTGTGGCTCAAACAGCTGGAATATGGTAGATGTGGAGCTGAGGCAAGACCGAGACTCCGACCCTGGCGTACTGCTGAACAACCTTAAGCCTTGGACACAGTATGCAATCTTTGTCAAAGCTATTACACTTATGGTGGAGGACAAACAAGGACAAACTGCACCAAGTGCAAAAAGCAAAGTGGTCTACATTCGTACTAGTCCTTCAGGTAAACATACGTTTGAACATTTACAGACAAAGAGAACAATGTTTTATTATTTGTCACCAAAACTTAATCTGAGATATGTTAAGTGGTCTGTCTGTGTTGATAGCACATTGTTTTTTATGTATTCTTTAACATATTTTAAAGTTTAAGGGGCATTTGGAGATTAAGATTTGTTGTAAATATGCTAAATTTACCAAAAGCTTTATTGTGGTGTAAGTCATCTTTGGAAGCAGTCTGCTCTGAGCTTGTAGTTAAAAATATTAATAAATGTTCTTAAACTACAAAGATGTGGCCTATCATGACGGTGTTGATATATTATGAGTTTTCTGTCTCCAACAGTGCCCTCTATGCCTCAGGATGTCCGAGCCTACTCAAACTCATCCACACAATTGGTTGTACGGTGGTCTCCACCTCTGTCACCAAATGGAAATCAAACCTACTATCTTGTCAGATGGCAGCAGCAAGGTGAAGACCGTGAACTATATCAGCATAACTACTGCTCCAAAGGTAATAATACAAGCTTGCTCACACGCTGACTATTAATGCTAGTCTGTGTAAACAAACTTTTTGCAGTAAGTAATAGTTTGAAATACATTTCCCTTTTTCCAGAGCTAAAGATTCCCATCAGGATTGCTGCCAAAGGATTTGGAGACCAGGAAGAGGAGTTAAAACCCGATAAGCCAGATTTGGAAGGGCCAGAAAAAGGACCATGTTGCCCCTGCCCCAAGTCGGCCGAGGACCTAGAGGCAGAAGCTGCTGATGCCTCGTACCGAAAAGTGTTTGAAAACTTTCTGCATAACTCAATTTTTACACCAAGGTTAGTGTTATTTTTATTAAAAGCTTGGTCAACTGTTTTTATTTATTTTTATAATAAGTAGGCAATATGCAGAACATTAGTCAGAAAATGAGAACTTAATAGCTGATGTTTTAGCTAGCCTTCATTATTCTAATTGTGGTCTTATAGACTTAATCTATTATTAGATATAATCACTTGCCTGTGCCTTTTTATATTACATCTCTATTCAATGTCCTTCTTTTTAATCCAGACCACCTGATCGCCGCCGCAGAGATCTTTTTGGAATAGCTAACTCCACTCACCCACACCGCAACAGACTGCACACCAACAGCAGCACAACGCCCCCTCTCCAGAGTGGTGGTAATGGCACCACTGTGGACATGGAACCAGCTAAGCGGGAGTTTGAGTTTATAGAACAATCTGTTACTGAACGTGAGCTGCAGATCTCTGGCCTCCGGCCTTTTACAGTTTATCGCATCGACATTCATGCTTGCAACCTTCAAGTACAGCGCTGCAGTGCAGCAGAGTTTGTCTTCTCCAGGACCAAGCCTGCAGGTTTGCGGTTTAGCTTTTTAAAATTATTATTTTCACATTATTATAATAAGCACAAAATCATAAACAAAACATAGTGTGATGGTGTGTGGCAGAAACTTATACTGTATAGAGTATATATATATATTGGGCGGTACAGTGGCAGAGTGGTTAGCACTCCTGCCTCACAGCAAGGTCCTGGGTTCAATTCCCATCCAGGGCTGGGCCTTTCTGTGTGGAGTTTGCATATTCTCTCTGTGTCTGTGTAGGTTTCTTCCAGGTACTCCAATTTCCCCCACCACTAAGGACATGTACAATACCCCCTTCTATTCAGTTCTATTCTATTCATGAGTTTTTATGACTTAAATTTTATTCAACATATATTTGGAGAGCAATAATATTCTAAGATTGACAGTTTGATATTGATGATTTCATATAGTCTCCGTACTCATTACATAATTTAGCTCCACAATATCTAAAAGAAAATTGTACTTGAGATGCTTTGTCAAAAACAAGAAAATAACCAAATACAGCTGGTTTAATAGGATAGAATTTACCCAACCTCACTTTCTAATCACTAAGAAGAGCCCTCAAAAGGATTTGTAGCAAAGACATAGTATGCGTAATGTTTCCAAATTCCTTGGTTATCTGTGAACAGAGGGCGCTGCTGGTCTCACTCAGACACACACACAATGTGTCTTAAGTTATAGAGGTATGAACACAAGCATTTATACCACCAATAACATATTCTTATATCTCTTAAATTAACCTCTGTCTAGTGTTTTAATAACTACAGACGTGGACAAAATTGTTGGTACCCTTCAGTCAATGAAAGAAAAACTCACAATGGTCACAGAAAAAACTTTATTCTGACAGAAGTAATAATAAATAAAAAATTTATGAATTTTAACTAATGAAAGTCAGACATTGCTTTTCAACCATGCTTCAACGGAATTATTTTAAAAAATAAACTCATGGAACAGGCCTGGACAAAATTGATGGTACCCCTAGAAAAGACTGTAAATAATGTGACCAAATGGACATGTTAATTCAAGGTGTGTGCACTAATTAGCATCACAGGTGTGTACAATCTTGTAATCAGTCAGTGGGCCTATTTCTAGGGCTTCAGGTAGTCACTGTGTTGTCTGGTGACATGGTGTGTACCACACTCAACATGGACCAGAGGAAGCGAAGGAAAGAGTTGTCGCAGGAGAATAGAAATAAGGATAAAGGTAAAGGCTATAAGACCATCTCCAAGCAGCTAGATGTTCCTGTGACTACAGTTGCACATATTATTCAGAAATTTAAGATCCATGGGACTGTAGCCAACCTCCCTGGACGTGGCCGCAGGAGGAAAATTGATGACAAATCAAAGAGATAATCCAAATGGTAACAAAAGAGCCCAGAAAGACTTCTAAAGAGATCCAAGGTGAACTCCATGCTCAAGGAACATCAGTGTCAGATCGCACCATCCGTCGTTGTTTGAGCCAAAGTGGACTACATGGGAGACGACCAAGGAGGACACCATTGTTGAAAACAAATCATAAAAAACCTAGACTGGAATATGCCAAACTACATGTTGACAAGCCACAAAGCTTCTGGGAGAATGTCCTATGGACAGATGAGACAAAAATGGAACTTTTTGCCAAGGCACATCAGCTCTATGTTCACAGACGGAAAAATTAAGCATATAAAGAAAAGAACACTGTCCCTACTGTCAAACATGGAGGAGGCTCTGTTATGTTCTGGGCTACTTTGCTGCATCTGGCACAGGGTGTCTTGAATCTGTGCAGGGTACAATGAAATCTGAAGACTATCAAGGGATTCTAGAGAGAAATGTGCTGGCCAGTGTCAGACAGCTTGGTCTCAGTCGCAGGTCATGGGTCTTGCAACAGGACAATGACCCAAAACACAGCAAAAAACACCCAAGAATGGTTAGGAGCAAAACATTGGACTATTCTAAAGTGGCCTTCTATGAGCACTGACCTCAATCCTATTGAGCATCTTTGGAAGGAGCTGAAACATGTCGTCTGGAAAAGACACCCTTCAAACCGGAAACAACTGGAGCAGTTTGCTCATGAGGAGTGGGCCAAAATACCTGCTGAGAGGTGCAGAAGTCTCATTGACAGTTACAGGAATCGTCTGATTTTTAGTGATAGCCTCAAAAGGTTGTGCAACAAAATATTAAGTTAGGGGTACCAACAATTTTGTCCAGGCCTGTTCCATGAGTTTATTTTTTTAAATAATTCCGTTGAAGCATGGTTGAAAAGCAATGTCTGACTTTCATTGGTTAACATTCATAGAATTTTTATTTATTATTACTTTTGTCAGAATAAAGTTTTTTTCTGTGACCATTGTGAGTTTTTCTTTCATTGACCGAAGGGTACCAACAATTTTGTCCACGTGTGTATGTGCCACAGAGCACAACGCTGTCTGAAAATTTTGTGTTCAATAGGCGATAGGTTGACTCTTTAATTTTACTTTAATTTCATCTCACCTTAAGGTGGACATTTTAAACACTAAAGTGAGCTGCAAAGGGTTAACATTTACATATTTGCCACAGAAATCCAGAATATAACTATGTTCTAACCCAATCTCTTGTGCTTCTCCAGAAAAGGCTGATGACGTACCGGGATCAATTTCCTGGGAGGGCCATGAGAATTCAGTGTTTCTGCGCTGGCCAGAGCCACCTCACCCAAATGGGCTTATCCTCATGTATGAGATCAAGTTTAAACAGGCTTCTGAGGTAGGTTATGTATGCACCTGCCAAATCAAGTGAAATATTTATGATCATCCAAAACTAAGGAAGCTATTAGATTCCATTATGTGGTAACTTAGAAAATGTTAGGTCACTTCTTTACTGACTTAAGTTTAGCAAATATAGTTTATCTATATTGTAACTATTAATGATTGATGGCACTGATTGTCAGCAGACAGGAAGATGATTACTATTTTTTGTAAAGTGTATATTTTCTTGTTTTTTCCAGGCTGAGAAGCATGAATGTGTCTCTGGGCGCATGTATCAAGCACAACGAGGTTTAAAGCTGTCTAATCTCAGCCCGGGTAACTACACTGTCAGAGTAAGAGCCACGTCTTTGGCAGGCAATGGATCCTGGACACATATGGTGGATTTTTATGTTGCTGAACGTAAGATGCCCCTTTCCGCTGTACAGCCATAATAATAATTGTATTTGTTATGGTTTGTGATGTTAATTGTAATCAAATGATTTTACCCAACAGGATTTGAAAATGTTATCTACACTATAATCTTTGTTCCTGTCATCATCGTTTTCATATGTCTATTTGCTGCATTGCTGGTTTTACAGTACAGGAAGAGGTATGTGTCTTACAACTGTTACTACTATGACTATTATATTACCAAACAATCTTAAACATGGGTTACGTAGTGAGCAGTGGTATCTAAACCGGATGTATATAGCTCAAGGTCCACCCGGCAGAAAGCATCCTTTTTTTCTTCCCTCATTAAAAATTCATATGGAAGGTCATCACATGAAATAAATGTTAATGTTCAAAATCAACCGGACAATTTACAACTTTGTACCTTCTTAATTTGCATAACTTATCTCAAACAATGTAAATAGATTCTTATTTTTGCAGGAACAGTGACCGACTTGGGAATGGAGTCCTGTATGCCTCAGTCAATCCTGAATACTTCAGTGCTGCAGAAAGTAAGCCTTTGCAAGAAACATTTAATGCTGTTACTGTTGTTTTAACTGTAAACCCATTAAAATATTTTTTGGTATTTCTGTGCAGTGTATGTACCCGATGAATGGGAAGTGCCACGGGAGAAGATCTCCTTAAACCGCGAGCTCGGGCAGGGGTCTTTTGGCATGGTGTATGAAGGCTTGGCAAAAGGGGTGGTCAAGGATGAACCGGAGACCCATGTTGCAATTAAAACCGTTAACGAGTCAGCGAGTATGAGGGAGCGCATAGAGTTTCTGAATGAGGCCTCTGTCATGAAGGAGTTCAACTGTCATCATGTGGTGAGTTTACTCAAAATGGATGATTAACATATTGTCTACAAGACCATATTCTTGTAAACAATAGGACAAGTGAGTTTACAAGTTCATAATCTCATGCTTTACACACTACATGTGTTGATGTATTTTGAGTAGGTAGTTCTTTTTATAAAAACACACAATTGCACATGAAGACAATAAAAACGGGCCTGCCAGTTAAATCTTTAATCGTGATGCATTATGTTGTGTCTGGTACAGGTTCGGCTCCTGGGAGTAGTTTCTCAGGGTCAACCCACACTGGTAATCATGGAGCTAATGACACGGGGTGATCTGAAAAGCTACTTGCGTTCACTACGACCTAAAGAGGTATTTTTGGATTGCCCAGAATGTTTTGTACCCACATACTATATTACAAAAGAAAATCGGAACAATTGTGTTGAGATGGTCTTGTTTTTGCATCTCTAGCAGCAGTGGTCAAGCCTGTCACTTCCTCCGTTGAAAAAGATGCTTCAGATGGCAGGGCAGATAGCTGATGGCATGGCTTACCTTAACGCCAACAAGTTTGTGCACAGAGATCTGGCAGCAAGGAACTGCATGGTGGCTGAGGACTTCACTGTTAAGATAGGAGGTAAAGCATAGTGTAAAGGCCACTCTATGGTTGTGGATTCCTATTTGTCCTATTCCATTCCATGTATGTATATGCCTATATATCCTTCAGTGTAATAAAGCAATTGGTTGACTTAGATTGGTTATGCATTGTAACATCCTTAAAAACTGTGCCATCTTGTGTCTGACTGTAGACTTTGGCATGACCAGAGACATTTACGAGACAGATTACTATCGTAAAGGTGGTAAAGGTTTGCTTCCAGTCCGGTGGATGTCCCCAGAGTCTCTGAAGGATGGTGTGTTTACCACCTACTCTGATGTCTGGTAAGAGGGCATGCATGTTGAATTCTAATAAATCTAAGTTATACTATAAGTCTACCATTTAATACAAGTGACATCAGTTTAACATGAGCACCATCCTTTTCCAGGTCATTTGGGGTTGTGTTGTGGGAGATTGCTACTTTGGCAGAACAGCCTTACCAGGGTCAGTCCAATGAGCAGGTCCTCCGCTTCGTCATGGATGGAGGGCTGCTGGAGAAACCACAGAACTGCCCCGACATGCTGTAAGAGAGAAATTCAAACATATACTGAACCATTTTTCATGAGCTGAACTCAAAGATCTAAGACTTATTGTATGTACACAAAAGGCCTATTTCTCTCAAATATTGTTCAAAAAATCTGACCTGAACACAAACCACACAATAGTGAGTTTACAACTGCTGTGAAACTGCAGGGTTCTTGATCTTATATTATTCTGTTTGTGCAGGTTTGAGCTTATGCGAATGTGTTGGCAGTTTAACCCTAAGATGCGTCCATCATTTGTGGAAATCATTAACAGTATAAAGGACGAGCTGGAGCCGTCTTTCAAAGAAGCAAGCTTCTTCTATAGTGCAGACAACAAGCCAGCAGACACACCACAGCAACATCTGGATAACATGGCTGATATGGACAACATGGTGGCCATACCTCTGGACCCCTCTCCTGCTACAAAGTCACAGCAAACCCCAGCCTCTCAACAGACCCCACCTTCCCCAAGCACACAAGCCCCTCCAGGCCCATCATTAGCCACCAGCTCCCCCTCATCTCCTTGTACATCCACTGCTGCCATGGACAAGCAGCTCCCCAATCAACAGGCAGCCAATGGACTGTCGGGGGCAAGCCTGGCCACAGGCTCAGGCGTTCAGGCAATGAGACCATCTCTAGATGAACTGCCGCCTTATGCTCACATGAATGGTGGACGCAAAAATGAACGTGCCATGCCCCTCCCCCAGTCCTCTGCCTGCTGACTGGACCCACCATCATGCAAACCCTGACACCTGCTGTTGTGCAAATGTTTCACTGGGTAGGGGCATTTTTGTGAGAAATACAATGAAGAACGATAACGCTGGTTTATACCAGTTGGTTGACAAATATGACTTACTTGCTGCTGTGTAAGAAGAGCCAATGATAAAAGGGCAAGGAAGATCATTTTGAAGAAGACATCTGAACTTATTTTGTAAGTTTTTGTATGTATTTTCAAAAAGGAAAAAGGGGATTCCTTTGTTAGTTACTGTTGATTGGGCTGCCTTTATGCGTGCATTTCCGGTGACTTTTAAGCATATCTAATGAAGAAGCACTTCAAAGAGGTCAGCGTCTCTGTTGGTTAATAGTCTTGATGCTCTGTAGGCTGAGTGTTAGCATAATGCCAGGTCAGCAACTGTTTGACTAAAACTGATAACTAGTGAGGGAATTGTCAAACCTGCCAAATTTTCTGTCAAACTTGTATTTCTGTTGAGTTTTCTATTGTTGCTCTGATTATCCATCACACCAGACTGAAAATATAATTAGCACTTTGAGCTGCTATGATAAAATGGGTTTATAAAAAGCAGTTATTCCTCTCTTTACTCCAACCACTAGTAAAAAGACCCTTTTGGATAAATAATATCAATCTTATCACAAAGTGCTGTACTTAAAGGTTGTGATTACAAGATACTCAATTCAAAATAAAATTGTGCATGGACTGCAGAGGGAAGGGCATATAGTCAAAATCGTACCTGTTTGCTCACAGGCATTTACATAATTATAAACAGGTATTTGGTATTTATAGGCTGGTTTTTAGATATTTCCAATATCCCAATGTGGGGTGAACATTTACATCAACGCCAGTGGTTTATGTCACTTTTCTAACTTTTCTACAGTTGGAGACCTTCATGTACAGAAAAGCTGCTATTCCTTATTTCTCTTGTGGTTGTAATATAGTTGATATCTAAATATATAAAGAGAAAACTCTTTCAGGTTCAATCTTTCCACTACAATCCATATCAATCCTTAAAACTGTGTAAAGTGTTTCTCAGTTCTGTTGTCTTGTTGTGTAAAGGGTACAACAATTAGCTTTTTGTTCTGAAACATCTGGAATTTCCACTCATCCGACGCTGATGAGTCTAGTGTCATCAGCGCCAATGTCTTCTCACAAAAAACCTTGCCTTCTGTCCTCTCTCTGCACCTGACCAACCAGGTCTGTGGGAGGACAAAGGTCAGGCGTTGCTGCTGAGTCCCAACTAAATCTCAGGTCAAGGCAAAAAAAGAAAAAAAAAATCGGTTTTATTTTCAATTAGATGAATTTCAGTGTATCTCTGGCTTCAGTTAATCATTATTAAGAGCTTTGCCCTCAAGAGCAGTGTTTTTTCTGTCAGCAACCACAAGGGGTCGCTGTCTGTTAGTTTAAACAGCAAGTGCAAAGTAACCAATTTTATGCTGAGTTATTAAAGTTTCCAAATCTTTATTTTATTCAAGTTACCTCTTTCAGCAATTTTTATTGCTAAAATAGATTTTTGAAATTGATAAAATTTTGGTTAAATTTGGTTTAAAAAATATATATAAAATGTTGAAGCACTTAAATGCAAAAAACTAAATGGATCATTTGGCACTTTCTATCAATTGAAGAGTCAACTTTTAGTAAGTCAAAAGCGGCATTATTGGGTCTATTAAATTTCATCTACCATAAAAATCAAGCAAAACTTGACCATGTGGATTTTTCAGGGCTCATTCATCTCAAGCATTTGGAATCCCACTCCACATGTTTCTTGAGTGTTTATGTTTGTAAGTCACTGTAGAAATACTCCACCATTTGCAACATGTTATTGTTTTTCCAATCTATGCTGTGGAGAAATTTTTCTTTCTCAACCATCCATCTACCTCACTTTTCCCCAGTCTATATATCATAACATTTCATCTCGGTTTTCTGGCTGCAATTACCTACTGAATGCTGAATTATTTTTTTATTTTTTATTTTTTTTGGTCAAATTCAAACCACAAACAAAGCCATCCTGAGGCAGAGGGAGGCAAATGGGGATGATTTGGTAAATATTTTGTTTAAGCAGTCACTTCGTGCTCTTATCTGCTACAACACAATTATACTTAATAGTCATTTTTAATCTGTAGTGTTTCAAAGACACATCTGATGTTAAGTTTGCTCTGCCAGTTCTATTAATATATACTGTTTATATAATATACTGTTTAGTAAGGATTAATCTTAAACAGCTGGTCTTCATACTCATACACTTAAGTGTCCTTTAAAGTCTTGTTTGTTGCTTGTCATTAGTGAGTAAAGCCATGTAAATTAGAAAATAGGCATTCATATATAGGCAACATCTGGTTTCGTTTAGCTCTTTGATTTTCAAGAACATGTGGCCTGCGAGCTAGCTAATTGTGTTGTTCAGGATGTTGCGAAAAACATTTCTGGTAACCCAGGAACTGGTTAATGATGTGTTGTATTTTACACCTATTTATTACTACTTTATGTGCTGTTTAATAGAAGTTCAGTGCCGTTGCTAGTGCCTATACTTGTTGCCATAGTTTTCCAAAGAAAACGCATTCCTAACTGCTGTTTTATGAGTCTCCTTCCTCCCCTGTGAAGGCAGGTTAATGTTTCCTGTGAAGGAGTGGTAGTGATTTAGTAGTGGCCTCCTGCAGATACACCAATATGTTGTGGTCCGGATGGAGTTTGAGTGTTTGTGGTCTGATTTTTGCCTCACTTCTTACCACTGGAATGGCATACAGAGCAGACATTTATTTGAACAAACTGATGTTTCTATTATTTGTTACATTGATGGCCAATTTGTTACCAGGTTTTTGAGTTCTGTAAATTATTCATAGCCTTCCAACACTTGCATTTCTATTGAATTTAGCTGTTGGAATGAGATTTTTTTTCTTTTATTTTGTATATGCAGTTGTAAGATTTTTTTTTTTATTACAAATATCTTGTGAATTCTGGGGGAATTGTTGGCTGAAAGAAAAAGAGAATGTTTTCTGATTCTTTTTTCTACACAGAATTTAAAATGAATAAAATTATATGCAAAGTTTCTCTCTGAGTTATTTGTACGTCATTATCTGTAGATTTATATCATTTCAACATTAAAAGCAAAGCTCTGAATCTGAAGCTCAAAGTATTTTTAATGGAATTGTGTACACGCTTTTCCAAACATGGTCGTTAGAGTCAGACATTATGGCTAGAGTGCACTAAATAATGCTGTTAAGTAAATGTGTACCTCAAAGTAAGACACAAATTAGAGTTACCCATGAGCTTCATAATGTAGCCGGCTACAATGTGGTAGTGCCTCTTATTAACACACGGGGGCAGAATTTTGCAGTAAACCAGTATCCACAATCAGCGCATGCGTGGTCTAGACCGATGCTTTCACCGGCACGTACTAGTGACGTCGAACTTTGTTTACAACAAATGGCTGTCGCTCTTCTGCACTGCTGTTTGTCTATATAATTTTTATGAACTACAGTTTGAACGAGCTGCCAAAAATGTGCATATTTGGAAATAAACGGGGTATCTAAGGTAATGAATCCGGCCGAAATGTATTTTTTGTTGTCACACATGCTTAAATAGCTAATGATGCAAAACTGCGAGTGTAATGTCAGAAGCCACAGGTTTCACATAATTTAGAGTAAATATTCTCTTGTCACGTGCTAGCATTTCACATAAATAGCGTGTGTTTTCTATTTGACAGACTGCAGTAATGTCATAGTAAAAAGGAGCAGCCCCAAGTCTCCCCTCGTAAAGTGTGGGGTCATTCGTAGAAATGGCAACAGAACTCCATGAGACTATATTTATGGCAAAGCAAGAGCGGCACAAAAATCTATTTCTCAATTACAAGAACCTGGACAATTTCCCCGTGGAACTGCTGAAGGATGAAGGCTTACAGTTTCTGGAGAGACTGTATATGAAGAGGAATTCACTTACTACACTGGTCAGTAAGCAAGTATTTAGTTAGTCATGTCTTTTATAAGATGTTTTATCAAAATTGTTTGTTTTAATTATCACTTCTTGGTTTTAGCCTGATAATCTTGCACAGAAACTCCCAAATCTAATTGAACTGTAAGTATTGCTTCAGTACACTAAAGACACTACCAAATTATCCAATAGTATTCAGTAAAACATAGACATTATATTGTTTTGTTTTTCTAAGGTATTTGCACTCTAACAACATAGTTATTATCCCTGAAGGTAGGCAACAAGAGATTTTTATTATTTTTAAATAAAGTCTTTCAATAATGGTCATCCCTGTCTGTCTTAATGTGATCTATTTCCTAGCC
Organism: Perccottus glenii; assembly: GCA_024416835.2. Lineage (NCBI taxonomy): Eukaryota > Metazoa > Chordata > Actinopteri > Gobiiformes > Odontobutidae > Perccottus > Perccottus glenii. Next base: position 9,071,613 of record CM044548.2, read on the forward strand.
ATTGGAAATCTAGCAAGATTGCAGTCACTGGACTTAAGCAATAATGCCCTCCAGTTTCTTTGTCCAGAGATTGGTCGAATAAGGTCTTTAAGGCACCTGAGACTATCCAATAACAAGTTGAAATTCCTTCCTCCAGGTAAAGGAAAAATAGTTCATATTTCTCAGAGTTGCTTTAACAATATATATACAGTCAGGTCCAAAGATATAGGGACATAGACACAATTCTAATCCTTTTGGCTCTATACACCAACACAATGGATTTGAAGTGAAACGAATAAGATGAGCTTTAACTGCAGACTTTACATCCAAATCAGGTGAACGGTGTAGGAATTACAACAGTTTGTATATGTGCCTCCCACTTTTTAAGGGACCAAAAGTAATGGGACAATCGGCTGCTCAGCTGTTCCATGGCCAGGTGTGTGTTCCTCCCTCATTATCCCATTTACAAGGAGCAGATAAAAGGTTCAGAGTTAATTTCAAGTGTGCTTTTTGCATTTGGAAACAGTTACTGTCAACTCAGTATGAAATCCTAAGAGCTGTCACTATCAGTGAAGCAAGCCATCATTAGGCTAAAAAAACAAAACAAACCCCATCAGAGAGATAGCAAAAACTTTAGGTGTGGCCAAATTAAAAAGAAAGAACGCACCAGTGAGCTCAGCAACACCAAATGACCCAGAAGACCACGGAAAACAACTGTGGTGGATGACCAAAGAATTCTTTCCCTGGTGAAGAAAGCACCCTTCACAACAGTTGGTCAGATCAAGAACACTCTCCAGGAGGTAGGTGTATGTGTGTCAAAGTCAACAATCCAGAGAAGACTTCACCAGAGTGAATACAGAGGGTTCACCACAAAAACAGGAAGGCCAGATTAGAGTTTGCCAAACAACATCTAAAAAAGCCTTCACAGTTCTGGAACAACATCCTATGGACTGATGAGACCAAGATCAACTTGTACCAGAGTGATGTGAAGAGAAGAGTCTAAAGAAGGAAAGGAACTGCTCATGATCCAAAGCATAGAACCTCATCAGTGAAGCATGTAGTGGTAGTGTCATGGCGTGGGCATGTATGGTTGGCAATGGAACTGGTTCTCTTGTATTTATTGATGATGTGACTGCTGACAAAAGCAGCAGGATGAATTCTGAAGTGTTTCGGGCAGTATTATCTGCTCATATTCAGCCAAATGCTTCAGAACTCATTTGGACGGCACTTCACAGTGCAGATGGACAATGACCCAAAGCATACTGCGAAAGCAACCAAAGAGTTTTTTACATTTACATTTACATTTAGTCATTTAGCTGACACTTTTATCCAAAGCGACTTACATTAAGGTTCCATTCACCAGTGTTACAGCTGGAACACCACTGTAGGCAAGGTAGGTTAAGTGTCTTGACCAAGGACACAACGACAGTATGAATTGTGGGGAGAGCGGGAATCAGGAGGACAGGTTGAAGGACGACCGCTCTACCACTGAGTGGGACGCAGTGGCTTTTTAAGGGAAAGAATGGGGTGGAATGTTATGCAATGGCCAAGTCAGTCACCTGACCTGAATCTAATTGAGCATGCAAATTACTTGCTGAAGACAAGACTGAAGGAAAAATGCCCCAAGAACAAGCAGGAACTGAAGACAGTTGCAGTAGAGGCCTGGCAGAGCATCACCAGGGATGAAACCCAGCGTCTGGTGATGTCTATGAGTTCCAGACTTCAGGCTGCAATTGACTGCAAAGGATTTGCCACCAAGTATTAAAAAGTAAAAGTTTGATTTATGATTGTTAATCTGTTCCATTACTTTTGGTCCCTTAAAAAGTGGGAGGCACAAATACAAACTGTTGTAATTCCTACACCGTTCACCTGATTTGGATGTAAATACCATCAAATTAAAGCTAAAAGTCTGCACTTAAAGCACACCTTGTTTGTTTTATTTCAAATTAATTGTGGTGGTGTATAGAGCCAAAAAGATTAGAATTGTGTCGATGTCCCAATATTTATGGACCTGACTGTAGTTATTTGGTGTTGATAGAAGTGGCGTTTGAACTAACTTTATTATTTTTTATGTATTTTAACACATCAGAGATTGGTGACTTGCTAGAACTGGAGACTCTGGATGTGTCCATGAACCAGATCATCTATTTCCCCAACAGACTGCACCGTTGTCTGTCTCTGCAGAATCTCACAGCAGACCACAACCTCCTAAGTCAGATTCCCCGGCAGCTCTGCTGGCTCCACCGCCTCAACCAGCTTTCACTGGCTGCTAATCAGCTGAACTTTCTGCCACTTGGTTTGTATAATTGAAATCCTTTTCTTCAATGGGCTTTATGTATATTACAGTATTCTGTATTTTTTAGATTTGGGCAGGTCACGGGAGCTGCAGTTTGTGTTTGTGGACCACAATGCGGATCTAAAAGGCCTTCCCTCCTACTTATACAACAAGGTCATAGGCTGCAGCGGGTAATATAGCTTCCCAGCTTAAAAGTAGATAAGTAGTATCTTCTCTAAGTGCACTAAAGTGCAGTTACTAAGTAATAACTTCTAATGTGTAAACATTGCAACCCCAAACAACTCTTTTGTGTGTGTCCAGGTGCGGTGTGTCCCCTCAGGTTCTGGGTGATGCTCTGAGTGAGGCTCTTGTTGCCCTTCCAGCTGAAGTGAAGGTAGTAGGTTCAGGTACAGATAATGTGGTTCCCTTGGAGGAAATTACTTTAAGGACCCTACACCGTACTTACCACCATCGACTAACAGGTGAGCCACAGTCTGTGCCTTATGTCACATTTAAATCTCTATGTCTAACATTTCCGTATGCTTATGTTAACAGATCTCAACCTTCTGCCTCCCATCACCCTACCTAAGAGCCTGCTGGACCTACTGCAGTTTCCTCTTGGCCACTGTCATCGCTGTAGCCAAGCCATGTTCACAATCATCTATCCTAAACTGTTCCCCCTCAGAGACACAGTGTTGGCAGGAGTGCACCGCAGGTGTGTACAGTAAAAACTCAACACGTCACATTGTTCTGTTGTACTGTTTTCTCGACTAAATTTACACAATCTGTACACAACATTTTTTATTTATTTATCATGGATCAACCAAAAGCGACAAAATCGCTTTTTTCAGGTCAGCTTGCTCTATTCACATTGCCAGTCCTCATTCGTGTTGCTAGCAGGAGGCAGGAGGTATAAGCCGCCACACTTTGGCTGGACCTATTACCCTGAGATGTCTGTCAAATCCTGTTCTGTCAATGGCTGTTGCTTTGTCGATGTCGCTCCTCATTTGCATAAAGTTGATTTCTGCTCAACTGAAATCTATACTCGTGTCGCCGGATTCTTCTCACTCCCACTGTCACTCCCTTGGGTGAGCGTGCATAGGAAATGAATGGTCGTTTTAGTCGCTTGTGTTGCTTTTTCCCTGGCACATCATGTTTCACATAATCATGCTGGTAATACCAAACGTGCTTTGTGTTTCAACTGCAAGAATCGTACTTCCTTTGAATGGTTTTAGACACAAGCTGAAATACATACACTCATTCCTCCCATAGGGCCAGGTTGTCATTGTAAATAAGAATTGTTTGTCAGAAATAGATCATTTTATTAGGAGTGTTTGAGTAGAATAGTTTTCAGATTTATCAAATGTAGGTATATAAAACGTAAAGCCAAGTGAAACCCTACTTTGACATACCTTCACTTTTAATATATACTTTATTTTTTTCAAGGACAACGGTGAGTTTTGTGGCCTATTGCTGTTCCAGTCACTGCCTCCGGACCTTTGACCTTCAGGGCTGACACCATTAAAGAATGTGACAGAGCTGTGAAAAATGGTTCTTCACCTGGCATGTGTGGATGTTTGCCAGCTCATACTATGGACACTAACATCATCATCCATTTCTATTTCAGAAATTAATGTAAAAAACAAACCCCACCTGACACTGCTGTTATAATCATTACCCGCAGAAATAAGTCAAGTGGATTATTGACTACATAAGACTGCACATATGTGGACTCATTGTTGGGGATCATCATTTGACCTAAAGTCAAAGTACTAAAATAAATTTAAAGGGTTGCTGTTTAACCAATCCCCAGTCATCTTTAAGATCCATGAGTGTAAACAGAAAATATGACATTACTGTTTGTAAAATAACAATGTGTGTTATTGCAAGTCAGTCAAATAAATGCTTTTTAATTCAAGCATTTTTTTTTTATCAATTTGCCTCACACTTTCTAATCTTAATGCAAAGTCTCTTTAGGTCACTATAGAGGCATGTCAGTGTGTTTGTTCATGTTTGTTATTTTGTACAGTTGTAATTTATCACTTGTGTTTGTCGGTTGATTGGCATTGACATTCAAGATTTAGTGATGTTCTAATTTCTATTTATTTTTACCATTGATTTAATATAATACTTGGACAAAGTATCCTTTGTTAATGTATGTCAAACTAAAAGAGTAAGAAATAACTGAGGGATATGAGGAGGTGTAGGATGAATTTGAAGGCTGCTCTATTACCAGAATCAATGTACAGATCGTCATCATGCTCTTGTCTGACTGATGATTCAGCCCTCTGTCCTCCCGCTGGGACTATCACATCTCTGCTGAGTGCACACACAAGGTGCACGTGCTGCTTTTGCACATGGAAACAAAGGTAAAGTGTACACACAAAAGTAGGTCAGACTTGAAGAAATAGATGTCCCAAAATAGAAACTAATAAGCACGTTGTCCAATGTATTCTGTAGATTAATTACTGAACATCGTCCATTTTGAATGTTAACATTCTATTATTGATTGCATAAAGTTGTATAGAAGATAATGGAAAAAGTAACAGCTTCAAGTAGTCCACATATGGAAATTGTATGCAAACATTTTGTAAGGCATAAGTAGACTCAAGCTAACTGACTCATAATGGGCGTCACACAGCCAAAAGCTTCCAATGTAACATGTATTAAACACACTCCAGAGAATTCAAATCTGTTCTTTGGTGAGTAGCTTTTATTTTGTGGAATGGAATGATTTTCACCAAAACAAAATCCATATTACAGCAACAGCACTAGAGGGCACGTGTTGAACTGGAGGAGGGACAGTAGCCTACTCCACTCTGAATCTGCAAGTGATTTGTGACTTTATTTATTGTACTTTACATGTAGTGCAAATTTTTGTAATTAATTTGTTTTAATAAAAATATGTTAACATTCTCCAAGTGTGATAATACATGCAGTGTAGTGTCTCTTTTGTGGATGTAGGCTACTGTTATGCAAACATTTACAACAATATTCAGCCTTGTTCTGATTAGCAACAATTTCCCTCAGACTGATGCTCTTGAGTTTAGGCTGGTTGTTTTGATGATGCTGGGTAATTATCACAAAAAGGTGGATCTGATGTCTCTCATCATAGTGTTGAAAATTCTTGTAACAGGTGTGGAATCATTAGCCCAATTTAGAGAAACCATTTCTATTCATACAACGTCTACAGTAGACACTGCTGTTAAACAGTGTCTGTAGAATAAGTTAGGCTATGTAAGACGTTTATCTCACCAACTGCGTTAGTAATAGTGGATGATCTAAATGAACGTGTTGTCAGTCTTAACATCCACGGTTTTACAAAATTTGCAATTAACACCTGTCAAAAAGTGGAAAGGACAGCAGGTGCACCTTTGTTAAGAATCCCGTGTTTGATCCGTCAGAAGGCGCGGCCATTTTGTGAGCGTTATCAACGGGCACAAAATCAACCGGAAGTTCGAAGCCTTAAGTATCAAATTAAAAGAATCAGTCGGTCACAACTATGCTACAGAAAGTAAGATGTACCAAAATGTTCATTCGTTCATTTTTTCATTCATTCATTTTTCTACCGCTTAGTCCCGTTAGAGGTCGCGGGTGACTGGAGTCCTATCCCAGCAGCTTTGGGCCTGAGGTACACCCTGGACAGTGGCCAGTTAGTCACAGGGCTGACATTTAGACATAAACAGTGACATACAACCATTCACTCTCACATTCATTCACTTGGGACACTTTAGATTTGCCAATTAACCTGTACATACATGTCTTTGGACCGTGGGAGGAAGCCGGAGTACCCGGAGAGAACCCACAGTAACACATGGAGGACATGCAGACTCCTCACAGAAAGACCGGATTCAGCCGAGAATGTTTGAGTCGGCCAGGTTTTGAACTCACGACCTTCTTGCTGTGAGGCAGGAGTGCTAACCACTCTGCCACGTGCATCCCTAAATGTGCCAAAATGTCTAATATTAACCTACACCTTTAACCAATCTTTTAGAGCTTTTAGTCTAATCTTGAGATTATATGACCAAGTTCATCCATAACTATTATAGAAGCTAAAGCCTAGCGTAGACAGGGGGCCTAATTAAAGGTCTTTTTGAATGACATCATTTTATTTAATTTGTATAAAAAGGTGTCTTTTATTATTTTGCCATAAGAAGACATAGTGTCTTTGCTTTTGTAAAATGCTGAAATTAACACAACATGTGATAAATCATATAAATCTTGTGGGTCTAGATTGCTTTCCTGATTTCTTGCCCCATCCTTTTGGGACTCGACCAGTTGGGTTTTGAGGAACTCACTGCAGCAGGGTACACGGAGGGCTTGCTGAAGGACAAGACCCTTACTACAGGCTTTTATTTCATCACAGGAACGGGTAGGTGTGTAAATCTACTGCTTTACTTTTGGAGTGGGGCAGGGCGGTGTGTTTTCACCGGGGACAGTGCTGTTGAACGGAGGCACGGAACGGACACACATTTCTCGCTCAACCCAAACTCCGCAAACAACGTCATAAACAAGAAGAGCGGAAGGAATACGCAGATAGATAAACTCTCCAAGGTAACTTTGCTTTTATTCATTTTTTTACTCATCAGTCAAAATCTACAGCCATATACCATAGGCTACTAGCTAAACTTTATAATAGACAATCATTCAATAATGAGTCTATTAAGCTTAAAGTTGACTTAGTCCCATCTAGCTCATGTAAATAGTAATTGATCTTTGTCGCTGTGGACAAGTTGCTGCATAGACTACGTAGTACTTTTTGTAATATAGCCAATCTCAAAACCTCAAATCTATAGCTGTTCTTAAAAGAAAAAAATCACATCGATATTGGCTGTAGGGCATTATAATGTTACACCCTCACTAAGGAACTTACTATAGCATCCCTATATATTATGAAAGGAGGGAACGCTTCCGCCTTCCTATAACATATAATTGGTAATTAGTTACTCTAAACGAAAGTGTCTTGTACACCCTTCATGAATGACTGAGTTTTTAATGTCTTGTTGAGAGGCAGTGTTCGTTTAAAGTGAACTTGAAGTGATTGGGGGAAATGAAGCACTGATCAGCACCGCGGACAGCTCCGAAGCGCTTGGACTTCAGAATAAGAGTCTTAATGTCAGATAAGATCGACAAAGGCGGATTTATTTTATTTATTTTCAAATAATTATCAGGTTAATGACATTTCAAATTAAAGGTCTAATGAGTAGTTATTCTATTGTTTGATCCGGATCGACCTTTTCACTTCCTGTAATCTCATTCAGCACAGTTGGTTGTCATTAGAAGTGTTTGGCTTTGTGGAATGGCCATTTAGTAGTAGTGTTTGTCAATACACAAAAATGGTATGTTTGCCTACTTAGACGAAATACATTATACACTTTATACATGTTTTGTAGTATGTATAAATTTATTGTTCTCACTTAACTATAAGGCCTAGACAAATGGAAATGTTTTGTTTTGCATCAGTCACATTAATACAGTTGAATAATATTCGTGCACTTGTATCCTTCTCTGTCTTTATGAACTCAACAATTATTCCTGGTCAGTAGTTGTGCTTGGAAACCTTTAAATGTCAGTGAGGACAAAGAGCTCAGGAGACTCTTAAGCAGATCAACACGTGTTTGTGCGTGTCCGGTCTTTGTTTGGCACCCTGGTGATGTTTGTAACCAAAAGTAAACATATGGATCTCTCAGTTAAGCCTGAAAACAACCTGTTGTGTGTTAATTGATTATAGTGAGGTTAGGTTGCAAGGTTAAGACGTTCTCTACCAAAACTACAAGTGACACCAACAGCATGTAAATATATTTGTTACCATTGTCTTGAAGAATGGTTTAACCAATGAAGATGGACCTCCCCGTGACATAATTGTTCTCTTAATCCTACAGAACCCTGCCCCCATCACTCCAACTCTAGCCCCTGAAAGGTGAGAAACTGCCACCATCCTACTGCTGCTGCATCTGTGCGTTTCTCTCTCATCACTTGCAAATGACACATATTATCATGCATTTATTTATTCACCTCTTTCATTTTTTTTCACCCTTTTCCATGATGAATATGAATATGATGCAAAATGCCAGATGGTATAGACTCACATCATCTTCAAACCAGGCTGCTTAGAATGATTTTAGCAACTGTGGGAACTTTGTGCATGTTTTGTTTTGGAAATGTGTTCCGAAAACCTGTCGCTTTTTGCAGTGAGTCTGGTTTGTTGTTAAAATAGACATGATGGAGGAGTTTTCTGTTGGTCACTCATGGTTGTTCACTTCAAGAGGCAAAGATACGAGTCACATGCAGCCTTAACGTGGACTTTACTCACAGTTGGCGCGGTGTTACAAGGATGAGTTGTGACTTCACCATCGCCTTTAGGCTCGTAATAATTCCACGTCTTCTCCAGGCCTCAAGATGAAAGCGACATCTCTTCTCCTCTGACTAAGACCCCTTTTGTAACACAGACGTACACACACATCAACATAAATAATTCCACTGCTCTCCTGACAAATCGAATCAGACTTTTGAAATAGAGATCTGGCCTGTGTTCATTGATCAGGCCTCAGTGGCAGATCGGCAGTAAGCTAAGTCTGATACAGTAGCTCCATTTCGCTGATGTGTTTCATCCACCTTTATCCTTTAGGCCAGGTGAGAGGTATGTATGTGTATGTAACAATGTATCTCTTAAAACAGCCACGTAAGTACTGGAGAAAAAACCTTTAGAAAAGATTACCTTGTTGTGGCCTGGCTTTTATAAAGTGTATTGTTGAAATGAGTTTGATAAAAGAAGAAACTGTAAATACTGAGATGACAATAAATTTGGAATATATTGTGCATCTTTAATGGTTGCTGTATAAATAAACATGGACCCTCCTCTACATGCTGTAGTAGACTGACATCTGAAATCTCTTTGAGCTGGACAGGGATCCTTTTTTTAAATTTAATTTAGACCGTAAAAGTATTCTCCCTCGCTGCCCCAAGTGTATTATTTTCATTTTTGAGGCATATTACTTACGCAACATACGCCTGCATCATACATACAAAGTGTTAGCACTGCAGTAAGTATGAGCAGCAGGCACACTGCATCACAATGACAGGTGTCCATTTTAATGTGCGCAAAGAAGAAAAGTGGAGCTGAACACATTCAGAAAACAAGGATGTGGCCGAATGTGTGTGTTTTGTACTTGTCGCTGAGAGATCCAAGGGCTGTGAAAGAAAAGCGAACGCATGTAAGAGGCAGGGGAAATAAAAGTGGGCCAAAGTGCGTTATGTAAGTGTTGTGAGGCATATCTGTGAGAATGTGTGTGTTTTGTGTAGGCCTACAGATTAATCCAGTGTGGTTTTATCCTCAGTGAATGGGACAGTGGGGCTTTGCAGTGATTATCCTGCAGGCCTTAGATGATTGCTTTGAGTCCCACTCGAGCATGTGTCTCTCACTGCACGTTTGCCTCTGTGTGCTTAATAGTTTATATGCCCCATTGTTTGTGAAGTGTTTCAATCTGTAAAGATGTCTACCATGGCTGTTGCTGATTAATAGACAGTATTAAAAAAAGGGTAATACCTTCCTCTTCATTCATATTTCCTTGCCTTATCTGTTAATTACCTTTTAGGTCTCACCATCTCACTATCAGCCTGCCTGCCGTCACATCCTGTCTCTCTGCCCCTGCCTCTGGATTATACAATGCAGAAATATCAGAATAGTAATCTGCTCTGTCATCTCTGCTTAACTGGGATACAAAATAAAAATGGGTGACTGCTGGGAACCATTTGTTTTCTCTCTAGTCGCAGTAAAGGTGTTAAAACCAGACGATCCTGAACAGTGCTGCCAGGTGGCCAGGATGTGAACTGGACTTGTTACTGTTCTGTTCTCGAGTGGCACATCCTGCTGTTTGTTCCTGGAATAACTGTGCAAAGTGACTGATCACTATTTATCGATTATGAGGATATGAAAGAATAAGTTTATAGATAAAAATTAGTGCTTTTGTCATGAACCTGCTTTCTTTCAGTGATTTTCAGTGAGAGCATATTTCTCTCTGTGTGTCTGTCCTGTCTCTCCATAGGGAATGTTTTAATTCAGCGAGGCCATATTGTAACAGCAGGCATTTCTTTGGGAAAAAAAAACAGCTCTGTTTGAGCCTCCATGTTCCATTCACACGTCATAACTAAAATTGACCTGGATAAACACAGACACAGACGCTCTAAAATATGGTCAAGAATCACATGTGCTTTTATTTTCTTATGTTTATTGTTCCTTCAGCAGAGCAGTAATGTGACTCTGGTGGTATTATTTAAGACCAATGCGGCAGCTACGTTGTGTGTTCATGTTTAGTGCAGTAGCAGTCAGGCGAAAGGAAGTGGGTGTTCTGTCTGAATAGTTTTGCCCTCGGGCTTCCATCAGACTTTGTAGGTTGGCCACATCTTGGCATATGTGTTTAATGCATTTAGGTCATCATGGAGGTACAGCACTGTACAGTATGCACATGTCTGCACATGTGTGCATAGCTGTGTGAAACATGCTTTTGTCAACTTGTAATGGAAATAGCATAACTGTCTAAAGCACTCAGGTCATGTTTTTAGGAATTGACTAATTGGTCCTGCAGTTTGCAAACCAGCAGCAGCTGTAGTGGAAAGGTCAGTGCCTTCCAGTCTGCAGTGCCATTTCTTTTTCACCTCATGCCACTGTTTTCTGTAGTGAAATAGTTTTTTGTTCCGAAAGCAAAATGAGTAAATCAAGTTTGACTTTACTGGGAAAAAGATTGACAGAAACAGTGATAACATTTAAGCAACAGAGATCTCCACTAGTATTGGAATGCTTCAGGGTTTGCAGGAGATTAAACAGTTCCATTTTAAAAGGATCTGATATAAAGGTTCAGGCAAACAATTAACAGAACCAACACAGAGAAAGGCACAAATATCTTCCACACTGCTAGCATTATCTGAGACTAGTCCTGCAGTGACTATATTGTGTCTGAATGTACTTGGAAGACCTGATTGTTTTTGACAGGTTTGGCTCTGTGCATTGCTTTGACTGGCCTTGAAACAGCATTAAAGGCCACTAGTTTGATAGTTTTATACAACGACTATAGAGCTCCATCAAACTACAGCCAGTCCACAGCAGTGAGAGCAGATGTAATTACTGTACATTTACAGACAGGTAGCCAATTAAACCTGTCCACACACTTCAACGCTGTTGAAGTAATGATGTGGTCTTGCTTTTATCTAGTGAGTAACACAACAGGCCTGTAATTTGATTACAGGTTACATACTCCCACGAGCTGCTCACACACAAACCTCTGAGAGCCCTGCCACTGCTCTCTTCTTGTCCTTGACCCATTTGCTTCTGTGTGATATTTCAGCTGTCATACACACAGTGTTGTTTGTAACATTGTTAAAACACGTCTTGTTACGATAACTCAGCACAAGGACTGTACAGAAGCTATATAGATGTTTGTTTGGCGGGTTGGGTTAGTTGTCGTTTCATTGAATGGTTCAAAATGTTTGTTACTTCTCTTTAAGTCTTTTCAATATAATATACAGTATGTTCTATCAAAAGAAATGACCTCTTACTCACCACATTCTGAGATAAGATGCAGTACATGCAGCAATGAGCACAAAACTCTTTTTTAGAAGCGTTCTCACCAGAAAACTGTAGACTTCCCATGGTTCACTTGTGAGCTGTTCATCACCGCTTTGGCAGTCACACAAAGGAATTAGAATAGAAATGCTAATTCTTCGTCAAACTGTGCTAACAGTCTTATTTGCCAACAAATGCATAAAGCGATCGAAAAGTACAGCAGCATAAGCCCAAAAATCCTCCAAGAATGAGGTTAAATCATAAGAAGCGATGAAATGAGCAACTGACAAGCTGACCTGGTTTCTGTGAGATTGAGTAGAGCGCCAATGTCCCGATGTCACCCCCTCCAAACACTGTTTATCTGCTCTCAACATGGGGGCCTGATTGATAGGAATCATGTAGATTCTGCGCTCACCTCTTTAGCACACTATTCTAACTGCTTTACTTTACAATCTCTTCTTCACAGACATGTCAGTTCCAGTCAATGCACATTATTTCTTGACTGCTGTTTCTTTTTTTCTTTGTGCTTTCAAGACTCACCACGGAAGTTCCTGTTTGTACTTTGACAGGATTTCTTTTTGCTGCCTTAAATAGCCCGTCTTGGTTGCATTCCTTTGCTGGGGCTGTGTAGTTATGTGTTAATCGTGCCAGTCAATGACAGTGCTGATCCATCCCTCCCCTGGAGCTCTGTGCCAAAACTGAACGCTGCTTAAATGTTGCTTTTACACTCTCCATGCACCAGCAAACCTTTCACTTCAACTAGTGCCCTTCTCATAAAACACAGGACTTAGCTGTGCCTTGTTGTTATGTCTAATTCATTTAGGACTGATTGCACTGTTTTAAATGTGTTATAAATAATTCAAGAGTGCCCTTTTAAGGCCTCCACAGGTCAATAGATGATGATACAAGTCAGTGTCCTCATTAGAATCTGCCTTCGTTGTTCGATTTTAAAGTAGCATTATTTCCTGTTGTTCTGTTTCAGACACAGAACATAAACCTAACTGACATAAACCTTATTGTCAAATTGTTATGTAATATCATCAAACTGGTTGTAATGGCTGGGGCCCTGTACTGAGAGGGCACTGAAAGGATCAGGAGAAACAAAGAGAGTAGTTGGAGAAGGGAGAGTGTGACAGAGAGAAGAGTAAATCCTCTTTCGTGGCTGACTTTAATCTCTTAGTGGGCTCAGCCTGCCGGTTCAGGCGCTACAGCAAGATGAGGGAGATGAGGCCTTGTGGGGGAAGGGCACTGGACTACTATTCTTTGCGCCAGCATCTCTGTGAAGGGATAATTTCTACGAAACCTGTTAAGTGGTAATCAGTGTGGTGCAGAAAGAATAAAAAGCATGTTTTACAATAGGGTGAAAATGCCAAAGTTGAATGTTTTTGATAGTTATTATGTTGGGCAAAAGCCGTATAAGTCAATAATAGAGGTAAATGAGCACAGTAGGCTACGTGGACTGAATAGTAATTGAGAACTTGATTGTGAACAGGTTTTGGGGGTGATTAAACGAGCAAACAAAACAGCACATGTTGTGTATTAGATATATGTGAGTAACAAGATGATGCAATAAGATGAGCAATCACCAAGTAATCAATAATAATACAGCAGGAAATGACAGACGCGCGACTGGAAGGACTGTGAATGTTATTGACGGAGTGAGACCACACTGCATTCTGGTGAGGGGTTTGTTAATGCAACATGTCTCGTCATGATTGTTTTTAACAGGACTGTGGCCTATACAGATCTTATTATACATCCATGGTCTCGGACCACTGCAATTGAGCAAGGCTTCCATCAAGCTCACCACAACCGACCAATCAAAACCTTTCTAAATTGGGTTGGTTTAATGTGATGCTCTGTTTTGCTAATTGGTTGTATTTTTTTCAAATCACAATTAGGTTTATTATTGCCCCGTGACACTTTAAAGACACACTCCTGGATCTTTTACAAAAGTAAATCAAGTTTGAGTAATTCTCTTGAATTATTTTATTTTATTTTTATTATCACTTTATTATCCCTGTGGGGAAATTTTCTGTTGGCAGCTGCCACAAGGGGGAGCCCAGCATGTTTTTGATGTTAATGGGGGGAACCGGAGTACATAATGATAATGTCAGGTATGCAGTAGAAATATATAATGTAAACATAAATAGTTCTAAGTGCTGCTGTGTTGAACAGGAACACACACACAGTTTCCCCAGCACATGTTCAATTATTAACAGTGCTGACGGCCGTGCTGTGATGGAGGCAGAAAGAATGCATGGAGACATTTTATCAAACGTCCAGCTGTGTCTCACACTGACCTTGTTGCTCATAGCTTATGTGACACAATGATTGAAGACCCTAACTTTAAAAAAACTTGTAGAAAAAAAAAGAAATGTGTTATGCCTTGTCATTGGCTGTCTAAGTCTTGAAGCATTTAAAAAGGGAATTGTAAATTCGATTTGCTGTAATAAAACTGACAGTTTCCTTGGCCCCAGTGGCAGATTAAGTCAACAGTCCATCATTTTTCATCACTGCTCTGTATGTGGCCATAGATTAAATTAGATCAAGCTTTAATGATCCTCAAGCTGAAATCTGCCAGCTGGTTAAATTTATATCAGCGACAATCCTCATTACATTAAGAACTCCTCAATATGATTTGTGCATTAGAAAAAAAAAGGCAGTACTATGCGCACAAACGGGACTCGATCAGATTATTTAGCTCATTAGAGGCGTGTGTTTACCACTGGCAAAGCAAACAAGGGACAGAGAAGCAAAAGGAGATTGGAAACAGGCTGGTTGTGTTATCACCTTTGTCCCAGCCAAGAGCAGCAGCATGTAGCACCCGCAGACTCACACTCGTATGCATTTTTCATGAGCCAATCTACAGTGTGAAATGTACTGTTTGAAAGGCTGTTGAACTTCGTGCCATAGGAGCAAAAATAGACTCGTCATCTCTGTTCCGGACCTTTTTCTTCGAACCATTAGTAATAGATCTCCGCCCCGTTTATCTTGATCTCTGTTGATCCCTGAGGACATACTGTAGCAGGGAACAAGACTAAACTGAGCATCATTATCACCTATTGTATGTTTTGTTTTTGGCTTGTTGTGTGTAAGGGATAGCTCAATGTGAAATAAGGCATGCCACATTAGATCCAGACCGGATGTTAGGGGAGATCTAGTACTAAAACCTCATTACTCTAGAGTGGTATAATGGGGTCAGGTCAGTACAGGTAATTCCTTTGGTACGAAGGCCCCTCCAAAAAGCATACCATACTTTGTATCGACTTTCTAAAGGTTGGAGCAAAACACAACGGTGTGCAGGATTGGACAAGTACTCCAATGTATGTGCCTGTTCTTATATTTAATTGGAACCTCAAAGTCTAAAAAGCAAGAATATGGTTCAAGGTTTTGAAGCCTTTGTAAAGTCTTGCTTAAGGATTCTTTGGTAACATGCTTGCAACTCTGGTGTTAACCGTTTTTTTAACATGAGTATCTATCCAATCAAGAGTTGCGCATGCATTTTTAATATCTAGTACTTGTAAATACAAATGTTTTTGTGTCAGATTTGTTAAAAGTCTAATAGTTTACTCTGAACTTTTGTGAGTGTTGCATAGATGTCACTACAATATTTGCTAACTAATCAGGTGTTTTGTATTTTTCTCTTGTTTTCCAGTATTTCTTGCTTGAGGTTGATTTCCAACAATTGCCATGGCAGATGAATCAGACATGCGCAATGAGCTGAGTGATCTGCAGTCACGTGCAGACCAGATAACTGATGAGGTAGGACATGGCTATATATAAAGGAAATTATGTTGTTGATATGTCACGCTCTAAAAAGTTAGTCCCTAAACTCAGTGCCTTTGCACAATAGTACGTCCATTGTATTAGCTCATTTCTATAACCTGTAAAATCTCCTTTTGTTCTTAATACTGTATTTAATTTTTTTACATTGAAGACAGCTGCACTAAGTCAGCCCTTCCTGTTCTTAGCAATTTGTTCTCTTAGTCTCTTTCATCAAGTGAGGTCTCTTTTTTGGGTAAGGGTGAACTTTTTATGTTAATGAGTCAAGAGGAGTTCAGGAAGAGGAGATAATTCTGTGCAAAGGAATAATAGAGCAGATCAAATGGCATTATTAAACATTCATGAGGAGATAATACACGACCAAAAGGCTCTGTGAACGGAAGGAAAGGGAGGGCTATGGCAATGACTGATGGATGGGAACCATTGGGGTAAAGCAGGAGCAGCGGGAGATGGGGAGAAGGCAAAGAACAGATTCATTAAGGATTGACTCAACAGGATTTTTGACTTATTCTATTATTAGGTTGAAGTTAGAAATCTGGTGATCAGAAATGAGAATAAAGGAAGGGGCTTGGTTAAGAAGACAATTTGTAATTTGAAAAATGTTGTCATTTTGTGTATTTGTATTTACTTGATTAATAAAAGTGTACTTTTTCTGTCTCTTTTTCTCTGTGCAGTCTCTGGAAAGCACTCGGCGTATGCTGACATTGGTTGAAGAGGTGAGTATTTGTAACCACTTACATAAAAGCGCCCACTAAATTCATAATCTCGAGGCAATGTGACTTGTAATATTTGCATGAATAGTAAAAAATTGTCTGAATTTATAAATGAATTTATACAGAAATGCGATTGATTTAGATATTATGCATTTTGTCATTTGTGAATCGCACAATGCATCTTCAACTACTCTTATACAAAAAAGGTGATTTGTGTTTATGTAGCGTGACCTTGAGCACAGTGACATCTGAAGAAAATAATGGTGGGTCTTTTGGGTTTGCTTTGCCGTTGACTGCTTTTTGAGCTATTTCTACTTTCACCACTTAACGTTACAAGCTGCATGCACCTGGCCTTTTTCTCTCTTTTCTTGTGAAATGGCCCTGGCTCTAACCCCTTATATCTACTGAAGTGTCTTAATGATACAAAGCTGACCTAAACAGTGACTTATACTCATCAGACACCACCTTACACCATCAGGGGCTGAAGATGTGACCTTTAAGGATAATGCCAAGGAAGGGCCTTTTGTTCTTTACGACAGTTACTATGCAAATTAAAATGTTATTGTGAACGCAGGTCTCAAGTTGAAACCAGGGAAACGCATGGATACAAAAAAGCTTTCAAGTGACTTGTGTTTGGATGTTTCTCTGCTTTTTAAAACGTCTTACAGCTGAACGTGACTGAGATTGTGACCCTGCAGTGCACTTTTTAAGCAGGAAAGCACATGTGCCCTCTCTTAATGACCCCTGCCCCTTTAAAAGGCTTATAGTGAAGATTACTGTACGCTAATTAAATAAGTGGAGAGCAGTGCAGGTAGGAACCACAGCAGTCTAAGTGATCTCACTGATACATGTGCATTATTGTCTGCTTTTTTAAGGCTTGCCAGGTCTGATAATGCATCATACAAGATAAAAAAAACATCAAGTATAATTTATTCTGTAGTAGTTTGCTGTGATGGAATTTTCCTTTTTGCAATGTTTACTAAAATATTTCAATTCAAATTGAGTACAGTCAAGTCAGTGTCATGTATTACAATTTCTTGTTAACAAAAAACTACACATTCATAAAATAATCTGTCCCTAAAATACCACCGAAAGCCCTTTTTTATTCCTGACATAATCCTTGAAGGATCTTACCCACTCTGTCACCTCTCTGAAGCCATGTACAATGTATAACTGATGAGACAGTAATTGAAGCTTGTTCTACCTTTCCCCTCAGCTGCGTCAAGCTCGTCAGCCTAATACCTAAAGACTAATGTAAGCGTCATGCATGGGGTCTCATTTGAAATGCAAAGAGGGCAACGTTGTTAGGATTTACTATCTGCACTCCTGAGACTGACATTTTCTATTGCTTTATTGTCCTTACACAAGTTGGTAAGTGGTACAAGACTGTACAAGCACTTTCACCAAATGATGTAACATGCCCTTGTCTCGTGCAAATGCATCCCATAATTCATTCAGATTTTCTGCAGTGTGAGACCTGACCTTTCATTTGTACGATAGCGGGAAGTGCTTGAGTGCTTCTGCGGCTGACACCTGCCCCATGTCTTCTGTTTTTTTGTTGTTTGATTTTTTTTTGTACAGTGGCTACATGAAGGAAAGTGCTGTTAAGAAATGTACTGACCTCCACTGTCACATGCTATAACTAACTATAGCATGATACTGGCATTTAAAGTCCTTTTGAATGACACAGCAAAGACGAGTCCCTTTTCTAAAACGTACCAAGATTCAAAGACAGTAGTTATTGTGAAAACTCTTATCTTGTCTAAATCATGCATCTCTCCATATATAAACCATATTATAATAACAATAATAATAAACTTTATTTTATAAAGCGCCTTTAAAGGCAACTTCTCAAAGCGCTGTACAAAAACAAGCAATACAAAAACAAGCAATACAAAGTTCAAACAATTAAAAGTAACATCAACTATCAAATGCTAATTTAAAAAAAATAAGTCTTAAGTCTACCTTTAAAAAAGTCATAGCCCTGTGCTTCCCTAAGATCAGGAGGCATAGAATTCCAAAGGACAGGAGCATAGGAAGAAAAGGCCCTGTCACCCATAGATCGTAAGCGTGTTTGAGGAACAGCCAACAAGTTGGATTGTGATGAACGCAGTCTCCGAGTTGGGGTATAGGAAGTTAACAACTCAGATAAATAATAAGGGGCCAAGCCATGCAACGCTTTATATGTCAGCATCATAATTTTAAAATCTACTCTGAATCGGACTGGGAGCCAGTGTAAAGACTCCAAAACTGGAGTGATGTGATTGCAAACCCTGGTCCCAGTCAGTATCCTGGCGGCCGAGTTTTGAACATATTGTAGTTTGTTAAGTGTGGATTTAGAGACTCCGGCTAGAAGGGCGTTACAGTAATCTATCCTAGAGATGACAAAGGAATTCATCAGCTTTTCAGCTACTGAGAAGTTTAGCATAGGACGTAGTCTAGCTATATTTCTGAGGTGAAAAAAAGATGATTTAACTGTACTCTGGACAAAAGAATCAAATGAAAGCCTGGTATCAAAAATAACTCCAAGATTCCTCACTTTAGCTTGAGTAGCCAAGACAGAGCCATCAATAGTCAGAGATAATGAACCAGCTTTTGAAATTTGATGATGGGAACCAATAAGCATAACTTCAGTTTTACCACTATTCAGACACAAAAAATTTGTACTCATCCATTTCTTTATCTCAGAAACATAGCGGACAGAAAATCAACATCAAGATGTTCACCAGATTTTGAGTGTATATAAATCTGCGCATCATCAGCATAAAAGTGATAATGGAGGCCAAGCGATCGCAACAACTGTCCAAGTGGTGCCAGATAAATGTTAAAAAGCAGAGGGCCCAAGACTGAGACTTGAGGAACCCCAGTGGAAACAGAGCTAATCTCAGACCTGAAACCGCCCATAGAAACGAACTGAGAACGGTCAGTAAAATAGGATTTAAACCACTTCAAAGCTGTCCCCGACACACCAAAATCTTGTTCAAGACGGGCGAGTAATAGACTATGATCAACAGTATCAAAAGCTGCTCTTAAATCAAGAAGGATGAGAATGGAAATTACACCAGAGTCAGAAGCCATCAACAAATCATTGGTAACTTTGACCAGAGCCAATATTATAATAACACATAAAACTATCACAATATATCTTCATAATGCAGCAAGGGCACATGGTCGGCCAACAGCGGCACAGCAGGTAAGCATGTGACTCACAACAGTGCATCTGTGTGACCCAATTAGAATAGATTCTAGGAGACAGCAGAGGGCATATCTCAATGGAAAAATCAATAGCAAGTTACCAAGAGCCCTGTCTAAATGTCAGTGGGCTTGTTTTTTCCGCTTATATGGTATAACCCCTCTTCATTTATTTAATGCCTGAAAATCTGTGGCTATTCAGATACAGTTAATTGACAGGGTACTTAATGTTTGACTCAGTAAATGACAGATAAGTTTCTGAAGGATCATGTACGTTATACAAAATATATAATGTGATTTGCATATTTTTTCTCAAAATGAATTCTTAATCACATTTTCGTTGATTGGCTTTTCGTCCGGCCCATGTTTTCTGCAGTAATGGATCCTGTACTTGCAGACAGTTTCACAGTTCGTTTGGTTAATACTAATATCAGTGTCATCATGTGTAACTGTCCTCTGGTGCTAGCCTCTATCTGTCACAGCTCCAAGAAGGTCAGCGGACATTTTGATCCGAAATGGCTGATGCATGAACTGAAAGGCCTTTGGACTTTAATATCTGTCTGAGCAGAGCACACAGACTCTTGATACTGAACCTGTTAAAGAGCGCTTTGTATGTGCCTAAGCAATAAATATAATGTCCATGCTGTGTGTATGTGGGTGCAGGCTTGTGTGTCTGAGTACGTTACATTACTGGAGCTTTGTCAACAAATGTTTGGTGCCAGCCCAATAATCACAGGGAATATAACACATGCCATTTGGTGGAGGAGTTTATCTGAAAATCTTTGACAAGTTGTGCATCAGTGTAACTGTTGCTTTTTGATGCTTTCATTTCAGTTTTTCTTATCTTCACTTTTTACAACAGTTTCTTTCTCTTTATGCATGACTTTTTCTGGGTGTAATGAAGAAAAGAAAACAACACATACTGATCAAGCAGAGTAACACTTTTTACACAATAGGAATAAGCAAAATGCCATTAATCTAAACCTGAGTGTTTATGTGAAGATAACACTTTCCTCCTCTATAACTGCTCTGCTTGTTGTATACTAAGTGGGACCACAAGGCAAAGCATTTTCTCTGTGTAATTTGATCCTAATTTTGATCCTTTGATCCCCACACAGTTCTGTTGTGTCGGCTGACCTTCACTGATCTTGTGCAATTTATCCTCCTTCTCCTCTTCCTTTTTCTCTGTCTGTTAGAGCAAAGATGCCGGCATCAGGACTCTGGTCATGTTGGATGAGCAGGGAGGTAAGTTGTTGTAGGAAGAGACTGCTAAACGCTACCTCCCCAGAAATAGTGGAAAGATTCCAAATTCCAACTCCGCTCCTGTTGTCCATCAATATACAGTAGTTTGGTCAATAATGACAAAAGATATACTGTTAGCTTTTTAAGAAAATAGGTCATAACTCATCAAATTTCAGAACGCACCTATTTGACAGTACGAGGTCAGAGGTCAGCCAATGAAGAATCATAAAATATAATCTATATTTCACTGGGAAGTGATTGATAATTATGTATGATAATGTATAATCCCACTGTATATTACACCAGGTGTTTAACCCATCCCTTTGAGCATTTTTACTGGTTTCAAGTCCTCATAACAATGCTAGGATAATTACTTTCTTAGCTTCTTATAATCTATATTAGTAGTTTTAAAATAATATCCACTGATGACAAGACAGTGCCAAGGCATGTTCACCAAAAAACAGCTAGATAGTGTCTTTAAATATGGAGCCTTATGTTACAAAGTAGATTAAAATCTTATTGACCAAATATATTAATTTAATTTTGCCTGTGTTTTTGTAGGTATTTAGTGAGATCAATACACAGTTTAAATCAAATGAGGTTGTCTTTTTGTACATGTAAGCTTTGTGCACAGCAGAGCAGCCTAATTGGCAGAAACATGTCACCCTCTGTACCTCTCCATCCTCTTCCCTCCAGAGAAATGGCTGCCACTGCCCATAGCTCATCACCTTTTTCAAAAGACAGCAATCAATTCTTCAATTTAAATTACCATAAGCTAAAGTTTCTTATTCGTAGTCCCCCATCTGTCACGCTCGCTGTCTTTTCCTCTTCTTTCTCTAGTCTATGCTCTCATTGCTTTTCCTATTTTTCCATTTCACATTATCTTTGGTTTATGATATTGATATTAAGATTAAAGATTAAGTAGCCATTTAAGTTTTTAGTATACTCACACAGACAGCACTCATAGTACAGTATATAGTACTGTATATATACAGTTGTGCTCATAGTTGTATATATCCTGGCAAAAAAGAATATGAATGATAACAAAAAAAAAATCAAATGTTTACACACCCAGTTCTGCTGCTGTAGTCAATGACAGGTCGACTTGGCTTTGTGCTTTGGATTGTTGTCATGTTGGAATGTCCAAGTATGTCCCATGCTCAGCTTCTGGGCTGATGAGTGTAAATTTTTCTCAAGTATTTTCACATAACATGCTGTATTCATCTTTTCCTGTGCCTTTGTAGCTCACACATCCCCAAAACATCAGCAATCCTCCTCCGTGTTTCACAGTAGGAATGGTGTTCCTTTCATCATAGGCCTGTTAACTCCTCTCCAAATGTAACTTTGTCAATTTTGGTCTCTTCACTCCAAATGACTTTGTTCCAGAAGTTCTGTGCTGTTTGGTGTATTGTTAGCGGGATGCTTTGTGGTATTTGGTAGTAATGTAGTAATGGTAATGGCTTTCTTCTGGAAACTCGACCATGCAGTTCATTTTTCCTCAAGTGCATCCTTGCCTCCTTGTGCATCTTGAAACAGACACACCTCCTTTTTCAGAGAGTCCTGTATTTCTAGCTAAAGTTATTTGTGGGTTTTTCTTTACATTCTGAACAATTTTCATGGCAGTTGTGGCTGAAGAATTTGTTGGTTCTACCTGACCTTGGTTTGGTTTCAACAGAATCCCTCATTTTGAACACTGCTGATTGGCATTCTCAATTCCTTGGATAAAATTGTTTAGCTTTTCTCATGACTCAGAATACAGAAACATCAGTGCAGCACTGGATGAGAGAGGCAAGGGTCTGTCAGGAGCCCATAAACTCATTGACCTTTTATACACACACACTGACTACAAGCAAACAAGATCACAGGTGAGGATGGTTACCTTTAGTAGCCATTCGAACACATTTGTGTCAACTTGTGCATGATATCAGACCAAAATCACCAGACTATGTTAACTTTTGATCAGGGTCATTTTGATAGTTTCTGTTGTCATTATGATTAAAAAGAGTAAACACAATTGTTGACAATTGTTGACAATAAATGGCTTCACCCAACCACTAACTATGAGTGAAAAAAAGGTTTTTGTGTTATCATTCATATTATCCGAAAAATAGCCCAAAAAATCACAAATTCTGCCAAGGTATGTAGGAAATTTATGAGCACAACAGTAACCTGTATTAGAGGTCTCTCGGCAGCTAAAAATGTTGTTTGTGACTTGCACAGTGACTGTAATAACACCACAGTTATTCTACTTCTCAATAATATTTGGTACCTTTGCACCTCACAGTACTGTCCAGCATCCCTCAGGTCTAATTAAAAATGATTTTTATAGACAACTGATGTTTTGCAGATTTATTGCATTATAACAGACAGAGAGCTAAGTGGCCTGTGCCAGTATCAGGCGGTTCTGTGTTAACTACTTGCCAAGAAGTTGCACTGGAAACAGTTTGATTAGTAATTACTTTGGTTTAAAAAAATGGATAAGTTCCTCATTTTTCCAGAGCATTTTTGCTTTGTCTAGAAAGCACTTTACTGGATTAAACATTACAAATGGTATCAAAGCTCAGTTTTATCAGTGTAGGTTATAAAATTTGCATGTGATGAGCTCATTATTTGTTTCATTATTTCTTACACCTGGGTGAGCATCAGGGGAGAGGTCCTTATTCTGTACTCTCCAGACGGAGGGGAGGAGTCATGTTGCCAAGGTTGCATCCTGAAAAAGCATCCTAACAACAACTCCATGGTCACCTTTTATTTTATCTGCCCACTTCACACGTTGTCCTTAGTGTCTCGCTACTATATGTGATTTTTTTCTCAATGAGCTATATGCTATAGGGGTTTAATTACATTTTGTGAATCAAAAATGAAACCTCCAAAGAATTTAAATTTAGTGACTTTGGCCAGAACAGCACCAACTAACTGGCGTGATGTCCTCCTCTACGATCAATCAGCGTTCAATGCAACATACCCTTTTCCACCGAGGAAGATTATTGCCTGCACTGTCCAGCACTATAACCATTAACCTGGAGGAGGGAGCCTTTGACCTTGAACAGGAGCTTTTTATAGACCGTCGATGCTAGGTAGACAGGGTGACTTTGTGCATCTATATGCTTTTTGTCACCTCCATTAGAAGATTCCTGCTTTGATATAAAGCTTATGGATCTATAACTAATAACACCAAACATTTTGATGAGACTTTTTCATCAGATGTAATATGGAAGGTTACCAACTCACTTTAGCTTTTGAGCTAGCTACAGTCTAATCTACACACAGATGCATCTCCGGATGAAGAGAAATCTTAGGTAGGTAGTGTTGCTCAAATGAGTATTATTTTTGGTCTGTGGTTAACAAACAAGCTAGTAACTATAATGCAACAGGCTAAAACACCCTGACAAGCTAATGTCAACACTTACTGCCTTGCTTTGCCTTCTGCATTCAGCCTTTCACACCGTAGTGTACTTTAGTGCGCCATCCCTCAAAACAAATCCGTCCATTTAATTTGATTGCTCTCATGCCTTTGTCCTCACCAGAACAACTTGATCGTGTGGAGGAGGGCATGAACAAGGTCAACGCAGACCTGAAGGAGGCCGAGAAAGATTTAAAAGATTTAGGACAATGCTGTGGTCTGATATGCCCATGTATTAAAAAGTAGGTACCAGCCAGGAACCCTACGCTCTTGCCCGTCCAGTGCTGGTGATGGTGGTGGTGATGTCTGATGTCTCTCTTGTCACAGTCAATGTCTTTTTTTTTTGTCTCCTGTCCTTTGTTTCCCTTCTCCATCCCACAATCCCCACTCTCCCTACCAACCACAACCCCTTCCTCCTTTCTCTCTCACGTGCTTTCGTTCTTTTGCTGGGAAAAATTACAATGTGTTGGTAATCAGAACAACTGGAGCGCATCGAGGAGGGGATGGACCAAATCAATAAGGACATGAAGGATGCAGAAAAGAATTTGAACAATCTAGGACAGTTCTGTGGTCTATGTACATGTCCCTGTAACAAGTAGGTGCAGCCCATGTTGCCTGACTGCATGTGTTTCAGTGCCTGTATCTATTCGTCTGCCTGCTTATGGTGTGTAGAGTATGGTGAGCACACTCTACACTGGCAACAGCACACAGCATCCACAAGTGTGTATTTGGGGCACACAGACAGTAGTGGTGTTTCCATGTGAAGCAACTGGACAAACCGTTTGAAATGTCATAACAAAAAACCTTTGCTATTAACTGCCAAGATGTGATAAAACTCACCTGTGTAGTGGCTGTGTAAACAGTGTTCAGAGACATAACAGCAGTCAATTTTGAGACTTTCGCCAGTTTCTACAAATGAATTCTAATTTGATTATTGAAAATCCAAGCTCAGAGAAACACCATTGTCTGTCTCTTTGTCCTTAACTGTTATCAGGTAAAGTTTGATGCATGCACAATCAACACAAACAGGTCATATGGTTCTTCATTTACTCTCTGGGATGTTGTCCCTAAAGCCCTTCATTGCTCATTGGATGAGACATTCTTTTCCCACAGGTATAGCAGCATCAGCAGCAATTTCAGTTACAGCGCCCGCTCATTGCTGAACCCCATCCAAGCAAACCCCCCACCCACCCACCCCTTCAACACCCTGTAGCATGAGAGATGATGTGTACACTAACCTATAAAAGAATTCAATGGATGCCGTGAATGCATTTACAGATCTCAACCACATTACAAGGACTGTAATCTTGTTTTTATGTCCATTACGCGCAGAGGTATCATTTTATTTGATATTTTTATATTACTTTTGGTTTTATGAAACAATATTTCAGAGGATGCAGATTGTAACTATTTGATTTCTCTGCTGGCCCTTTTTCTGCTCCCTCAGGACTGTCCCACATAATCAAATCTATCATGCATGAGTGAGGCAAAAGTCTCTCATGAGCACAAATTATGTCTGTATTTTACCTAATTTATTGAGACAGTTTTTCTCCATTGTTGTATGATATTTACAAAAACAAATTTACAGGCCTTTACAGCCAAACTATGGCCACTGTGTCATGTCTGAGCATGCTTTATGCTGGGATCACAACAATCTCAGAGCTATAGAAAATACTAGATAGAAAGTAAATAATACAGTTTATTACATATTTACTATGTCAGAGGCACACATAGCTAAATTAATTTGAATGTTAAGAGATTTCTGGGCATGGCGTTGCTTTTCTCTTTGGTCGTTATTATTGTCAGAGCATACCATCCACATCTTGTCTACTCTATAGCTCTTATGCCCCTCTTTTCATGAAGCACTTGTTATGTAATCCTGCCATTATGTCATGCCATCTGATATAGACTATCCACATAGCAGCCATGGGTCAAAGAGCTTAAGAGCAATAATACTCGTGGTGTAAAACGTCTGGAGCATCACATCTGTGTTGTTTTCTTATTAAGTTAAATATCGAACCAGTTCAGTTTGACACATCCATTCTCATCAAGGCTACCCAAGAATAAGAATAACATGCTGTAAGAATTAAATGTGCCTTTTAGACCTTAAAATCATTCCACTGTTCTATGCATCCAGATGAAATGAAGGGCTAAGCACTGGTTTCTGCTAATTATTATTATTATTTTATTTTATTTTTATACTAATCTAACTTTTTGGCTTTCTTTTACTAGAATGCACATTTTTCAGTGTTCCTTTCTCTGTTTGTTCCCATCCCATATCACATGTCGTATGTCTATGTGTTTGCCTTGCATGTTCTCTCCATCTGCATGTTAATGTGTTTGTGCATTGTGCATGTGTCCTTTTGTTTGAAGTCTGGTGATTATATGTTCTCTGTGTCTCTATATAAAGGGTTCTGAGGTTTGAAAAGCTAATGACTTTCTAACACAAGGAACATGTGACCTAATTATAGTTGTTATAAATTGATCTGCATGTGAGATCAATTATGGCTCATGCATGGATGTCTTTCACATTTGAATTTGGCATGTTAGTGTCAGTAGGTGAATTGGCCTGAGTCCATGTTATGCAAGACCTTTTGTTTAGTGAATTGCACCTACATGCACTTACATTCACACTAACACGGTCATACAGTTACATACTGTAGTCTCATAAGCAGTTAAACAGTAAGTTTAGTGATATATTTATTTATATCATCTTACACATGCACACATACAGTGTACACTTGTTCTAATGTTGGATGTGTGTGCTAGGATTAAGGGCGGAGGCCAGGCTTGGGGGAACAACCAGGATGGAGTGGTGAACAGCCAGCCAGGGGCTCGAGTGATGGACGAGCGTGAACAGATGGCCATCAGTGGGGGGTTTATTCGCAGGTATGTACTGTGTGTGTATATGTCATTACTATTATTATTTCACTAATAATTATTTAACATATTTTATTTCCCTTGTGTAAGTTGCATCACCTGTTGCTAACCTTTTAGATGCATAACTGTTGGATCTGTACATTCACCAAATACTGTGTCAACAGTGTCACATTAGATTTATATTAAGGTTTAATACCAACCAGCAGGGATAAAAGAAAGGTCACACTCTTTCATTTAGTCTTTTATGTTGTTATTTATCTACCCCTTGGATTTATGTCACACATAATAAAGATCTGTCCATGGTGCTGCTGGTAATGTAAGACATGACAGTCCATCTCTGATATTTCCTATATATGTCTTAGCCATTTATTTCCTGCCCATATATGGTCATCACCATCACCAAATGAAGGCAAAATGGCCATGGAATGCTCCCTGTCTTCTATCTTCTGCCAACTCTTTGGCCTTTACACAGCCTGAGTGTGTCTCTTCTTGTTTTCAGGGTTACAGATGATGCCAGGGAGAACGAGATGGATGAAAATCTGGAACAGGTGGGAGGAATAATTGGCAACCTGCGTCACATGGCCCTGGACATGGGTCAGGAGATTGATACTCAGAACCGCCAAGTCGATAGGATAATGGAGAAGGTACTGTTATTATAATACAATCATACATAATTACACCTGTATAAAAAGTAAACTCTTTTATTGTTGTTGTTATTGCTGTAGACAAATATAGTACAATTAGGCAGCAGACTTTGCATTTGCAGAGATTGGGGTTGACCAGCTATATTATGAAAGTTCAAGTGAGAAGATTCATTGCATTTGGTTGGGTTTTGAGTAGGTATTGCAGCATTTATGAGTAACACCTACCCTCTTATTCTTTCAGGCTGATTCCAACAAGACCAGGATCGACGAAGCCAACCAGCGTGCAACAAAGATGTTGGGCAGTGGCTAAACTGCTGCAAAAAGTGCTTTTTTCTCTCTCTATCTCTAATCTCACAAAAGGCAAAACCAATCAAACCAAACCTGACCTTGCCCCCAAACACAAATGCCCAGTGCCCACTTACTTTGCAAGCATGACAAATCATGCTTTTATTGTGATACTTATAGAGTTTTGGACACATGCACATATCATACTTTTTCCCTCTCCCCCATCACTGCATATCTCCTCTGACATCTCTTCCTGTCCATGTTGTTGTTCTGTGTTGTCACCTTTTTTTGATTTTTGTTCATTAATAGTTCTGTTACAACACATCCAGTCCTTACTGTAAATAGTGCTTCTCCAAAGGCTTTAATGATGTAGATTGCTTCACCTCTTCTTTTCTTGATCTTTTTTTTATTTGTGTATATGAATCTAAACCTTGTTCAAAAAAGCCCATATCCCGGTGTCAGTATTCTGGTGTGATCCATGTAAGACACACTGTATTCATCAGATAAACTGTTGTGATTTGCTATGAATTTAATAAACATGCAGTCATCATCACAGCTTGTATCTAAGACCAAACATGAGTTATAAAGCTATGGGGTGTAATAACAAATACAATGTAGACACTTTTTTTTTAGAGCTTAAATCATTGGATAAAAAACACAGAACTGTGCCACTCTGAATATGTTGAAATTAGATGCTATTGATTGTACTGTTGTACCTTTTCCTCAGGGACCAAAATAAGACTTTTGAAAACTTAAGATTAAATAATTACATAATGGGTTGTATATCATACCAACTGATTAATAACTTAAGGAGGAAGAATGCCATACGTGGTAGAGGTCAAAGGACTTTCCCTATGCTAGACATTTTTATCTACATTTCAACTCTTGCTATATCAAGTAGCGCTTCAAGTGTGTTATGCATGTTCCACCACTGCTAGACAGCAATAAATAATTCATTTATATCTGCAAAATATCTTTATCATGGCAACCGCATGCTACATACTATGTAGGCCACACAAACGAAAAACACCAATATTTACTTCTTCTCTGCAATAGTGCCACTGATCTGTCTTCATCTTTCCAGTCTGTGAACATCACTGTAATATAATATCTTGGAAAATGCAAATAAAACGATCATAACTGTAGAACAATAATGTATTTTGGTTGTTTTATGAATGGCACTAATAATGTGACTCGAGAAAATGATCAATGTGGTTTAGACATAGCAACATCAATGTAATAGCCCGGAGACAGAATGTGGATTATTAAATGTGTGATGTTTGGAAATAACCCTGTTCTATTTAAAAATCTAAATGGGTGTAATGTCTACTTTCAGAAAAATAAAAAGCATCAGAAAATAGCATGGTTACAAACAGATAAAGAAAAGAAAAGCGACAGTGGAAAGATGTGCAACAGCATATTAGACTAATGGACATCTACTGTGGAGCTCCAGGCTTAGGGCGGATTAAAGTCCTCCACGTCATTAAGAACACACACACACACACACACACACACACACACACACACACACACACACACACACACACACACACACACACACACACACACACACACACACCACACATCAACTTGAATCAGCTGATACACAGGGTAATCCCTGATACCTTCCTAACTATTATGTCTTTACACACTCACCAGCTACACGGATAATACGTGGTACTACATAAATATTGGCAAAGAAGCAGTTTTCTCTTTTATTTTGTCAATGGCCTTCATGCATAAGTATTATTATGCCTTTAAAATCTGAAGTTATTTAAAGTTTAAAATCTGACTATGTTGAGATTGCAGTCACTTCTTTGACATAACCTAAAAAATTTGCTCTTAAAATAATATGTTAGGCTGAATTATAAAAAAAATAAATAAAAAAAAGACGCCTTCTTTAATTCAACAGCTCCCCCTATTTACAAAAGATTAAAGTAAAATCTGCTCAAATATATGATTGTTTAATCATATAGCACAAGTTATTATTGCAATAAAATTTGCTCAAATGTATATATTCGATTCTTTAAGTATATATATATATATATATATATATATATATATATATATATTCTTTTTTCTTTAGTTTAATCATACATATCACAAGTTATTAAAGTAAATAGGTCTACACGTGCTTCTGGATCATATGACTTGCCTTTTTATATAAACTGAATTTTATCACAATTTCACAATAAACTTGTAATTAATTTACGTAGTTATATGTTGTTCAATATGTTTTTATATACAATATTATTTAAAAAGTTGGCGGTGTAGCCTAGATTGCCACCTACAGATGCAGTAGCTGTCGGTCATTGAAAAGTATTCGGCAATTTCCGTGAGTCATGTGACACTCACGATCCTTTTCGGGTCCGTCCGCTCAGAACAGTCTTCCGGAGTCTGCTCACAGCAGGACAGTGTGCATCGGTTTGTAAAATGTTTCGAGCCGTGTTCCGACTATCTGCCACTGGGGCCCGGAGTCTGGCACGGTCCCAACCCTGCCACTTAGGTAAATCTGTATGTTTCGTACAAGATTAAATCGTGCGTACTTTTCTGTTAAAATTAGTGCAAATGGCTTGATCTGCTAGCTGAGTAGCTTGGCTAAGTAGGTGTACGTGTGTGTGTTAAACCAACCTGGGGTGAACTTGGGTGACATT
The DNA here is from genome assembly GCA_024416835.2 of Perccottus glenii. Lineage (NCBI taxonomy): Eukaryota > Metazoa > Chordata > Actinopteri > Gobiiformes > Odontobutidae > Perccottus > Perccottus glenii. The sequence continues at coordinate 9,102,225 of CM044548.2, forward strand.
GACTTGATGAGTATGAAAAGCTATAAAAAGGCACCATTTAATGCCATTCATAAAGTGTTTGTTTTTATTAAACATGATTAATGAATGTGATATATATTCAGCAAGAAACGCTGCGGTCACCTTGCGATGACCCTCAGACTATTGAAGAGAATCACTAACCCCAGCCTAAACGCATCTCGCCAATAAGTTGTTTACGGTACTATCAGTCATACATGTTTGTTTAAATTGTATTCCAATCAATTACGTGCTTTCATAAACTATAAGCATCTTCCTAAGTTAAAAGGACAACACTAATAACATGGAGCTGATACGTGCATGTCTGCACTGAACTACTTAATAGGAAATGAATGTTCAGATAGAAAGTGAAACTGCTAGGTATTAGGTATTTCTATGTAAATAATAGTTTAAATTAAGGGTTACATTAAAATAGTTAAATTAATGAATAGTATAGTCCTTAAGTAGTATAGAGAGAATATGTTTTGTCCTTAGTTTCATCACTGTATTTTTACATTTGATCATTACAGTTTTATAGCAGCTGTCAATAAACTACAGGCTTTAATTTTTTAGCAGACTTAAATTGTAACAATTGTTTCTTGTTTTATAGCCCCCGTAGCCACCAGATGTTACTCCCACAGCAAGGTGGAGAGTGATGAAGAATTTGACGCTCGCTGGGTTACGTACTTCAGTAAACCAGATATTGACGCCTGGGAGCTGAGGAAAGGTAACTGTTATTAGTGCAATTAATGTGTTTATGTTATGGGGTTTTCTTTTTATTGTGTGAAATATATCTTAATTTGATGTTCATGAATTTACACCAAAGGTATGAACACCCTGATTGGCTATGACCTAGTACCTGAGGCTAAGATCCTGGACTCAGCACTGAGAGCTTGTCGAAGACTGAATGACTTGGCTAGTGCTATTCGCATCTTGGAGGCCATCAAGGTAAAACACAACTTTCAGTGAGAATGATGTTAATTAATATGGTCAGTTTGTCATTGTTTATGTATGTTTACATATGCTAACTTAATGGAAATGCAAAAATTGACATTTTTTTGAGACATTTGCAAAACAGTTCATAATTTTCTTACTTTCTTCAGGATAAAGCAGGGCCTTACAAAGAAATATACCCCTACTTGATCCAAGAACTGAAACCTACCCTCACAGAACTTGGCATTTCAACACCAGAAGAACTGGGAATGGACAAGATATAGACCATCAAGGTGAGACATTACCATGCCATACTGTTGTCTCCAATGTCAATAACCACCATAACACAGGAAAACAAATATGGGATTGTAAATGTCTTTGTCTTTCTCTTTAGGTATATGTATAAATGGATGATTTTCTCCTGTCCAAATGTCTATATTATTATTGATTCAGTCCATGGACTTCTGTTGTACAAACTCCGGACCTAATAAAATTACAAATACAAATGTCTTTGTGTGTTTCTGTTGAAAATAATTGTAAATCTTTTGAGGAAAAATATAAGATTATGAGGATTTGAAAAAAAGCTGTCTTCAATCTGTATAGTGTAAATTTATGTTTCCTACTTTTTCTGTTTCATATTTCCACATGCCAAACAAAACATGACCCAACTTCACACAGAGAACTCCTGCCGTTTTTAGCATTGTTTTGGCATTTTTAGCTAGTTTTTGTTCTTTTGAATTTTTTGCTGGTCTTGTTGGAATCAGCCTGAAAGAATAAGAGGGTAGATGTTACTCATAAATACTGCAATACCTACTCAAAACCCAATCAAATGCAATGAATCTTCTCACTTGAACTTTCATAATATAGCAGGTCAACCCCAATCTCTGCAAATGTCTGTTTTTCTTTAATTGTACTATATTTGTCTACAGCAATAACAATGACAACTATAAAAGAGAGTGCGTTTTCTACATGTGTAATTATGTTTGATTGAATTATGACAGTACTTAACCTGTAAGAATTTAGGTAAACGTAGGACTTTTTAAAATAAAATTTTACTTTTTTTGTTCTACACCCGGGTCTGTTCAATGTATTGTTTGCATTGTCAGAAAAGGAAAAGTGACAGAACGCATATACAGACAGGGTTTTATTGTGGGACTCTAACCGGAAGTTTTTTGTTTGAGAGTTTCCATGAATCCTAATAGCTGTGGCTTTAGCTACTGGAGGATGAGGTAGCGGGATAGTGCAGCTGACTAACAACAGTCCATCGCAGGTGGGACATCTCTTAATGGCCGTGTTGTGGTGTAAATTGTGATAACCAACGCCAGGATGATGAATGACATATTAGAGGAGCCAGAGAAGGACAGTCTGCTAGAGGCGCTACCGGATACACAAGTTTTGACGGTACTGTGCGCTTATGCTAACTGAAACACTAGTGGTTAGCTGGGAGGCTAACGTTATTAGCTCTGGGCTAGCTTTTGACAGTTCTTCAGTAATACAACGGGGATGCATTTTGGGGGGCTGAGAAGTGAATTTGCTGATAGTCTATTACTGATAATTGCTATTTACAGATTATTTTCCCTTCGTGGCTGCACCCAATATTTACTATTTTTGGTAGCCTATAGTCAAGCCAAAACCAGCCCCAATTAATGTCATGCACAATGCTGTTAACTATTCAACAGCTTTACCTGTTACATAACTGTAATAGTGATTTTCTATTGGGGTCATGGACATATACTAAAACAAGGTTTTATTACTTAACATGTGAAGAATATTTATGTTTCGCCTCCCAACATATAGGTTTACAATGACAAATTACATTATCTTTCTATGCAAACCACAGGGCCCCATAGCAGCACAAGACCCAAGAATGCTGATGGAGGCATTCGGCCATTGGAAAAAAAAGGACCTTACATTATGTCAAGAGCTCCAGCAATCCACCACAAACTACGTAAGCAGTTATGTTATTTAAATCAATTGAATTGAATGTGTTGCATTAAACATTTACTCTAACTCTAAACAGCAAAGAGTTGTGGTGACTCAGGACAGTATATGAAAAACAGAATTTTTGTGGCATTGATGTTGATTGCAGTTACACTTACAGAGTAAAATGGGGTGTTGTTATTATTTATAATTAATCTGTAAGAAAGATACAGAACGTGTCACACCGGTTACATGAAGTATGAGGAAATCCTCATTTAACAAGAAACACAACACTTGCTTTGTTACTCTTTCATTGAGTTTAAAGTGCAGAAACTTGTGTACTTGTTCAATAGAGAAGCACAGAGAGATGGCAAGGAAAGCACTAAAGAAGAAAGCCCTTTCACCAGGACCTCCAGTGATGCATCAGCCTAGGCAAGCAGGTAAAAGGTAAGCTTAGGGAGTATGTTAAGGAAACAGAAATCTTTTTTTTCCCCTTTTTGAAGCAAGGGAGCGTTTGTTTGTTCAAGGCGATTTAAGTTGGTATTTATTCCTAGGATGGTGAAGTATAATAAGGGCTACGCAGCTTTGAGTCAGCATGCTGAGGAAACATTAGTTGCACTGGATTCCGACAGGTAAGATTACAATAAGTGATAAAGGTACTGAGATTTCAACAATGAATGGAATTTTACTGTAACAAACACTATAAACATGTAATGTCCTCATCAAACAGGGTTGTACATTGTTAATTTTACTATTATTTTAGACTCAGTTTAGACTCATTTTTCTTTTTGCTGGCAGTGATGAAGAGATTGATTTTGAACAGTATTCCTCAGGATACTCCTCAGCCGAGGTAAGTTACCTCAACTGTCACATTAAGCCTGAGGGGGAAAAAAAACATATCCTAAAAGTTTTAAAAGAGCTATTGTGTTTCAGGCTGTTTGATGTGTACCACCTTTGAACAGAACTCATCTCTTTTCTGTAAAAGTTGCCTTAATATGATCACACTAAACGCTAATTTATGTCCAAAAGACATTACGAAAAGAGAACCTTTTGACTTTGAAGTACTTTTTTCAATGGGGATGTAATTTTTTTCAATGGGGAAGTAATTTTTGGAATTGTAAAAGTGTAGCAATTGTTAGGTTTGAACATTAAAAAAAAAATTTACACACAAGTCAAACATATTTGATCTTCACCTCGCAGACTCTGACCCCTAAAGATCTAAATAATGAGTTGCACTTGAATGTGATACTGTTACTGTAAGAAGGTGGACTGTAATGTCTTTCACACTGAGGTATTTTGGGATTAATTCATTCATTTTCTACAGCTTAGTCCTGTTAGGGTTCGCGGGTGACTGGAGCCTGTCCCAGCAGCTTTGGGCCTGAGGCGAGGTACACCCTGGACAGTGGTCAGTTAGTCGCAGGGTGTATTTTATGATTAAATGTAATAATAATATTAATGTAGTAGTGTGTCCACTTTAAAGGAGAATCTGATTTTAAATATCAAAGCTTAAGTTATTAAAATAATGATATATAAATGTGGGAAAAAAATATCATGATATCCTTTATTTTTCTAAGTGCTCTCCCTCCTACTTACCTGTCGCTATTTCAGGTGCACAGAGAATATAATTATAGTATTGTATGTTATAAAATACAGTGGCATGACAAAGTAAGTATCTGAAGCCTTTGGAATTTCTCACATTTCTCATAAATGGACCATTATCCTCATTAAAAAAATGAAAACCTATAAATGTTCTGGTGGTTTTAGTTAAAGCAGACACTGTTTTTTCATTTGTGTCATTTTGACAAAGATCAGATCACATTTGATGGTGATTTTATGCAGAAATTCCAAAGGCTTTGGATACTTTTTCATGCCACTGTAGCAATGATCCCTATGCTCTGCAGGTACACCCTGATTTAAGCAAGCAGCTGCTCAAGGATGGTTATCATCTTGATGAGATTCCCGATGATGAGGACTTAGACCTTATTCCGCCCAAAGCCATGGGTTCTTCTGTGTGCTGTTGCTCTGAGGGCCCATCCTGCTCCATGCAATGATGCAGGTGCTATGACTAAAACTCCACCATTCACTTTAGTCCCTGACTCTTGTCACTGGGCACAGAGGCCTAATTGATACAACAGCTCTGCAGAGCTTCCAGAGGACCTCCATCCCTGAAGCCAAATCTTTATCTTTACAGGACTTTATGTGATTGCACAACCCATGTAAAATATGGACAAATACAAGAGCAAGCCTTATCCACTGTGACCCTGAAGTAGCCCTATTTTTCTATACAGCTGCAAATATGTAATGTCTTCACAGAGTGTGAGAGTTTGCTATATGTCCCTTTGGACCCCACTGGAGACTGTTCACTGTCTGATCCTTTCAGTGAATACATCTGCACCGTAAGTGAAAGGGACAATCACTACATGAATCCATGTACATTGTTTGAGTTTGTTGTTTTATTTTTGTACTGACTTTAACCAAAGTGTTATATAGTAACTGCTCATGTAACTATTCTGTTTACCATTAACATAGTATCTATGATTGTTTTTGAATTGCATTACACTATTTTGCTTCTGTTCTTGTGAATAATATTTATGCTTTATCTCAATGTACCCATGCTGTGGGGAGAATCAATCACACCCCTTCCAATAAAGCAGTGTTTTGCTTTTATTCAAACACAAGCACATAATGAGAGCATTTAATGGTTTAAACTAAACCATTGAATGTCCTTATTTTGATGTTTCAAATGTAGACTGTTAGAAATCATAAATCTGCCCAGTACATTAATTTGGGGTTTATGTTCTTTGCACTTTTGTATTACATTTTACATAGTGTTACGGAAAAAACCATTTTTACTACTTGTGTAAATCATAATTGGAAATGGTTAGAAACAAATGTTTGATATTTAGATGAGAAAGTCACAAATCCTTTTTAATACTAGGGTTACAAAAACTAAGGTGGAAACATGCTTTGTCTCAATGTCTATTTATTTATTTATTTATTTTGTTTTTTGAGTTTGCAAAATATATATTCTACAATTAATGGAAAATCTATGATTTTTTCTTTTATTTACAAAAACTCTTCTAAATCATAAAAACAGATGTAGTGTTTAGATGTAGTGTACCAAAGAAATGGTATAGCATAAAATCATGATTATTGTGTGAATGTTGTTACATGTAAACTTCAGAATGCCTTAAATCTCTACCAGAAATAAATGGTAAAAAGAAGAAATAAAAACTGTAATTTGTTGTGGACTAGTGTCAGATTAAAATACTAAATATAGGTTGGAGGTTTTTAACTATTATTGTTAGTAATGGTCTTCTTGCCTCAGGTTCAAAAGCACTAGGACTGGCTCCAGCTCCCATTGCCTGTAATGGGATAAGAAGAAGATGAAAACTGATTGAGATAATCTTTGATATTTTTACCCAAGGCCAGATTGTGCATGTGACTGAAAATGTGCAAAATATAAAAGTATTGCACCAGTGATCAGTAACAAGTACACTACTACTACACTACTATGCAACTATTGGGACAATCTGTTAGATGACATTTATGACAAATGTATGTTTGCGATGCAATAATTCAACCTGTTAGTGGGTTACACTACTTTTGTTGTAATATTGAGTACAATTAAATAAAGCTCTGTTATCCGTTCTAAATGTGTGATGATAGACCAAACAGGTTTTTTTTGTTTGTGTTCATGCAGTTAATAGTCAGTTGTTTGTTGCTTGCACAAGGGGGCGGTGAAGCATCACAATACATTTTTATTTCAAGCCTTTGCCTTTACCTGAATTACCTTTTTAACTTATTTATTGTAGTAGCAAACTTAATGTGTATAGTGGTATTATATCAGATAAGAGTGCCTTTATTAAACCTTAATATATTTGTTACTTTGCCAAAAAAGTCATATTTGTTTTAGTAAATTAGATTTTTTTTTAATTTTCTAAATTCAAACTACGACTGTATTTGCATGTGGCGTTAGATTAAGACGAAGGTATTACACTATTTTCAACAGCAATCACTCCGTACAATACGCTGAGATAAATTGTCATAAATGAGTTGTAAAACTACAGAGCGTGGCGGAATAACAGGCTGGTGAGAATTGTTGCTGTGGCTGGGCGGGCCCTACTGCTGCTGTACGCCATGCAGGGGGTGTCAATTGAAGGAGAGAAAAAAAACGGGGAGTTACCTCGTCTCTTTTCGCGATATGAGATCTGGCTATTTATTATTGCGTTTCGTTTGGTATTAAAGACCAAAGTCAAGACTTATCGCCCGCCAAACAAGAGCGCAGGGCAATCCCGTTGAAGGAGTGCGTGTCGTGGCTGTGCGCAGTCTCCCGCCGCGCACACACTACCTGCCCGTGCGCGCCCGCGTCCGTGTGTTTACAAGTGTTTGAACGAGTGCCAGAAACGAGGGAAGAAGGATAAAGCCAAGGAAGGAGGGATGGTGGACAATTCCGGCAGCAGTAAGGCACAAATGGTAAGTCGTGCTCGCTCTTCGCATCCAAACCACTATTTACCATCAACAGAGAGCGTGCAAACTTACAAAAACGCAGATTTACCGTGGGTATTTACTGTAAATGGTTAGCTAACTAATTAGCCTTTATGTCCTATAATAGTTTTTTGACATCGTGATGCGGTAATCTGTACTTTTTATAATGTCTAGTGACTCTACAAGACCCCCTTTAATGTTTGATCTCCAGCTGACGCTGCCCCATAGACTGCGTAACTTATCACCTTTTATTAGTTATGCTCTTTTTGCGAAAATAGGGCAGCTAGTTCAGCGAACTGCGGAAAAGTGGGACATTTCTGGCATTTAAATTTTTCCTAATCGTCCGTTCTTTGCTTCAAGATTTGTTGGTGTCACTTAACTCTAGATTTATTTGCTTAAATACAACTGAGACACTTTTCTCACCAGCATAAATTATGTATATTAAAATGCAACTAGCTTGCTGACGACTAAACGCATTTTCTTGGATCAATTAATACAGTTGACACAAATGCATTGTAGTCTTACTTTTCTAGATCAGTCAAAAAAATGTTTGTAGTTCTTTGCATTTACGTAGTTCTGATACCTACTGTAGTTTCTGTGTTCTCGCCAGGCTACTTGTTCATGTGTGTCTGTTTTTACTGTGCGAATTGTTTCAGGTAGTTTTTAATTATTTGTGTTTTACTTTTATCAGAAAAGCTGTAGTCGTATTAAATTAGGAATGAGTAGTTATCAATGCATCTTTACCAGTGTCTTAACTCTAATCCATACTCATTTTTAATTGTTAAAATATATGTATATATATTAAATTGTAGGTTTGATTAAGTTCTTGTGTGTCTCTGCTTATGTGGACCCTCTCATGATTATTAAGCATTTGAGTTACATGTGTGGCAGGCCAGATGACCGATGCTTTTGTATCCACAGCCCAGTATGTCTCAGGAGCCTGGTGTGGCCTTTCCTCAGAGCACTTCCTCAGGGGGAATGAAGCTGGAGGCAGTGATGGAGCAGCTCCAGCGCCAGCAGCAGGCTCGACTGGAAATGGAGCGCAAGGAGAGGAAGTTGCGAGAGGCCCACATTATGTATGCACAGCAGGTTGCTGCCCAACAGGCCATTCTGGCTGCAGCCCGGGCTTCTGGGGCCAGCTTCATGGGCAAAGGCCTGGCTGGAGGAGTTCCAGGTGGTGGGATACCTCCACGGATGTCCAATCAGAGCAGCGTAGATTCAGAGCGAGACGATGACGAAGACAGAGGCAGAGATTCTGGGGACGATGATGATGACAATGAGATGATGGAAGGGGACGAGGGCAGTGACGAGGAGGAGGGCAGTGCCAGTGGTCTGGAGTTCCTCCGCAAACAGACCCTTGCGCTTCAGCAGAGTGCATCTCGCATCCCAGCACGTTCGTTTGGCAGCTATTCTGCATCAGCTCCCCAGAGAGCTACATCCCCACCTGTCAGAGTCAAGCAGGAACTGGATGGAGGCCTGTCTCCTGCCGGGGCCCATTCCGCTGCCTCCCCTAATGGACAAGCAGACTGGAGTTTTGACGATCACTTCAGACAGGTTAGTCTAGTCATTTTGATAAATGTTTATTTAAATCTTTCATCTCTTTATCAAGTTGTTTTGTAATATCTTTAAATGGTTTAAATGTATATTCAATTTAAAGAAGTAAAAAAGGCAAAAGTATAACACATGATTGTTCATGTCCCAAAGGTGTTTGACCTATCACTTTTCACCATAGAATGAATGCATTGCAGCCACCTGCTCTGAGCCCCTAATTATTCTAAACAGTGGTGCAAACTTCCCAGTGATATCTCTGAGACTCTTCAAATGTGTTCTGTGGAGACTTGACCGCCAATTGGCTTTTGAGGCTAAAAATCCAAGTGAGTCCTGGCAGAGAGCCAGACTCACTGCAGTGTGTTCACGTTCACTTGTTCTCTCCGTCTGTGCACACATTGTGTGTGTTGGTGTGTCTCTTGTTTCTAGTCGCTCTTGGCACTTTGCTCAGGCTCTGGTTTGGCTGTGGTCCAGGTAGCGGAGTCAGGCAGCGCACAGCAGCCGCTGTGAGGATGTGGGTGGTTTGGCAGGGCAGCACAAGGATTTGGGGTTGATGGGAAGGTTAGATGTAGTACACAGTAGCAGCCTCTTACACCCCCCACCCAGAGAGCTTCGGCACCATGCCAAGTGCACTTTTCTTTGAAGGTAAATATTGCCTCAGCAAAACGTTACAGAGACTTGTGTGCCAACTGGGAACCAAGCCGAGTTGCGCGTGAAGTAGCGCTGGAGTCCAGGACATTTAGAGGAGAGTTCAGCACCTTGTGGGTGATATAAAAAGCCTTAGTTGTACAAGAGTGGGTAGTGTCAGGGGATATATCTGAGCTTGATCAGTGAGCGGAGGGTGCTTGACTATCATGTGTCTAGATTTTATTACTGTCTATTTAAAGACAGATGTCTTTGAATGGTGCTTCTGTGGGACACATTTCCAAATTTAGCTGTGGACACTCGTAATGATATAGGCAAATGAAAGCAAGTGTGTCAAGTTAGTAGGAACAAAGTGCACTAAATATCTATTGTGTTTTATGTACAACAAATGTTTTAACCCTAAAGGACAAAGTGCTCTTTATATGTTTTGAAACCACTTAAATGTGAAAGGTTTCCTGCATTTTTTTTAACTAGTCAGTAGTTACGTAGAAAATAATGGGATGAGAGCAGCAAAGTTGTAGCTGACCGGTGCCCATCTATGGTCTGGTGTCTTTTATTAGGAGAGGTGGGCTGAGCCTGGGGGTTGGGGGAGGCATTATAGGACGAGAATTGGTCTGGCTTTTTTGTTTCCTCTCTTTTATCTTTCCTGTCATTATGTCAGCTCTGCAGTATTTAATGACGGCTCATCTCTTCAGGCAGTTTCAGGTTGCACCACTGTAGGGGGAGGTGGAAAGTAGAGGCAGGGGAACCGGGTTTTTTTTTTCCTTCTTGATGTCATTGTCTTTGAGAGACCAGAAACACTCCTGACAGATGCACCAAATACCGGCCCACCATAATAAGGGGGGAGCACATTTATTATGCCCTAAAAGCAGTGACACTATGGCAATATGGCAAAATACAATTTATGTAAATGATCTGATTAGTAAGTGTTTATTTATTTATTTATATATATTTTTTGAACAAATACCATACTTATGGTAATTGTAGCAACATTATACAAAGTCCATTAACTGAATGTGATCTCAAAAAGCAGCTCCCCAGTGACACTTGACTGACAAGCCTTTGAGTACTCTAGAGTGTTGTCTGACGGGATATACAGGTCAGAAAAGGAGGGTTGACATGGCTAGCCGGTGTTTCTGTGTCAGTGATGTATGAGTGGTGACCTCAGTCCTGCTCTAAACGGCAAAGTAAATGATTGTCAAACAAGAGGATGGACAAAGGCGTCGCGTGGAGAGAGCTGGAGCAGACTTGAGGCCAGTCTCCGTGCTCTGGCCTCTGCTGCAGTAGGACAGAGGCTGCATGACCCCTGTAATCCACCCCCTCATGCTTCCTACTCACCCACACACATGTCCGTAGACCTCTCCACTTCTTGTGAAAATCCCTGTGTGATTAATTGAGGTTTAATCATGCCTGTGCCACACTAGTCTGCTTCTGTAGGACTAGGCTGACATGGCTTCTAACAGAGAGATGGGTTATTCTGCACCACAGGTGGTTTCTAAATACAGTTGATGTTCTTTAAAAAAAAAAAAAGGTTCCAAGCTTTTCATTTCTGTGACACTTGACAAATGACAAAAGCAGGGCATTGTCTACATTTGCATTTCTGAATTTGTTTGCATTGGTAGTGATGACAAAACTAGAAAACAGATGGACACCTATCATCACATTGCAAGTTTGAATAGTTATAGAATCCCTTTTAGTCGTGTAATCAAGTTTTGGAAACTTATTTTCTAGGACAACCTTAAATTTGTCTATTTTTTTTTTTTTTTTTTTTTAGGTTTATTTTTAGTTTTTTTATGTTGCTTTACAGACCAAGTACTTGTAGTATTGTTGTATTGTTTTTCTTACACCTTCACGGGAAATTAGGCATAGATTGGGGACAAGAAATCAAAAAAATTGGAATATTTTTTGCATTAAAAACAAAAAATAAGTGAAAAAGAAACATTGGCAAAAGAAACAAATTCAGCGTTTAAAGTTAACTTATAGTACCTACAGTATAATGTTTCTTTTCCTACTAATGCCACTTTTCATGACCGTTTGACTGAATGCAAGCAGATAATGAAAAATCTTTTGTCTGAAGACCTCTATAGGCTAATGTTGTCCTGGTAATTTCATGTATGTGATTTATGTATGAAGCAAATTGAATTACAGTAGATGGATTGATCAGCTGCTGCAGTTAGATTTGATTAGTACATGTTCATTTGAGTCTGAATATGCTGGAAACAAAAAGGAACGGGTATTTTAGCAAAGTTTCTCATTTCAATCAATTGAGGGACCGTGCTCACACTCCCTGGGCAGACATCAGAAAACAGATGCACTTTCCATCTTGGTACAACAAAGACAACCAAACCTTTGTGGTCAACAATCCAGTGCAGAGTCCTGCCATCATTTGGCATTCTTGAATCTCTTTGGTTGTTGTGGCTCTGAAGTCTGTCTGTTCAGAGAGTGTTGTTGCGTAATTTAGCTGTCGCCCCAGCAACACATCAGCCAGGAAATCGGGAGCTACACGGCTGCAGTGCATAGATCAATAAGGATTGCGCGTGGCTTTTAGCGGCAGGAATGTTAGGCCTTGTCCATTCTTATTCTTCTATTATAAATGAATATATATTTGCAAACATATGAATATATATTGGCAAACATATGAATATGCCAGATGACCCACTACCTACTCTCTAGTTGTGGTCAAAGCTCCTCTGACTGTTTTCATGCTATATGAAACAACTTGGCCTGGTTGTTGCTCTTGAAATATTATGTTGGTGCTTCCAATGCAATAACTGTCAGTGGGGTTTAAATGGTGTACTTAGTCTTATTTTGTTTGCTGGACTTCCTGTTATGCTGATGTAATAAGGTTGGAATTACAGTCTGACCCTGCAAATGGAGATAATTTAGATGAGCAATTATTCAGAAGTCAGCCCATGACAAGAAGCTTGACAGTTCTGTAGAAGACCTGTATTGTCTCTCACAAATATTGCTCACCCTGAGTGTTGTTGTACATGTTTTTTATAAGGTTGATGGATATATTTTCATTGTGTCTTCATTTCTTTAACATATCCGTCTAATAAAGTTTCCTTTGGATTTCTTTTCATACATTTTAATCTCTTTAGCATGTTGCTAGAGCCTTTGTCATCTAGTTGACCTAATGACTACAAAATTATATTACTAATGACATTAATGATGAATGCTCTGAACACTAATCTTATTTCCAAATTTCTTCTGCTACTGACATTATGCACATTAGGCTCTGGTTAAAACTGTCAATACTTTTTTTGCTCAGCTTTCGATGATCTTTTTTTTTCAAACATTTGACATAATCTATCTGAAAATGCTACAGTTTAGTTTTCATTTATTAAATACATAATACATTACTTTCCCAAATGTTGTTGCATTTCTCAAGGATTCTTTTGATTATTTTGTTCTCATGTCAGCCTCATATGGCGAGCCCCAAAAGATGCAATTACTAATTGATTGAATAAGTACTAATTGTACACGGACCCTTAAAACAGTTTTAATTTTATATATAAGTTATTACATTTTTCTGTGAAGGTTTTTTTTTAAAACCCCAAACAACACTACATGTCCTAATTTTCTGCTCTTCCATTTGTTTTTATGCAATGTAAAATAGTGTGGTTGACCTGTGTATTTATAGCACCTTCACATCCAAACGGCAGCTTTAGATTTATCTGAGGTGGTAGGTTAGCTATAATCATGTGTGCTTTGACAAATATCTATTTTGTGCTGACATACACCTAACACTCAAGTGTTGAAGATTCCCCTGGCCCAAAATAGAGGTATTGAATTTAGTAGAGAGATGTAGTGGGAATGAGAGGGGGAGGAGATGTGGTGGAGAAGACGGGTTAGTGGTTTGGCTCAATGCACTACAGTGCCCCACCCAGAGGAAACATTCCAGACGGAATTAAAGAGTTAACTCTTCAAACAGTGAACATTCCCACCGGGGGCTCCCAACAAGAGACGGGGGCTGATGGGGGTGGATGGGTGCATGTCCATGGTGTAGTTGAACCTCTGATTGGTGATCTTTCACTTAATTTGCCTGCATGGCTAAGGCTGTAAAAGGAAAAAAACAACAAAGTGGGAGGAGCTGGATGAGAGGGCCAGTGGTGCAGGCAGAGACACTTTTTTATTTGTGGTCACTCTCTAGTCTCTAGTTTGAGTCACAAAGGCCACATCTGTTGTTGGCAGACGGGATGATACTTCTCAGAGTGGGTCAAGCCCCAATAATGTCCACCACTGTGGCCTGGTCAAGCACTGCAGTCACTGACAGTGTCCTGCTGGTCTCAGCTGGTAAAAACTCAAAGCCTTGTTTTCACAGAGTACTAATTCAGTAATTAGTTTAAGTAACATTGCTGTAACATGTAGTAATCACTCATTTTCTGTTTTATTAAATATTTAAGTGAAACAGGTTGTATTATCTGAACACTGTAATGATTTGAAGGCTTGGTTTCAGGTTCTGTCCCGGAGAGCATGTGTTTCATCCTCTCATTAGTCCTTTTAAATAACAACTGCAGTACCATGATAATTTATGTTGCTGAAGCTACTGGGACTGACAAGGACACAATGTCTTTTGTTTGTATGAAGTATCTGCTCTGACACAGACATCATGCAAATAATGATGTTTAGAATAACATCATCAATGTTTGCCACACTTTTCTTTGCCATTTAATTGAAATGTTAGGCAAAAAGTTATTTTAAATGCAAATGATGCCTGTCTATTAGAGTTGACACACATATTTTCCCAAATCCTCCCCGGAGGATTGGCAACCATTCTTCTAATGGAAACTGAGCTACAGAAGCCTGCTGTAATCTGATCAGTTGGTAGTGAAACCACAAGCCCCCTTCCCCAACAGTTCATTCGTTCTTTACAGCCACTCCCACTCAGCATATCTCAACACCTGCTCTTTAATGAAGGCAAACAGAGAGTGGGGAATGGCCAAATGAAACAAAGACATCCACCAACGCCTTAGGCAGCTGCTGGAAATTGAGCTATGGTCATTTGACACTTTGCGCCAAAGTCTGCTTACTTTTTAAAGGTTACTTACATTAGTTATTTTATATAATACAAAATGCACTGTATATAGGTCACTGTCTGTGTGTAGACTATTTGTGAGAATGTAACATTTCCAGCTTGACCTTGCATATTGTGCAAGATTGAGCTGGTACTGAGCATTTAGCCAGGGTCTCTTTATGGCTAATATAGTATGTCTCTGGAGTCTATCCCTAGTTCTGTCTTTTCGTGCACTGCAGCAGGTCTCCTACAATAACTCACAACATTTTATCCACACCAGAAACATTTGGATGATTGCCTTAGTCCAACTAAAACCAGGCTTGTAAACAAGTCTTAGTCTGACTGGAATTGCAGTAATTCAAAAAAGTCTCTTAGTTGAGTTAACAAACGTTAACGCATTGCTGTTCTTAGTCAAGCTCTAAATGCTCATGCTCCACAGTGTTGGCTGAGCTACAACAGACCTCAACTAGTGACAGAGGCAACAAGAGATTAACAAGACTCTTTGGACTAACCAACAAATTACTGAATGAATTACCTTTTTTCCACCATATTTTTATACATTCTATTTTGCTATATTACAATAAATATTCATTTTCATTTTCCAACACCTGAAAGAGCTTAACTTATAAGTTATCATATAATTATGATAACTTTCCTAAATGATCCTAACTGGAGCTTTACATTTTTATGCCAGTAAAATTGAGTGTTATTTGTAATAATGCTCAGAAATCAGAAATGCTTACTATCGGTGTTAAAACTTGCTTATAAAGAATTATGCTATTTCTTCTCTTGTCTCATTTTGTTATACAACACTGGTATATAAGTGTTGGTCTTTGTATATTAGACATGCCTCAAGTATTTTAGTTTATTTGCAAATTTTTAGCATTGTTTTAAACTTTTTTCTGCTGAACTATAGGTGGTATACAGTTAAATAGAAGTTAGTAGCCCCAGCCTTCTTGTAGAATAGCAAGGCTTTAGGAACATGTGGAGGTGAAGAGTAAGTCTAGTAAGTGTTGTCTAATGTTATTGCCTTTCTTGGATATCTGCTTCCTCTGCTTGGCTGAGCTCCAGGCTAGTGTCAGAGCTCTGTAGGTGCTAACTGGGCCACTGTGTCAAGGCTCTTGGATAAACACAGCAGTTGACATGGCACAAAGCCATGCAGAGTAGAAGATGAAAGCAGTGGAGGAGGTTTCCCTTTCATTTTCTGCCAATAAAATCTTTGTGCTTCCTTCCAAACTCCCAGGCTGCTGTAGCAGTAGTGTAGTTTTCAGATGAGGTCACTTTCTTATTGTTGAAATCGTCTTTGGGAGAACAAGATACAATTGGCTGCTTTGCAAGTTATGTCACATTACTCACTAAAGTACCAAAAGGTGTTCTTGCACATGTATGCTCTATATTTCAAAAATCTTCACTTGCTGAACGTGAGAGGAAAGCAACACAATTGTACATTAACCAGAGCAACATCAAATTACAAATGGTATAACCGTGTGAACATTACTTCATGGAAGCAAACACGATTTATTCTATTCCTCTAGCACAAAGTCCATTTGTTTAGTGATTCATTGACATGCTTTCATGGACTGACATTTTTCTTATTTGCATTTACCCGTCTTGATAAATGTCATTGTGAACTGATGTAATGTAATATATTGGTGACTAACGGTTGTAATATATATATATTAGTATTATTATAAACATTTTAGATCAATGCATTAATAAGAAAATCTCACTGACAAAAAGGCACATTAGTTGCTAATCTGTAGCTGATTTGGTTAATAGACAATCAAATTGTGAATAGTACTATGGACCATGTCTACTGCAGCCGATTATTACAAAAGCAGGTTTGGTCAATGATTAAAGAGCAGCACAGACAATTGAATTATTAACAACAGGGAATGTAACTTTTTGATAATCTGGGGCTATATAGTGCTGTATTTGATTAACTACAGTTTGACCAAGGTTCGGACTTTGACAAAATGAATAGATTTAAATTTAACCAAATTGATGAAATATCATCAACATCTGACTTTGATCTACCTGAATAAAGCACATGTAACATGGTTTATAATGCTAGTGGCGGATTCAGGATTCCCCAACCCCCAGTGTGACAAGTCTTGATTAGCTAGCCATCTGGTCAAACAAAGACATCTCAGGTTGTCCTTCCCTAAATAATTGTGATTAGAAAACCTGAGGACCTGCTCTTATAGCACACACAGGATGTGTGCTTAGAGCATTTGTGTGAGGAATGTGTTGGCTGCAATAAAAGCTCTAGCACAATATCCACCATTGGTCGTATCCCTTATTCTTTTAAGGCAAATTAAATGGGCCTCCTGTTGGCTATTGTCTTAACACTCATTTAAATTGTACTCTGATGTCTTTATAACTGACTACACCATTCATACGTAGAGGTGAATAAATGCACTTTAATCCTGTATTTAAAGGCAGTGAGCATTTCAAATATCTACTTTGACTAAGTATTTGAATTTGCCTGGCAAATGCATTTTCAACTTAAACAGCCTCATACGGAAGGGGACTTACAGAGTGCTATGTTAATGCAAAACTATGTAACTAATAGCAACAGAAGCTAAAGTGCTCGATTGTACAGTTTTGATAAACACATTATAACTTTACATTTAACTTTTTAATCATTCTGGGCCAGTGCCATCACCAGATTGTAGTCCTGCATGTAATTGTGTCTTTTGCAGTAGTAGTAATAATTGATACCATATTAAATGCCATTAGTTAATTAATGATGGCTATTCTTCAAACTGTGCTTGTTTAATGTGTGAAAGTCTCTTGTACTGTATGATTAGCATTTCTCGTATTAAGCATTCATTGTCTTTCTCATAGGTTTTAAGTGACATTCTACTGCCATTGGTGCATCCAAATAGAGCTTGTGGCTTGATGGACCCTAGAGATGAGCTCCAAATGCGTGACTGGTTGCACCATCCCAGCCAGTGTCCCTGGGGGGTACTGGCCTGTCAGAGGTGGAATGCCCCTGCACACTTAACGCTTGCTGAGAGGAAACAGATACCTATGGCTCTGAACAGTGAAATTGCTCCCTATCGATTAGACTCTTCAGAAAGCTGTGAATTGTGCTTATGGTTTGAACATTTGATACTGCAGATTTCGACAGGCAGTCATAACACTAACTTCTCTCATGCGGCAAACTTTGACTGCAATAAGACTTTTGTTCTAGCCTTGCTCTAACCACCATATGCCAGACAAGTAATTTATCGAACTGACTGCAGGCATTGTTACATCGGCCGTTTACCATGTAATTAGATGGGATATGTTCTAATAGTAGCAAAGCCTTTTGTTGATTGTGACTATATCAAGTTCCTGGCTCTGTCAGTGTAATGAGAGTGTGAGCGGTGAGCCTATCAGGTCTGTGTGATGTCTCCAGCTGCCATTAACATAGAGATGAAGTGGGTTCTAGCTCTTTGAGAGATGTGAGATATGCAAGGTATTTTTAGCTAATGCTTTTAACCCTTAAGAAAATGTCAATAGCTTCAACCTGAATGTGCCTCTATTGCTTTTGAATTAGTTATACAAGTGGCAGAAAGGCAAAATCATATTTGTAGTGCTTGTTGTTTGGGAAATAAGTAGTTTGTATAAAGGAGACCGTTTAATAATACACTTCAAATCTAATGGCTTTATATGTAATTATATGTTACAAGGAGGTACTACAGTTTACCATGAGAAAATACTCTCAGAGGGGTAAGAAAGGGTTAACGCACAGAGGACTGTATGCAGTGGCACAGATGTGATTCACTAAAATGTTTGCTCTGCCTGTGAAAGGGTCTTTGAACCAATGAGTGTGAACTTCTGGCCACACCAGCCTATAAACGTTGCATTTGTGTGAGGCAGCCAAAGGGGCCAGCTAGTGTAATGGGGGATGGGCCACTGCCTGTGGAATGTGGTGTCTTGGTGAAGGGACTGGAGCTCAACAAATGCAGTCAGTTAATGTGGCAAACCAGACTTCCTTGTCGCCAACAGACGTATTTGCCTAGAAACTATAACTATTCAGAGCCACCCCTTTCTTTCAGACGTAGGTCTCTCTTTTGGTAACAATGTGGACTCTTTCTGTCTTTATCTTAGATACAGAAAATATCCTGATCTGTTAATAATTATTTTTTTCCTGTATTTGTTCAGAAGCTTATGCATGTTCTGCCCTCCACTCTTTGACTCATTTTTTTTTCTTTTTGTAGCTTTGTAATTGGAGTGATTAATGGAGGGAGGGGTGGTCTTGCCTAGGGGCCTGTTTTGCAGTGGCCTGTTTAGAGGTGCAGAACCGCTGAGGCCAAGGCAGGTAGCGACACGTTCCACCCCTGGACATTTATCTCTGCCATTCTACCCCAAAAGGAAGACGTCTCCCTCAGTTGCAGACATGACTTTCAAGACCGTCATGCTCCTGGGACTTGTGTCCTCTGGGCTGGTCTTCTGGTCAAAGTCTTAATAAAAGCCGTGAATCAGCCTTGGATCAGTTTGTAAGTAGTCACTGTGCCATATGTTCTGGAAGTGGAAGTGAGATTTACTTCCTCCTCATTGCATATGGAATTGCGATTAGCCACTCCTTGTTGGACAAAGCGTATGGTCAGCTCAGCTCAACTCCCACCGCACCACCCACTCACCCATCAGCCCCTCCTCACAGTAAAAGACACTATAATTGTTTTGTGGATTCCCGCAGTGAGATTGCCTCAATTATGTGATTTGGATTAGAGTTTGCCACCCCCCGCAATGTTAGTTTCCACGGGCATGCTGAGAGGAAGCAGATTCACTTTCCTTGAGAGCATGACAGCTTTCGGAGAGATAATCCAGTAAACGATACAATATGTCGAATCTAGATCTAAATGAAGAAAACAATCTCCAAAAGAAATAGTTCAAATAGTTGAGGTACTTCCAGTTTTATTACTGTTGTTGGCCGCTGTCCAGATTTATGTTGGAGGCCTTGATAGCGATTAAATTACTGCTGCTATGTCTGTTTGAAGAGATTTCCTTCTCTGAACTGTTTTGACAGGCAGTAATTTGGCTAAAAAAGATTAGAGTGGGAATGAGATGTTAAGAGTACCTGTGGGACGCGTGGAGCTCTCCTATTATTGTGAGGACCTGTTACTGGTGCGCAGGAATGCCAATGTCTCTTTACTAAAGTCGCCATCGGCCTTCTTCAGAGCACACGCTGACAACACTGCAGTTTACTCCTGATTTACTGCTCATGGTTGCTATAGAGATATTTCTCATAAGTGCATATTTTGTAATCGATGAGGAAAGGTGTTCCTATTTACTGTCTGTAGGTGACTGCTGTGTGACTCTACTTGGAGACTTGAATTAAAGGAAGTTGTCTTGTATGAGGGGGTTTGGTCACACCCTGGGAGCTGCAGTCTCAGTTTCCCTGGTATGGTGGTAGATGGCTGACGATGATGGCTATTGACGTGCGCTGTGAGATTGCGTCCGGAGGGGGCTGGGGACTTCCCTGTGTTTGCACATCCAGGGCTATTGATTTTGGACTTCTGTTCAATGGCTGTTGCCCTGGGGACTTGATCTGCAGCATGAGGTTGTGTGCGATGGCTCACAGGGAGCCATGACAGTAGCTGAGAGTGGAACGACAGGGGTTAGGGGCATAGCTCAGGGCTAACAGGGCTTTAATATGGCAGGCACGTTCCTCTCTTTATTAGGTCTTGTTTAGGCGGCAGGCAGCAAAACAACTGTCCTCTGTCCAGATCTGTTTTAAATTAAATCATGTTGTTTATTCTTAGGTTAGCTCAATGCATCATTTATATTGTCATATCATGAAAATTGATCGCAGTGGTGTTATGTTATCAGTTTTTTAGTTTGCGTCTCAAAATATCCAAAAATGAAATTTCGAGTGACAATATAGCGTTTTGACTATCTACAGTCTTAAAACAGTAAGTAACCATACTTTTTATCCCATGTCACCATCTAATTTAAATCTCAAGATAATTTTGCACACAATTGATTTTTCTTTTTTTTACTGGATTCTACATAAGCCCAGCCAATATCCTGTTGGAGGTACAAATCACATGAGGCCTTTATTCAGAACAAGCCTCTTTATCTAATAACAGCCCAACTATCAAATTGGAGAAGTGCTGTCAACATCCTGAGCAATCAATGCCATCAACCCCCCGCTCCCAACGCAGCAGCCATTAACCCTTCTTGTTCCTACATGCCTTGACTCGCTAAAATGGTGGCTTTACTCCAAACATCTCTCTATAATAGCTATGTAGAATTACCCCCGAGCTATGTATCAGCATTCAGTAGTTGTATGTTGTTATGTTGAATGCAGGTGGAGGGACATGTAAAGAATGTCAGCTACTGGGAGATAAGCTGTTGTCCACTGTGTGATTATGAAAATTTTAGTCAAAATGTTGAGCTTTGCTGAACTGGGGAGATATTTTATAGTGTTTTTAGTATTGCTAAAAGGTTAAATGTGTGAATTGTCAGGTCCAAATCAATTCTTCAAATCGAACATTTTCTTATCCTTGGTTTGGCTCTGCACCACTTAAATGCCATAATGTGATTAGGCCGCCCACCGCCTGGCTGGTAAACATGCTAACAACATAAGAGGGCAACACTGGTTGCTTAATCCAATGAAAGCCACTGTTAATCCTGCACCTAGTATACAAACACAGACATATTAGACATTAATATGTCTCATTGCAAGGCAAGCCAGACATTGGGCATTCCTTGACATTGGTGTGGTTACTTCTAGGTGGAGCGTTGCTGTTGATGAAGGGGCTCAGGAGATTGAGCACAAGGAGTGGTCCCAAAAACATTGGTATCCCCTCCAAGTCGACAAAAAGCAACATAGTGTTAACATTCCTCAACTGACCAAAGGCCCAAGTCAAGAGCCAACATGTCTATTCATGGTTAACAGCTCAATGTTCCAATTACTGCCTTTTTTAGAAAGGCTAAAAACGCATGTTTTCTTTAGGGGGGGGATCTTTAGGATTCCTTTGATTTGTATTGATTGTTGGGGTCACGATTCGATAAAAATTGATTCACAATTTTTTGGATGAACAATTCAAAATTTATTCTCAATTTAATAACAATTCTCCAATTTGAATAAAATTTTGACTTGATATTTATTAATATTTTATTCCAGTTTGCAGTTTAGTGTTACTTGTTTTTTTTCTTATTTGACTGTGTTGGACAGTCTTAAAGAAAAAAAAATACCACTGCATCAAAAACCTGAAATGTATTCTCTTTTCTTGCACATTAAACAACTTATAGTATAAAAAAATAAATAAAAAATAAGGTGGCAAAAATGCATACACAATGTGCACCTGTAGCTATAACTTATTATTGTGCAACCAGTTTCCCACAATGCATTAGTAAAAGTAGTGAGCAGCGATGGTCAAAAAACACCGTGACATGTTTATCTGTAGACAACAGGTTTGAATGAAACGAGTGAGAGGCACGTTTTACACTGTATGGAAACGTATTAAGTCGTAAATTGTGTTAAATCACTAATGTTGAATTGTATTAAATTGTGGTGTATATAGTATTTTTACTTGCATATTATGAAATAATTTTGTTAAAAAAAACGTTTGTGTGTGTGAATATAAATGATAACACAAAAACCTTTTTTTCATTCATTGTTAGTTGGGTGAAGTAATTTATTGTCAAACAAACAAAAGTTTACATATCCTGGTGATTTGAGTCTGATAACATGCACAAGTTGACACAAACAGGTTTAAATGGCTACTAAAGGTAACCATCCTCACCTGTGATCTGTTTGCTTGTTATCAGTGTGTGTGTGTGTATAATAGTTCAGTGCGTTTCTTGCATTTTTATCCAGTGATGCACTGACGTTTCTGTATTCTGAGTCATGGGGAAAGCAAAAGCAAAAGCGCTTTGAGTGCCTACTAGGTGGAAAAGCACTATATAAATAAAATTGAAAAAAATAGAATTGTTAAAGGGTCTGCGTGAAAAGGTAATTGAACTGTATAAAACAAGAAAGGGATATAAAATGATATCCAAGCAATTGAGAATGCCAATCAGCAGTGTTCAAAATGAAGTATTCTGAAGCATTCTGTTGAAACCAAACCAAGGTCAGGTAGACCAACAAAGATTTTAGCCACAACTGCTAGAAAAAATGTACGGGATGCAAAGAAAAACCCACAAATAACGTCAGTTGAAATACAAGACTCTGAGATAAAGTAGTGTGGCTTTTTCATGATGCACAATAAGGAGGCACTTGAAGAAAAATGGGCTGGATGGTCGAGAAAGCCATTACTACGCAAATGCCACAAAGCATCCCGCTTACAATACGCAACCTCAAAACTTCTGAAAAAAAGTAATTTTAAGTGATGAGACAAAAAATTAACTTTTTGGCCACAACCATAAACGTTACATTTGGAGAGGAGTCAACAAGGCTTTTGATGAAAGGTACACATTCCTGCTGTGAAACACGGAGGTGGATTGCTGATGTTTTGGGGAAGTGTGAGCTACAAAGGCACAGGAAAAGATGAATGCATCATGTTATTAAAAATTACTGGAGTAAATCTTACACTCATTAACCCGGAAGCTGCGCATGGGACGTACTTGGACGTTCCAACATGACAAAGAACCAAAAGCACAAGGCCAAGTCGACCTGTCATTGGCTACAGCAGCATAAAGTGAAGGTTCTTGACTGGCCCTCTCAGTCTCCTGACCTCAATATCATTGAGCCACTCTGGGGAGATCTCAAACGTGCAGTTCATGCAGGACAGCCCAAGAAAAGACTTCAAGCTGTCATTGATGTTAAAGGTGGTAATACACAGTATTAAGAACTGTTGATCAGAGTCATTTTGGTAGTTTTTGTTGTCATAATGATTTATAAAGAATAAACACAATTGTTTGACAATGAATGGCTTCACCCTACCACTAATTATGAGAAAAAGGTTTTTGTTATCAATCATATTCTCTGAAAAATGGCCAAAAAAAAAAAAATCACAAATTCTGCCAGGGTATGTAAACTTATGAGCACTGTATAGCACTTTCTTCTACTGGAATATAAGCAGAGGTACTTACTCTGGGCTCTATGGCTTTGACCAGATTATAGGGTCAACCTTTGCACCACTTAATGAGAAACATTTGGCAACTATATGAGGTGCTGAGTGAAATTAAGTTTCTTTAATTGATTTGATTATTTGAATGCAAATCATGTAATGTATCATATAGATGGGCGGCAGTAGCTCAGTGGGTAGAGTGGCCGTCCTAGCGGGTGAGCGGTTCGATCCCCGCTCAAAACATCATAACATCCCGCTCTCCCCCACATACTGTCGTTGTGTCCTTGGGCAAGACACTTAACCTACATTGCCTTCAGTGAGTGTTCTGTAACACTGGTAAATAGCTTAATGTATGTAAAGCGAGTGTCTAATACAGTAGGTGGAAAAGTGCTATATAAAAATAAAGATTATTATTAGAATTTTATAGTCTACAATTTGATTTATCTTTTGTTATAATCATTTGTAGTGGTCAAAGGTGAACAGAAGTGGCTAAATTGTGTGCTAAAGGTCTTTAGATGCATGATATACTATGGAACTGCACATAATAATACACCTATTCTACTGTAGATAATAAAGTCCACAATGGTATACATAATTGTTGCTGATTTACATTTATATCCTCCTTTACAAACAAACCTATAGATGTAAGTTAAATGCTTCTTATTAAAAAATTGTCACATGTTAGTTGATGGCTGATTAGTATTTGTTTAGGGAGCATGAATGTTGACAACCGTTACACGTTCGGAGTGAGAGGGTGAAAATGATTTGCTCTTTAGGACCTTGACAACCTTTGGCCTCCTGGCTCTTGTTTCAGGCCTTGTAATTGCCACTGACCAATGGGCTCCTGGTTGAAACTAGACCCCGGGCTGAAGCTATTAACGTCCCCCTCCAAACGGATCTTGTTTTGATTCCTGATGCTTTTATAGGTTTTGTCTTTAGGAGACATTCCTGCTCGGCACATACCGTGCACCCCTTTCTGCCCCTATTTTCCTTCCTTCCCGTCTTGTGGGGCCATTGCCCCCCTCCTTGCACTTACAAACATACACACAGCCATGATCAGCCTCTACACATGTGTGTGTTTGAAAAGGCTACTGACCAGCCCCCTCCCCTGGCCCCTCCTGACAGCCAGCTTCACTCCATGAACTTGGCCACCCGTCACAGCTGCGTTAAGATTGAAGGATGGGGGGCCCTTGTATCCAGCTGGGTCGAGAGACATTGGTGGGGGCAGGGCAGGCCCAGATGCAGATGGTTTAGGTCAAATGGAGATGTTTGAGGATGAAGGGGGAGGGGGACATGGAAGCTCAGGGGCACAATAACTCCAGAGGTTGCTCCTTCAACCTCTGGAAAACTACATTCTTCAAGGCTAAATGGTCAAATATATGTTTTGTGTGTTTGTGTTGCACAGTGTTGGTAAATGGCAAATTAAACTTTGTTCATCTACATCAGAGAATTTACTTCCTGAAAGTTCTATATTGACTAAAGTTTGCAATTTTAAGTCCGTTTTTAAGTTAAGTCCATCCATGTTTAACTTTCCCACTTCAATTTTCAGCTGCCTTCTGTGTCACAAAATTAGATCAATATACATGCCATCAAATATTTTAATGTAAAATTAAGGACAAATCTATGATCAGCATTTGTATAAATTTTTTTAAAGTTAACGTCTTGACATACCATTTTACATGTGTACGAATAATCTAATTGTATTCTGTTTGTGTGTTACAGAATGGGAGTGCTGGCTGGACAGATGAGGGAGACAGTAGCAGAGGAAGAGGAGAAGCCTCTAGAGACTTTGCAAAGGTGAGGCAATAATGCATGTTTCCTCAGTTAAAAGATCCTCTTAAAAGATGTTGACATGAATGTGTTTAAAAGGAAGTAACTTTTGAAAAACAAGGACTGAGCTAAACATTAACACTGGGGATTAAATATAAGGGATTAAGTATATATATATTTTTTATACATAACAAACATTCCTAATTAGAATTCCTAATCTAGTTAAACCTGTTTCTAAAAAGAACAAAAGAGACCAACAACCACATAACTAGTATGTATCCTGTGCTAGATCACTCATCAGAAGCTATAGAGTGCGAGTATAGATTTTCACACACAAAGAACAAAGATGAACAGTGACTATGTGGCACATGGTGTTGTATTTGTGTCTAATGAGTTGGTTTCTCTTCTTTCAGTTGTATGAGCTTGACAGTGACCCAAAAAGAAAGGAGTTTTTGGATGACCTTTTCACTTTCATGCAGAAAAGAGGTAAGATTTTTCAGTAGAAATATACAGTATCAATTTTTTTTTTTTTACTCTGTCAATTGTATCTACAACAAACAAAAACATTTTTTTATCTCCCACTAATTTGGTTTATCAGCTGTTCTCTTTAAATAGCCAGTACTAGATGTTACTTTGCTTTAGTGTCACAGATCTGGCAGGATCCCAACTCATGCAGTTGGCCAGTGGCCATCAAGGCTAAGACCTTGCTAGCTATAGCAACTAATGGTCTCAGCCATCAGTCAGACAAATCTGTTTCCAGGCAAGTTGGACGGTTAAAGCCATACCTCCCACAGTGAATCACTGTGTTTTTACAGGAGTGCATACTTAAACATTACATGTTTTGGCAAGCTATGATGGGTGATGATGGCTTGCTAGTGTGTGAGCTTCATGCTTGATGATGTTTTGTCACAGGTTATGATGGGCAATGCACTATGTAAGAAAGTGTGCATGTGATCTAGAGTTTGTTTTGTCAGTGTTTGACAGACAGTGGTTATGTATGTTTGTCTATACACCTGGGTACATGCACATATGCCTAGGGAAGTGCAGCAGTTTGTGGATGTCTGGTCTTGCACCCAGAGGTCTTGTTTGGAGGGTGATGAATTCAAGACAGTCAGAGAGAGGAGAGGGGGGGCACGATCTGTCAGGGCCCTGTTAGCATCTCTGTCCAGTGGCAGACACCGGGAGTGGCTGGCTGACCCTTTACTCAGGTTGGTCAGACAAAGAGATCCATCAAGCCGTCTGTAGTGCACACAATTTGCATTCAAATACAGCAGGATAAAATGTTGAGTAAAAATTAGCACAAATAATTACTAAATCAATTTCAAACAAAGAAATATTAAAAATCTTAGTTTTAAAGTTCAGAATGGCAAGGCAAGGCAATTTTATTTATACAGCACAATTCATACACTGGGTAACTCAAAGTGCAGTTGAAGTGCCTTACAGCAGTATTCTGTGTGCAGAATCTGTACCACACTTTAAGTTAGTTAGTGATATAATTAATGTAATGTAATGACCTTAAAAAAACATGCATTATTTTGAAAGGTGAAAGGAAATGACAGAAGTGCAGAGGATGTGACAGGGAAATTGCATTAACATTAGAGACTTAATGCAACCATTGTATAGGTTGGAAGGGTATAATTTGAGCTACTCAAGAGGGAGATCTTCACCCTCCCCTATAACAGTCACTTGGCTGACCTCCACAGTCTAACAGTCTAGAGCGAGGACAAATTGCTTGGCTGCATTCCCTTTTACAGCTAGTGCCAGGGGTATTGGAGATAAAGAGCAAATCCTGCCAAGCTCTTATTTATGGTACTCTGATTACAGTGTATTTGCCCCGCCTTCCTTTTCAGGTTCCAGGTTATTGCACTTCTTAATGAGAGGGTACTTACAGAGAAATGCTTTTATAATTTAATGTCATTTGTTTGTGGCTTTTGTAAGTAGGTAAGATTAAAAGCTACCTTTTAAAGCGTTGAGGATTTTTTAAGTAGTGCTGTATGTGGTCATTGTAAATAGCTCTTAGTGCCTCTGTGTTCCCTCCGCTAGGCAATAGCCAGCTGCTGAAAGACTGTGTAAACAGTGCATCATTTCTCTATGAGGTGGACAGTATTTTAGAAATGATACTAAATCCTGTGTAATGATGAGAATAAATCTCTTCACCTTCACTGGAGTAATACTGCCCTTATTCAGGGTTGTAGAATCCAAAATGCCATCCGCTTCACTGTTTTCCCTTCTTTGAAATCACTCTTCTTGATAAATATCTGTTTAATTTCAGACAAGACTGTAATAGTGTTTGCTGTTTTTCTAACACAAAGTTTTGCAGCTGTGTTTCATTTTCTGATCCGTGACAATATGTTTTAATGAAGTTCCCTAAATTATATCAAGAAATCTCTGTTCAGAAGAAGACAAATGGTGAAGTGCTTTTCCCATCTCACTGTGGGGCCTCCAGGCCTTGAGAGGAAAGCAGCAGCGGAAGGAAAACTTACGAGGGATTTCCATTTCCTGACTTTGCGCTTAAAAACAGGCACAAGTGTGTATGTGTGTTAATGGCTGAGGAATTTTAGCAGCTGTCCTAAATCCTGTCCGATGGTAAAGGAGGAGGCCATTGATGGGCTCTGCATCTTGCCTCTTATTTCATTGCTTACTGCTCCCCTGTTACACCAGACCGGTCACAGGAATATTTGTTATTCTCTTTGCTGTGGCCATTCGTCTTACATTTCCATTCACGCATTTCTTGCTTGCAAAGTTTGTCTTTAAATGTCAGCTTAAATTGAAACATCTACAGCTACAGAGGAATGTATATAGATAGAAAGTAAATGCATTAACACACTGCACATTGTGGGAGGGGTTAAGGAGCCACCGACATGACTGGTCATCATATCCATTACAGTGTTGCCCCACTGGGAGGACAAAGAAAGGGTTCAACATGGGCTTGCCACCATTAACCACCTCAAAGATTTCGATTAGGCAGATGGGTGATTGTTTGTTTTGGTTTGACACCAGGCCACAGACATATTTGGGACGGGGGAGTTTGGGCAGTTAGTGTGGCTGCGGGAGCTTACAGGCACATGATAGCAGAGAAGGAAAAAATAAAAGAGTGATGCAGCCAACTGCCTGTCAGCGCTGTCCACTTGAGATGATTAATGACCCGCAGCCTGTGATGGACAGAGCCAGAGAGAGAGCGGCTCCTGCTTGAGAAGGGAGGGGTTAATGGATGGGAAAGACAAGTGTTTTAGCCTCATTGTTCTGCTGAGGACGTACCACAGGTTGGCGAGGCAGGACTTATCTCATCGGGACATACATAATAGAAACATATGCAGGTTTGGCAAAAAGCACCAAGGAGTTTACAGGAGATGGAGATTTTTAGTGTGTAGTTCTCAGCCAATCACAGCTCATAGATGGAAAGAACATATACCAGAACTATAAAGCAAACGTTAACCTGCATTTGACTTCTACTCAATAATATGCACTAAAAGGGGCTTGGTCCAGCTTTGTTCATTAACAATTGCTTTAAAATGCTTTATGTTATGTCTTTAAATTGATGACTTTATTGTATATTTATTATTGTGTAGAGATTTTATTGTTGATAGATGCCGACAGTACAAAGCTCTGGTTTTTGTGTTTTTTTTTATAAAGCCTTGAATGTTCTACATGGACCTCCAAAATTGTATTTAGTGAAAACTATACAAGTCAATAATCATTTTTGGGCTTTGAGAACAGTTTTCCATCTGGACCTTACTTAAGGCAGCTGAGGCAGACTGGGTATCTAAACGTCTAAATCAGATTATTGTCACTAGATTCAGATTTCTTGGAAAATTAAGATAAAAGTCATTAAAAAGATGTTATTTGTGCTGTGGGAAACGCTTCCTCTCAGCAGGACAAGAGAGGAAGTCTTCTAGCTGTAACGCTGACACCCACAGCTCTGTCCACACCAATTACAGCGTGAATGGTCTCTGAGGGATCCATGCATGCATTATATTACTCCCCCAGTCGGTCTAACACTAGTCCTCCTAACAGGCGGACCCTCTGTACAAACACCACACTACAATAGGAACATTCTTTGGCTGTTTGATATGGCATTGTTTTCTTTAGCTAACACCACAAAACTTCTGGAAAGTGGCAGAACAGTTGGTGTGACAACAGAATCACAAAACCCATGTGTTCATTTGTCTTTCACAAATTTCTTGTTACGGATATGTCTTCAAGCCCAGCCTGTTTGACACTAAATTAACAAACCAATAAAATGACATCAGGAAATGGCATTCTGACGTCTCTAGTCTTTGTATCTCACTGTCTCCATCCTCTTCCTCTTACTTTGCTCCACTCCCCCTCCCCCTCTCCCCCCTCTGTTTATTGTGCTACAGTTACAACTGCTGAAACTTGATAACGCCATGGGGGCAAGGGGTTGTAGGCCATGATGTAGGCTGCTTGGTAAGACCTGGTGGAGGAGGGGACTGGATTAAGGGGCCTCCTGTCCTTCACAGAATGATTAATGATCTCCAAATAAGTGCAGGCCAACTTTTTGATAGCCCAGCACTGATGGACAGCAGTCGAAGGAAAGACCTCTGCAAAAGGGGGAGGAAAAAAAACGAGGAAGCATCAAGAGCACAGACATAGAAAACCACAGAAGGCGATGAGGGTAGACAGGGTGCCAGGGTTACGCTGGGGAGGTTACGAAGGTATCAAACAGCTTGTGAAGAAAAACAAGGCCGCTGTTGGAGAGAGCTGAGCTGACAAAGCTCACAAACCAGACAGTGACATGGTCAGGAACATACCATAGGGCAGGGACTGGTAGCATAGGGCCTATCTCAGGAAAGGGAGGGAGCCCAAATGATACATGAATTCAACCACTAAGCAGAGGGTTCTAATCATTGCCTTGGAGAAGATGCAAGACTATTCTTATTGGACACCCTCCCTGTATATGTGATCAAAGATTTTGTGGTTACAATGATAATTTATTTGAGACCTGAAATTATCTTACTTGTGGTGAACTCCACCCTTTGACTGGTAAATTATAGGGCAGCTTATGGTGGCTTTGCTTTACTCTTCTCTACAAACAAAAGGAAATGGCACTCTTCCTGGTGTGTTGTGTTTGTGAGTTGGCCATTAGATTCAACTCTCAAGCCTATTATTTTCTGTTTTTAGACAAATTTAGCTCTGTTCCCAACCCCTTACCACCTTCTTGTTACTTCCTCTGGCCCTCAGCCAGACTATTCCACAACCGGGGATTGCCACTGTGTTGTCCATCTTTAATTACGACCATACTGTTTGGGATTTGAGCCTCTAAGCTCTGGAGCTGAAAGATTCTTAATCACATGCCTGTACGTAACTGACTAAAGAGGACGAGCACAGGCTTCAGCAGATTCATGCTTCTCAGCGAGGTCATTGGTCAGAGTAAAAATAAAGATGAGCTGCCCCATGTGGAAATCAAATGCTCATTCAATTACAAACCACATTAGTAAAAAAAACAATTGCACACTGCAACATTTTCTATAAAATAAGTGTGATGCTTGTATTTAAATAATGCACATTTCTGTAAACCAAAAATGGCTCAAACATGTGGTGTTTTGTGTCTTACTTCTCCATCTGTGTCCTGTGAGTGCTCTTGAGGCAATGTTTCCTGGCCTCCACACCCGTGTGATAGATGAAGGTATGAAATGCATTACAGCCCCCAGAGGAGCAGTACACCAATACAATAGCCCTGAGCTCACTTCCAGTGCATCTATACAGCAGTTGCATAGCAAGGCATACAGCGAGGGACCTGCGTACAAAGAACCCTACAAAAACAAGCAGCTCGATTTATCGGAAGAAGTAAAGATTTAAGACACAGTCGCTGCCACTGGTCCACAAATGGGACTCGTCAGCTGATGGCTTTATCTGTCAAGCCTGGTTTCCATTGATTGAAGTGGTTACTATGAGACAAGGTAAATTTCTATTAACCTTGTCATACTGTGACTACAGTTTACTATTGTAATTATTGAAGTCATTCTACAAGGTTGAGAAACTCTTATACTCCTACTTTAGCAAAAACGGTTGAGCCTAATAGCTAAAATCTACAGCATAATTTCAAAGCTCCTCCCTCTATGCATTATGCCGTTGTAATGTTGTTGTGACATACTTTCTTGACATTTCTACAGCGCTCAGAGATGGCTGTTTACAATGCCAGGCTATAGCATTACAACACACAACACGATTTTCCAGTTATATAGATCATAGGTCATTGTTCGTATTCAAAATTGTACTTGGTTTCAGTATTTGATTTTCCACTCTGCAATGTCTGAATACCTTGGTTTCAGTATTTGATTTTCCACTCTGCAATGTCTGAATACGTTTTTCACTTAATGCTCAGTGTTACACTAAGACAAACTATCTGTGGTATTGGGTGTTTTTTTCTGTGTGGAAGAGAAAAGCAATTATTTTTATGCCTCTTAATGATCTTACTGCATATATTACAGTTATGTCCTCAGTGTGAAAACCTATTTGTCTCAATGTCATTTGTACAAACTGCTAATGACCCTGAATCTAAAATAAGACAAATCCTGCCTTCATCTGTCTGTGTAATCCTTCACCATCAGTCCATCCATCTTTATTGGTTCCAAATCTGCTTGTGTTGATTGGGGTCCAGACAGTTGATCTACTAGTACTGCGAGGGGACTTGGGTTACAGTTGAAGGGGCCATCTCACTTTTCTTGCCATCCAGCCTTTTCAATCCCCTCCCCCGCTTTTTCACCAGGTGACCCATCTTCCTGACCCGCCAAACAAGGAGTCATGTTTCTCTCTCTTTTTTCTCGCTGTGCATACCCTACCAGGTCATGTATGTTTTAATGTATATTCTATTTTTAATGTCCCTCCTCTGTCATTAGAAAAGCTGTATTACTAACGGCAAAACTAAGATTTATTACATAACTTAACTGAGAGAATCAAGTCATTCAAATTATCATTATTTATAGTCCCTGGCCTCCCAAGTGTGTCAACACCACCCAGTGAGATTTACAGCTTTTACTGTTTGGATCCCTGCCAGTTTCCTAATGTTTTACACTGCACAGAAGATAGCAGCTTCAGTATATTGGCGGCAGGTTTGTTTGTTCTTTTTAATAATAATGATAACTTGGATTTAAAGAGCTTCTTTTACGATACTCAAAGCGCTTTACAGAGCCCTGGGGCTGCCCAGTTGCACCTACAGCCTCTTCAAACCCCACCGAATACACTTGCGCGCATTCATAAACCAGTGTCACAGCTAGAGCACCACTGGAGGCAAAGGGTGAAGTGTCTTACCAAAGGACACAATGACAGTATGAAATGGGGAGAGTGGGATTTGAACTGCCAACCCGCCAACGAGGTAAAAGGGAGAGTCGAAACTGCATTCTTCATCTTCAATAAACTGAGCCTGAAAAGAAGCAATTGCATTCATTAGGGCTGCAGAAATTAACTATAAATATATGCTGAGTAAAGGACACTGAATCACAATTCCCTCAATTCACATTAGTTGCATGTTGTTGGAAAGATGTCTATAAAACAAAACATATCGACCTGCATTATATACACTGTGCTTCTCTGCCCATATGTATAGTAGCTGTGACTTTAGCAGCTTATAATAGCTATGCATCTATAGTGTAATGTTACATTTAACGTCCCTTATGTGGAGGGTACATATCTTAACACTTGATATGAATTGGGCCGTCATGTGAGTGGTGGCTCTGTCTGGACTAAAGATAGAAAATTCCATACACTAAATGTCCATTCCCATGCAAATAAAACAAACATGTCCCAGTGTGGAGAAGGGTCCTGACAATATGTTGGCCCAAAGTGCGAACATGTAAACTGAACAGCCCGGGTGTGCCTGACATAAAGTAAACTTCACCCGCATGTGGAGACCAGATCCTCGTCAGTCCCATCAGTGCTTCTCTGTCTGAATGAAAGAACCGGCCTGTGTATAATTTCATATTTTTAATTCTGAACTACAAACCACTCTATTATTGCTTTACGGTAAAAGGACACATTTATGGCTAATACGTTATAGTATCTGTAGTAAAAGTGGTAGCGATGAATGAAGGTGGGCCACTAAATTGACTCAGACACTGTCATGAAGCCACTGACTGTTTGTGTTGGCACCTTCCTTACAGTGGTAATCCAGTCTTTCTCCAACTGTCTACTACACCTCCTACTGCCTTTTTATCTAGGGTCTTTTATGCTTTCTTTTTTCTCCCTCCGTGTGCCCTTGAATTAAAAGCGGTGAAAACAATCGTCACATTTTTGTTATGCTTTGTTCAAAAGGTTTACTAGTCTAATTTAATAAACTTGCTTTGTCTGAAACAAAAAGGGGAAATTCTCATTTTCTGTTCTCATTTTCATTCGCTGTGAAACCTCACACTAGTAACCTGCATTCATTCCCTGTGTTGTCCACCAGAAAGCTGTTGCCCTGTCACTTAATAATTTAAAAAATGCCCCTCATGTGAAGGCAGTGATATTTAATTTACAGCTATGTCAGGGGCACCAATTGATTTACTGTAGAAGGCCTTTTATGTGAACAGCTGTTTCCTGCTAAAAATAGGTCATGGGTCACATAAAATGACCTTGTTCCTTTTTTACTCGCATTGAACCGAAGGCTATAATGGGAGCCTAGAGATGTTAATTTAAATTCAGATTAATTCAGCTTTAATCTATAAAGTGAATTTATATATTTATTCTATAAATTCACTTCATTTATTTTACTAAATGTTGGCGATATACATCAACTATTTAAGGGCTGTTATAGATCAGTATTTACAAATAACCTAAAATTATTTAAACTACCATTTTCCCCATCTGCCTTGCTAGCTGTATCTCTTATCACTTAAAGTCTAGCCGTTTGAAGGCTGGCCGTGTGGCTCTTGTGTTCACTGTGCTCAGTGGAAGTCTGAGGAAGGACTTAGGGAGTGGTTCAGGGGCCCTCAGCCGTGGCACTTCCCACCAGAGCAACCTCTGACCCCTGGTGCCATTAATCACAAGGATCCTGATGGCCCTGTCCCTGGGGGAAAATCAGTCCGGGGCAAAGGATGATGGGAGGTGAAACCTGCAGCCAATTACAGATTGGCTCCGAGCAGCCCAATGGACAAATCACAGCCTTTCTACAAGATGCAGTGCCCAATAGATGCCTAGTGCTTGCCTGTGTATTTAAAGTACTGTTTATTCTGTGGTTTTAGTGGTAGATTTGTGCAAAATGAGGAGAGGTGCTACTGTGTTCAAAAAGAATATTTTGGGTCAGTCTAATTAAGCCTGTTAGAGCTAAATGTCCTCAGGGTTGGAAACAGTGCAGATGTTCAACACCAAAGGCAGGCCACTCTCTGGAACCAAGTGTTCCTAATGTGATTTTTGCTCAATTACGGCTTTATCAAAGGTGCTTCCCAATGCTTTCACATGTGGTCAGAAGGTGTAGGAATGTGAAACTGTGATCACGTGTCAACTAATTAATGCTGCTTTAGGTTTCAAAGCCTCTAGAGTACTTAAGATCTAAATAACTATTTGGTTTTGCAGCATACACAGTCCTCGTTTTTCTTTAAACTCTGTGAATGTATTATATTTATTTGGCTTGTTATGGAAGCTACTAAAACATGAGTATATGAATGCACTGGGCATGAATTAAGGTCTAAATAACTGCTGGCCTGTCACTCTAGGGTCGGTGCTGTTTTATCTCATTTGTTGTCTCTTCATTGTTCATGGCCAGGCCAGTATGAAAACATGGCTTCCTGCTGACCTGCAGTTTAATTCAGACATCAATAACCCCTGGCTGATCTCTGACCCCTAAAGTTGTACTAATTGTTTGATGCAGGATTGATGAGTGGTGCTAGCAGCTCACTGTGTTCAGCCAAAGGTGTAGGACAAAGCATAAACAACAAGTACAGTGTGCTGTCAGTGAGCACAAAGATATGTATAATATCGACTGACAAGCCTTTATTTAATCCTTTTTTTTTTTTTTTTGACAACTGTTAGGTTTATGATATTCAGATAATGAACAGTAAACTAATTTCTATAGGCATTGGTGCTTTTACTCAGCAGTAGATTTATTTTCTGGAGCACTGAAAATACACCGACAGCTACCCAAACATAGCTCCCTATTTTTTATTTCAGGACAAGCTGTGTATATTTATGTCTACACATTATAGTCATTAAGGTAAAAGGTGTTTTGTGTGACTACTTTGGTAAACAAAGCAGTAAAAAAAAAATATAATACACATAAATAATAATAATAATAATAAGAATAACAATAATAATTACTACATGTGTAGCGCTATATAATGCATTGCATGGTAACCATGTCCTGATCATCTCTCATATGCAAGTCCATGTGTTTGACCTGGCCCCTATGTGCAGGGCTTAAAGAACTGTTGCTAACTTGAATCAGCGCTAATCTTCATTGGCTAATCACACTGCTATTTTACATTAATGTCATTAATGAGTCCAGTTCCAGGTTAAGAGCAGCCTTAGGCCTGAAGGATTGGTTGGCATTATCTGTTAGGGCAAATCTGTACGAGTCCCCTGCTCTGGGCCCAGCAGCACTTAAAGAAGAGGGGTGTGGATTTACTTTGTAGAATCTTCTAAATTAGCTTCATTATACTGGCCTATCCCGGAGCCCCCCCATCCACTGCTGCCCATTGGTAGGACGTCACAATTACAAGTCCCCATCTCTCCCTTCATGCTTATACTTTAGCACATGGCACATTTAAGCCCTCCTCCTCCCTGCACGCTTTCTGCAAGCTTCACTGCAGATAAGCTGTTGACAAGATTAATGCATCTGTATCAAAAGTCTAGAGCTGCTTTGCTTTGAGTTGTTGTGAATCTCCTTTTCCAGGTCCTGCCAGATTGCTTTACTGGGCTAATATGTTTGCAAGCCAAATCTAACAAGGCAGCACAAGCATAAATCCATGATCTTTTATCTTTATCTTTATTTATTTATTTATTTATTTATAGAGGAACAATACATATTAATGGACATTTGCATGTAAATATGTGAGATTATATATATATATATATATATATATATATATATATATATATATATATATATATATATATATATATATATATATATATATATTTTTTTTTTTTTTTTTTTTTTTTTTTTTTTTTGGAACCAAAGTTAGACCAACAACTTCATAATCACTAGACTCCATTTATAAATTATGATTACATTTTTTGCCTTCAAGCAACCATTTTTTTTCAATGCTTTAGTAAATGTTGCCAATTCACTCACTTGCCAGGACAAAAGGCTTGTCACTTTTGTTTTTCCTACATCTAAAGGTGTAGAGAATTTTAATTGATGAATGTAATAGATAATGTAATTTATGTTTGTACATGCCACAGTAGCAGCCTTTTATGCATTTCCTGTTAGGTGCCTCTATGTCTCAGCAGTGTGCATACCTGACAAATTTTGGGTATGGTTTCCATTATCAGTGGAACAGGACTAGTGTATGTTGGGGCTTTAATTATGCATGTGCAAGTTATTCAGTGTGTGTGATACTTGCTAATGATTTGCGTTATGTGTGCTCTGTCTTTGGTAGGAACCCCAGTCAATCGTATCCCCATCATGGCCAAGCAAGTCCTGGATCTTTATATGCTTTACAAACTGGTGACGGAGAAGGGAGGACTTGTGGAAGTTATCAACAAGAAGATCTGGAGAGAAATCACAAAAGGACTCAACCTGCCTACCTCAATCACTAGTGCAGCCTTCACTCTGCGCACACAGTGAGTCACACAGAACATCCTGACAAATTTACTCAAGTATTTGCTCAAGCAGCCTGTCGGTCTACTGTTAATCTTGTGTAAACTGTAATTTAAATAAAGAACATTACAGGTGTGAATGCTAGAAACAAACAGCTTCTTCATGGCCTGTGTGTATTTACGATCAGTGTTATGTAGATTAATGTGCTGTGTACAGTATATTTCTTAGTATAGACGTCAATGTTGTGTGTTAATCCACACACACGTATTTTTCCTGACTTGGGCCCTTTCCCTTTTCACATTCAATCTCTGCATCCATTACATAAACCAATGAGCCATAGATTTATTTATTGCTATAGATTTATTGACATGATTTGGGTCAGAGTTCACAGAGACTAAGGTGGGCTCTGACTGACAGCTCTTAGGCCAAGTCTCAGCAAAATACTGGCTCACAAAAGGAAGTGTTTAGTAGATATAACGCCTCAATCCTGTCTGCCAATGCCCTAATGAACCTTTATGTATTTTTAATGTTGATGAGCTGTTGTTGTGTAGCATCATTCTGTTGGCTCATTCTAATGGATACAGCTCTTAACTTCTCATTGATCCCTGCGCTTTTGTTCCACCATTATGCAGTCAGCATGCATAATACCTTCTGTTTCTATAGCATAAAAAAACATTCTTCGGCTGTGACTGAGCATACTAGTGTGTAGATCAAGAGACCCTGTGGACATACTCAGCATGCAAAACATGTTTTTCACTATTTAAATTACATACCAGGTGCCACTTAACAATTTTACTGCCATCTTTCAGGATTACAAAAAGTAGGTTTTCATATTAAAAGCTTCAAACTAAATACAACTTCCACAGAAA
This sequence comes from Perccottus glenii, assembly GCA_024416835.2. Taxonomy (NCBI): domain Eukaryota; kingdom Metazoa; phylum Chordata; class Actinopteri; order Gobiiformes; family Odontobutidae; genus Perccottus; species Perccottus glenii. Next base: position 9,140,115 of record CM044548.2, read on the forward strand.
CCATAGTGGTACTAAAGGTAAAAAAACAATGCATATAAATAATGTGGTTTGATAATAGAGGTTAATAACCTTGAGGATATCACCCTTTGCTTCATGCTCATTTAAAAAGAGGGCTGTTTTAAAATGGGGATGGGGTGGGGAGGAATGTTTACATACTAAAGCAGACAGGCTTTACAACAAAGATTTTATTGCCCGGAATGAAGACAATACTTCTTTTCTTTTTCTTTTTAAAACAAATTCACTGAGCTAAAATACAAAATAGTTGAGTTACAGATGGCATATGTATTTTCTGGTGCTGCAATTATTATTTTTGTTCTTGTTTGTTCTTTTTTTCAAGGTATATGAAATATCTCTACCCATTTGAATGTGAGAGGAAAGGCTTAAGCTCCCCAGGTGAGCTTCAGGCAGCCATCGATAGTAACCGCCGCGAGGGTCGCCGTCCAAGCTACAGCAGCAGCCTCTTCCGCTTTTCTTCATCTCCCAGTACTGCTCCCCACATCCTCTCACCTCCCAAGATGCACCTTTCTGCTTTGGGAGCAGGAGCCCTCAATGGCTTGCAGGCTTCACCTGGGCACTCTCTGAAGAAAGGTAAGAACTACCCCATACGAACAGCAGTCTAAATAAACGTTAGGGCTTTGTCTCATGACTCTATATTTATGAACAGAATAAACATTAACTTGTTTGTGCTCTGGTGGGTAAGGACTAGACTGGACAGAACAGCTACTGGGTTGGATTGATTGTATTTGTAGAAAAATACTGCCCCCTGCTGCACGTTTAAAAAACCTACACCCGTACTACTGTTAAAAATATGTATACATTTAAAATCAATTGTAGTACATAAAAAGAATGTTAGTAAATAAGTGTTCTAGCTGAAGGAGGAGTTTCCCCTGCTGAAAAACTGAAAAAAGATTTTCTACAAACACAACATTCCAGTCCACTTTAATCCAGGGAACACTACGTAAAAAACTGGTCCATCCTAAAGACAAGATCCCCACAAACAGACTAATGTAGTTTATGCAGTTCAGTGAAGAGTGCAGTGACAGGTATGTTGGAGAAACAAAACAACAGCTTCACAAGAGGATGTATCAGCACAGAAGAGCCAATCCTGGAGGAGCTGGGTCTGTAGTCCACCTCCACCTCAAAGAGAAAGGGCATTACTTTGAGGACAGCATGGTCTGAATTTTGATCAGAGAGGCCAGATGGTTTGAGAGACATTTTTTTTAAATGGAAAAGCCCTCTTTGAACAGAGGAGGTGGCCTCAGATTCATGTTGCCTAGTATTTATAACAGTGTTTTGAAACCGAAATCCAAACCGTTTCACTTTATAACAACAACACCTGAATGCGCCAAGTGAATTTTTTCTTTGGGACAATATTTAATTTGATTTGGAGCAGTGTCACTAACAACTCTCCTGTGCCTTTAACAACTCTCCCATCAGGAGTCACTGCCCTTTTATAGCTAACGACAATGAGACCAGAACAGCCTGGCCAAATCAGAGTTAACTTCAGGTCAAAACCCTCTCTCTAGAGATATAAACTCAGCTTTATTACCAGTTGATTTCAGAATTGGTAAAGTCTCTCGGAATTAGAGACGAAACGTCTTCACCTTAAAAAGTCCAGAGTCCAGATGCTTTTGCTTTAATCTTTTCTTCAGTGATATAGTAGTAATATCATTTTATTTCCAGAGGACCTGACCCCATCTATCATGGCAGCAAGACCTTCCATGGCACTGACGCTGGGGCAGCAGCAGGTTGCAGGCTTGGCACGAGCGGCAACACTTGAACAGCTGAGAGAAAAGCTTGAGACTAGTGGTGGAATGGAGGGCCCCGAGAGGAAGATGGCGCGCCTCGCAGAAGAGCAGCAGCGCCTTATGCAGCAGGCTTTCCAACACAACCTGCTGGCTATGGCTTCTCAAATGCCCATGAACCTGCGCCTGGGAGCCCCTCCCATCACTACCAGAGGTCAGTGTAATAGTCAGTGTATATTATATATTATGCTCTCACTCCTGCTCCAGTTTATATGCTTATCCACATACAAGTATGACTTAATGTTTTTAGCTGTATCTCCTATTGGCGCTATGCTAATCCAAACAAGACAAAGACATCACTTTGCATTACATCTAATCACTGTCAGGGACACTCTGTCCTGTACACTTAGTGTCATTTACACGTAAACTTATTCACATCTATGACTGACACGTCAGCTCAATACACATCCATCCACAACCCTGTAGGTGAGAGGTGCATAATATACACCTATAAAAGCTTCATGTGTTGTAAACATGTTAAACAAATCACCATGTACCATTGTTGCAAGTGTCTGATTTGTTTCATTCTTGCAAGAATTATACCGGTCTTCCATTCCTAAATTTACCATGTACGGTCTCCGTCGTCTCCTTTGTGATCCGAACCTAATAATTATTTTAACATGGAGGATTGCACTATTTTCTTTCCAAATAAATTTGAACATGAGCAAATATCATTTATCATCTTTCTTGTTATACATTTACTAATTATTTATTGTTTTATTAAACATTTTACAATTTACATGTCTCTTCAGATGAGAAGCAGCAGGACATGTCTCTGAGTATCTCAACCAATGGGAATGCCAGCATCACTGTCTCAGTGGAAGTCAATGGCACAACCTACTCAGGTTTGTAGGAACCTTAAAATAGTATTATTAAATAAATAAAAATAACATGTATTTATTACTGGATTGATTAGCATGTTTTCCTCAATTTTATTTTCAAACACAAACTTGTTGCTCTTTTCAACAGGAACTCTCTATGCCCAGAAGTCTGGAGGGGCTGCTGCTGTTTCTGCTGCTGTCGCTTCAGGCTCCCCTGCTGGACCTGGCACTAGCTTTGGATTCTCTGTACCTCCTGTTCAGACCCTCAGCCCTTCATCCTCCTCTTCATCCAAAGGTCCCAGCTCAGCGGAGCCTCTTCTTGGGTGCTCACCCTAATTTAACTGGTCTCTCTCCCACCCAGAGGTCCAGCATGAATATTCAGTACCTCGAGAAATCGTAAAGAATAACTGTTGCACAACAAATACCTCATTAACCCTGTCAAACCCTTGGCTGTCTAATCATGAACCCAAAGCCCGAGAATATTTTGACATGTGCCCAAACACACAGCTATGCATTCATTGACACAACACACAAAATAAACACACATTTCTGCATATGCATACACACAATTTACACATACACATGTTAAATCTAATGTACATGCTAAATACAATCAGCTCAGCCAAAATCCACTGACAGGTGTGAAAACTGAACTTGAAAAGTTTTATCTTAGGACTCTCTGTTTGTTTGTTGCCATTGTGTAATTTTTTTTTGATTTTGTGTTTTAGAATGGTTTTGTTGTACTTTTCTCTTTTTACATACCTCAAATCAAGTAATCTGCAGTGGTGTCTTTACCTCAGGAGCTGTAGTATATTTGACCCAGATCATCTTTATTTTTGTATTCTTTTTGACCTAGATGGGGAAGTCGGGTAACTCTCACCAGTTGAACCTTGCATACAGACCCCCCAGTTCACAGTTAGAAGTTTCTTAAACATGCTGTAGCCTTTAGCTGATTTCAAACTGGAAAGAGATCAGATGCTGTAGATCAGCACGTTACATACCTCAATTTCAGAACTCCACCCTCAGGTCACAGAATTTATTATGCATTGCACATACAGCTCCCAAAAGTTAATTCTTATTAGCAGTGCATGGCATTTTTTACGTAGAGAGCCACACAAAAGAAATCTCTTGCAGGTCTGCAAAGCTGTCTGAATCTGAGTAATGCACAAAGTTAATCGGCCAGCAACTTCAACAATTACTTTGAAGTTTGTTGTCTCCATGTTTCGCTCTTTCGTCTGTCTAGACTGAATGTCACTTTGACAGCATCTTCAGTCTGTACTTTCTCAGACCTTAAACTGGCCTATCACAAAGGGCAGCTTTCTCAGGAAGCAGTGTGATAATGACAAGCATCTTTTGTTAAGTTAAAGAAAAAAGGTGTCATACCTGAAGAACGCACACAATCCAAGAATACCTCATCAGACTCTCCCAAAAGGGGAGCCACACTACATACCTCATGTGGCTGCAAAGCCGTCGAGACTTGATGCCCCAGCTCGTGAAGGAAATCCTTTCTGAAATCAAAGTGAACATAATCGAACCGACGCACTGCTGCTGGTTTTGGGGACATAATATATACCAAACAAAACTGGGATGAGCACTTGTTCTCCCTTTCCGCATTAATTTGCAAGACTTGTTTTTTGCCTGCTTCTATTTTTTCATCAGTTTTGTCTATCTTCTTTATTTTATGTTCCTTAAGTTTTAAGATGTCTGAAATGAGTGATTTATCTGCATTTTTATCAGGGAAGAGGAAACAATCTCTTAATTCCTCACTGACTGGTGTACATTTGTTGGATTTTTATTTTAATTTTTAAATCCAAGGTTACAGGGGTCAAAACACCAAACTTCTCACAAACATGAATGTGAACAAAACTTAACATGTCTTCAACCTTATCCTGATATGCATGTGTACAATCATGTGACCAGCGTTATACCAACAAATTGCTCTGGTCACTATTTGCCTCTGGTTATTGCACAGCTAGATACCAAAGACTAGCCAGTAGTTCTAAATCAATGCCCAAACAATCATGGCCACACTTGCCGGCCGTGGGCTGACCATAAGCTGCTGTGATTCACAGTGAGGCAGTTATGGCTCTCCTAAACTGACAAAATTAGTGTAGAAATTTCCAAGAATTTACCTAAATCTTATCATTTCCACTTATGGGTTCTTGGGACTTGGTCTTTTAGTTGACATACTCACTGTGTGTCATTAGTGTGTTATTTAAAAATTCCCTTCCTCTTTAGCCTCATAATTTCTAAAGCTAGATTGTTTATCTAGTTAATAAAGCATGTTCCTTCTAAATTTATAGCATTAAAATGATAAATTTTGAGGCATTTTAACTGGCACAGCGTGAGCCAAAGTCAGTGGCCTTATTTTTTTTATTAGACTGTATTTTATCCATTAAGCGTCAGATTGTGCTGAGTTTTTGCAGTGCAGATCAGTTTATGGCCCCCGCATGACACATTACTGTATTTTATAAATAAGTGTGTAGTTTCTGACTAGTTTCAGGTGATGCCATTGTAGGTTTCATTTCTTAAATGGCTTGGGTGTCTTTCTCTTCAAGCTTAATCATTTGAAGAGTAATTACTTTTCAGTCACTAGAAACACCAGTTATTAGTCCCGCTGTTGCATCAACACAAGATTTAATATTTATTTTAGTTCATTTTTTTTTTTTTTTACGTTAGACCATGGTTTAGTAACAGAGCTTAATAACTAAAGTCATGTTACTAAAGAAATTGTGTTAACGTCCTTGCTTTTAATCTCATCTGCTTATTCAAAGTAGGTGTCTGATAGTGTAGCGTCACTGCCTTTGAATGTTTGTTCAACTGTGTATGAATATGAATAGGTTATGTGTACAGGACATATACCTTCCAAACCTAGATCTACAGTTTGTGCCACAGACAGGTTTTTTTCAAAATGAGTGGGATGTGTGTCTGCTCGGGTCAGTTGCAATCCATCACAAAGCATTTTAAAAACCAGACCCCAAGACCCAGACTTATTTAACTAAGAATAAAGTGTTGCTATTACAAACACACCTACATTATCCGCTTCACTCCACTGGCTTAGGGCACTTTCTACTGTACTATTTGTGTGGCTGAGTGTGATGTCTGAATGAGTGTGTGTCTTTAGGACACTCCCTTCCCCTACCTCGTCACACCACAATACCTCAGGGCGTTGGCCGGCACGCTGCAACTGTTGCATTTGATGTTGAAGCTACTTTGAGGGACGAGTACAAAGAAAAGCTGCAGTCATTTCGCTGAATGCTACTTAGGACTGACTTTGTTTTTGTGTTTGCATTTTTGATTTTATTTGTCAGTAACTGCAGGCAAGGTCTCGTCACTCAGGAAGCTGTGAAGTATGCAGAACCTTTGTCTCAGATGGATCTGGAGTTTAATTCAGTTAAATTGTCTAAAAACTAACCTGATCTGTGTTTAAAAAAAAAAAAAAAAAACAGGCGCATATGCAAGTGGTTATTGAATACCTCGTTTATCAATTTTACGTTTTTGGCTTGTACAATGCTCCGTATATTAATTCAACTGTGGGGTTTGTGCATATTTTTGTACTGTTATTATGATGACATGATAATAATGATATTATACTGATATTATATAGTTTTCTCTTGGATTAAAGCAAACAAAATTAAGACAAAACATGTGAATGCTTGTTAAAACTGGTTTGTGCTGATTGTATTTAAGGAGCACTTTTCCAAAGTGGTTTTCAAACATTCAGTTTTGTTCTTATTAGTAATATAAAGATATGGTTCTCAGGGCTTTAAACTTGTATGTCATGATAAAGTTTTACTTTATAGCTTATCAATGTGTGTGGTTTCTTTGTGGTTCTTGAGTCATGCAAATCTAACAACATACTTCCTCTGGAAACATTCTTATCATTATCATCTTTGTCATGCAATGCTAAAATGATGAGAAATTATTTAAAGTAATGTTGCTTTATTTCAGGTTTTAGAATAAAAAAAAGAGGTAAAGGTAAAATATACAAATTTAAACAGGACATAGTGAACAATGGGACTCCACTCTTATCTTTAGGAAACACATTCAAGTTGACTTAGTCGTTCACAGTATTACCAGTCTTGTATTCAGAGAAAAGCTGCAACAGTTTCGCAAAATTTCATCTTGGTTAAATAAAGGTCAAATAAATAAGAAATACTGAATATGACATGCTGCCAAGCAAACATGAGGTAGTACATTTAATTACAAATGATAAAATCATATATATTTTTTTTACTAAAAGGATTAATTTTGTGCGATTCCAAATAAATGTATTGGGTATATTACATGCATCACACATTTGGATCGTGACCTTTCAATTACACACAATAAAGACATAGCTCATTAATAAAATTTGCAAGAACAGTGCAATACATTATTATGAAAATTTAATTTTGGACTAAAAGTGCTGCTGCTAAGCAAAGCCAGAGCAGATTGCCTAAAGTGTAGGCCCCTGCGCTGTTTTCCAGCTGTACCTGGTACTGAGCCAGGACCCGACTGTAGCCACGCTCCTCTGACACACAAGTGTATGTTCCCACCTTCTCCGGCTTCATGCTGGTGATGAGTAGCAAGCATGGCTTCTCCCCAAAGCCGCAAGAATCGGAGCCATTTTTGTGATGCCAGGTGTACTGAGCATGATGGGACCAGACTGGACACTCGATGAAGAATCTTGACCGAAGGGGAACTGAGACCTTCTGTCCATCATCTGTATGAACCCCTTCTGCATTTCTTGGTGCTAAAATACAATGGTATATATGTAAGCAAACATTTAATGTGTTAGGCACCACAGCTGAACTGTACTGAAAGTGCCTGTCCATTATTAACATGAAATTAAGCTCTATCTGTTAATCTAGTTAACATTAGGCTGTACTAATATTTAAATAAAATATAATGCTCTGATCAGTACCTAACCTTTAGTTTCATCTTTTTTCTGCTGGTTTATTGTCATACCTTTAGATTTAGAAACCTTTGACTGAGATTTGGAGCAGATAGTATGGTTTCCGTGTTCAGTGTCTTGCAGTTGCCCACTGTCAAATAAAAAGTTAATTAGACTTTGTTTGAGGCACATGTATTCAAAACATCACCAGACATTAAATAAATAAGAAATAAGATGTTTAGAAATAAATGTAAATAAAATGTTGATAAAAATAATACATTTTATCCTTAAAATACTGTTCAGCTCCTTTTGCCTTATATACACTTTTAGGTTACAACCTGCCCTTACTGTTCTTAGAAAGTTATTTCCTGAAACATCACATGTCTGTTACTGAAAAATATTAAAAGGTTACTGTAAACAAGAACCATAATTTTATCATCAGCACAGTTCCTCTTAAGGGCTAAAAAAGAAACTTCCTCAACAATTTCACAGAAGATACAATGATTACAAGAACAAATGCTACTCCATGTCCATGTTTTAAATGTTTTTTGAGTGTTGGTAAAAGTAGGCCCAGTTTGACTTTACTAAATGTCACAAAACATGAAATACCAACCATCAATTCCATCTATAATTGAGAAGTCTAGAAACATTGGAAAAATTTGGTTCTGTTCAATTTGCTAATTACATTTGTACATAGGCCTAATTTTGCAATCCTCCCATTGCCCCACAGAGTCATGTGTGAAATGGATGATCTGAAATGGCATGACTGGTGTTTTTTGTCTTATGTCATCTTTAAAAACAATGCTGATTGGGGAAAATACAGGTTAGTGTTAGGTACAACCCAGCTATTACAAAAAAAGTTGTGGAAATTCACACTAGTTTCACACTAGAGTGTTGAAACAAGAGACGGATATTGTAGTCACACATTATTTTAGAGTTGACAGAACTGTACTAGAACAAAGTGCATTGCACTGTTTGTTCTAACAGAGTTTTGTACATCCCACAGATGAGTAGTTAAACTCACCGCCTACACACCTAAAACAAGAACCCATGTTAATATGTGGCTGCAAGTTTTGACACAGAGATAGTCTTACTCTGCAGTACAGCTTTCTCCATCCCAGCCACAGTAGGGATCTCTGGCTAAGACACAATCCTCACAAGTGTTTCCATATTGATGACAGTTTGCCACGTCAGCTGGACCACTTCAGTTCTGGAGGTCACGTACAACATCCTCTGCAACGACACAGACAACACATGCAGTTCATTTTTACTGATGTGTTACCTGAAAGTTTGTGTGTGGTTGTTTGTGTGAATTTGCACCAAATCTCTTCAACCAATGTTTACAGCATGAACTGAACAAACACATACTTCCTGTTATCATGACCAGACATGTTGACTGCAATGACAATAAAGTTGAACGTAACTGGATATTTGTGAGACAAGGCAGTTACTCACTGTGGTTGTATTCAGGTCCATGCTGACAATGTGAGCCCTGTGGGTGAATGGTCTGTATTCAGCTATGACAAACGGGAAATCCATAGAGCTTCTCTGTTGCACAATTTTATGAACCCCACCATCATCTGTTTTAACGGTAAAAAGAATGATTATTAATCCAAGTGTGAGACACACCACACACCCACAGACCTTAACCACACCTCGTGTTTATAAGCATGATTTGACTCAGAGAGCAAGCACACTGAAGAACTTAATGAGTATCAAACCCACATTAACTTAACCACACACGGTGGTAACTAGTGCAGGGTGGCCAGCCAGAACACATGGCACAAAGTTTACTTATTTCCTTAATTTACAAAGTTCAGAACAATCATGTCACTGAGACTAGAGCTACAACTGTTAACTGGAAACTTCAAACATAATAAACCAGTTTTACCTTATTATCCGGCATCAAGTTATTGGGATTTACGTTGTTTTTAAAGATGCAGTTGTATGTGACCTAAATAAGCAAAGGCGCTGGATTGGAACTAAGAAGCCAATCTCTGTAACTGCCACAAATGTAACTGACACAAATGTTGTATATGTTTTGTAGGGTGGCTCTGCTCAGGTAAATATAAGTGATGCATTACTCACTTAGAGAAAGAAACAGGATTGTGTGGTTATTCTTCCCCTGTTTGTCCAGAAAGTTGTCTACGCTGATGTGAGTGTAGTTGTGGAGACTGATAAGAAGTGAACTCTTCACAGGCTGGACCCAATCTTTCATTTCTGAAGTGGCCTCTATCTGCTTCAGAGTTTCTGAGCTGATCTTGGTACTGTCTGCTACACACTGAGGAATTAAAAGGACATTTTCTTAAAACTAGTACTTAACATGACATATTGATCACATCAAGATTGTGTCTATATTTTTAAAAATGTTTCATACTTTCCTGGACCTGTCAGGTTGGTTGTTTGAGTCTATAAATGTTGACTTTTTAAAGATGTTGTCAATATCCTGTATTGTGTAGACACACACTGCACTCATACCCCTGTACACAAAAAGATCAAACTATTAACAGGTTTGGCAAAAGAGGTTTACAAATGCTGTAACTTAAGCAGAAGTTGGCTAAGAATAACATGACAGGAAGCACTCAGGACTAAGACCTGAAACTGGAACTTAACTTTGTTAACAAATTAAAGAAGGAAGCATGTGTTCAAGCAGCTGATCTACAGACAATATGTGGCTTTTTTGTTTGATGGTTTTGCATTTTATGTCATCAATCATTTGATAATAACATCTCAACAGCTGTGTCATGCTCTAGTAAACACTATATACTATGCATGCACTAATATATATATATATATATATATATATATATATATATATATATATATATATATATATATATATATATATATATATATATATATATATATATATATAAATAAAATACTAATATATAATATTACTATAATTTGATTTGTTTGTTTTTAGCTACAATAATTGTAAATGTAACCATTAACATATATGTGTTTTTTGTTTCAGGAAAGCACAACATCTCACAGAGATATCTGAAAAGTTAATACAAAACACAATAAATTTGTACCATTCATTTTTGAAAAGTGCATAGACTCTTGTGTCCTGCCAACGAGCATCAGGCACCGTGGCTACGTCTACCAGCTCAGAAAAGTGACGCCTTCTTTCCTTATCACCACAGAAGAGCCGAGCATTCATCATGGACGTCCAGGTAGACTGCATATTGTTTTTAGGGCCACCCTTATCTGCCTTTGGAGAAGACGACATTCAAAGTTGTGCTCATAAGTTTACATACCATACATATAGAATTTGTGATTTTCTGGACATTTTTCAGAGAATATGAATGATAACACAAAAACTTCTCTTTCACTCATAGTTAGTGGTTGGGTGGAGCCATTTATTGTCAATCAACTGTTTTTACTCTTTTTAAGTTATAATGACAACAGAAACTACTCAATTGACAGTTCTTAATATCTTAAAGTCTTTTATGGTAGTTGTGGATGAGGCTCTTTATTTTCTCAGATGTAAAGCGTTAAATTCTTGGGCTCATCTCCCCCAGAGTGTCTGAGAGGGCCAGTCCAGAACCTTCACTTTATGCTGCTGTAGCCAATGACAGGTCGACTTGGCCTTGTGCTTTTCATTGTTGTCATGTTGGAACGTCCAAGTATGTCCCATGCGCAGCTTCCGGGCTGAAGAGTGCAACTTTTCCTCCTGTATTTTCTGATAAAATACTGCATACATCTTGCTATCAATTTTGACAAAGTTTCCTGTGCCTTTGTAGCTCACACAACCCCAAAACATCAGCTTTCATCATTCTTGTTGACTTGACTCTAAATGTAACGTTTATGGTGGCCAAAAAGTAAAATTTTGGTCTCATCACTCCAAATGACTTTGTTCCAGAAGTTTTGAGCCTTGTCTCTGTGCTGTTTGGTGTACTGTAAGTGGGATACTTTGTTGCATTTGCAAAGTAATGGCATTCTTCTGGAGACTTGTCCATGCAGTACATTTATCTTCAAGTGCCTCCTTATTGTGCATCTTGATACCACTTTATTTCAGTTATCTATGGGTTTTTCTTTGCATCCCAAACAATTTTTCTGGCAGTCGTGGATGAAATTTCTGTTGGTCTACCTGACCTTGTCATTTTCCTTCTCCACAGCAGAGTTTGAACACTGCTGATTGGCATTCTCAATTCCTTGGATATCTTTTTATATCCCTTTCCTGTTTTATACAGTTCAATTACCTTTTCTTGAAGATCCTTTGACAATTATTTTGCTTTTCCCATGACTCAGAACACAGAAACATCAGTGCAGCACTGGATAAAAGATGCAAGTGTCTGTCAGGAGCCCAGAAACGCACTGAACTTTTATACACACACACACACACTGATTACAAGCAAACAGATCCCAGGTGAGGATGGTTACTTTTAGTAGCCATTCAAACCTGTTTGTGTCAACTTGTGCATCAAGGCCAAAGTCACCAGCGTATGTAAACTTTTGATCAGTGTCATTTGGGTAGTTTCTGTTGTCATTATGATTTAAAAAGAGTAAACACCCAACCACTAACTATGGGTGAAAACAATTTTTTTTCTGTTATCATCCATATTCTCTGAAAAATGGCCAAACAATCACAAATTCTGCCAGAGTATGTAAACTGTTAGTCTTAGACAACACATATGTGGATATGCAGTATGTATGAAAGTGTTCTAATTTTTATGGTCTTCATTAGTGCTATCCTTACCATGCAAACCTGAGAGACAAAAGGAAGCCACATGGTGCTGTACATGTTGGTGTCTTTGTTCTTTTCTTTGTAGAAGGCATAGATTTTGTCTTGCAAAACATCACTTATACTTCCTTGTTTGCTGACCACTACTTCAACATAGTGCCTCTCTAAAACATATGTTACATATGAGTATGCAGAGTATATTTCTAGCACAACAATCAAAGGTTAGGCACTTATTTGTGAGAACGAGCCTTCTATACTTACCATTATCCTGGGATGTTGGCCTTAGACCGACCTTCCCAATCCTGTGTATGCCAATAGACTCTTGAATTCCAGAGTTTGTGATGTAAAGGTCTGCACCATCTGGTCTCTCTAAAAAGCAACAAGAAAATTAATCAGCTTTTATGTCCACCATATTCCATCTTAACTTTAAATAATTAGAAACAAATTGTCTTAACTGATGATCTGAGAAAAACATTAAGCGTGTTACAGGAAAGGCTGATAAGAGTTGTGCAAGAAGAATAACATTTAAGCCCTTAGAGATAGCCTGAACCATGTGATAGACTGAACATGAAAGCTGATGACATGTTAGATGAAACTTACCGACAATAGCAGAGGGTTCGCCTTGCTTTATGATGAAACCTTTCATGTTTTCATTTATGCTTTTAACTTTATCCGAGGAAATGCATTTGGTTGAATCTTCTGAAATATTCTAAGTAACAAAAATAAGTAAAAGAGTATTTAAAACTTGGGCTACTTGTTTAAGGAAATAAGGTGAATGTGAAATGTGACAAGTGTCTTCTTAATATGAAATGTCTGAACAGAAACACACTGAGCTGCCTCTTACCATGACACAACAGGAGATTTCTTCTCTTTTGGAACCACACACAATAACTTGGTTGGCTTCTTGACACTTGTGGACCACAGTAATGTTGTAATTGCAAGCCTGAGTCTGAGCCTCCTTCTTTGCACATTCTTCCCACTCCACTGTCCGCTCCACAGGAACCTGAGAAAGATTTAAGTTCACTTTTGGAAACCCTGTAGAAATAAGCTGACTGTGAAGGGACATTTATTTCCATTGTAACAATCCCATACCTGCTGAGGACTCCCAAAGTTTAATAAACTTATGTGCGTTGGTCCAAACGCTGTAACAGTGTCTGGCGCTGCTTCAGTGAGGATCTTAACTGGTGCACCATGTCCAGCTAATCGGAGCCTTTTAGCTGAAATATCTGTCATAAATGAATATTTACATATTTATGAAAGCAGTGTGTGTTTTTTGTGCTTTATCTAGTTCAAGAGAAAATGAAAAACCTTCCTCTTAGCTCTGCCTACATTCAGTAAAGACAACATAAATTGTGTTTTATCTGCACTCTTCGTGTTAAAAAATGATTCTGTATTTTACTTGTTTCTTATTCTAAATCTTGTCTGTGTACTTTAAATGTGTATTTTATTTCTGTAAAGCAGAAAGTATGCTAAAATTGCTTTGCCTATGTAAACGCTGAACTGGACTGAAGAATTTAGGCATTTCTCAATAAAAATCATTTAAAGCTTGACGTTTGATAAAGACACTTAAATTAATGTCATATTTAAAGCTTGAGATAAAAAAAAAGTCTTACTTTTGTCTGTGAATATCACCCGAGGTTGATGGTAAAGACTCACACTGGCACAAGATAATAATGGTAATAAATATATCTGTAAAATTAAAGTTTTCATTCTGAAGAGGTTAATGCGCCGCCGAGGAGGACCACTCATTTGTGGATCTCATTTCTGTAAACATACATATATAGCCTACTCAATGGCTCCACTTCCCTTCACACCTTATCCCCGCCCACAAAAAGAGAGAAGTTTGACTAAAGTCACTGACTAAAAATAAATAAATACCATGAAATAAAACCCAATGAGCTTCACCATGGCCCCCTGCTCTAAATAGCACATTACCAACAACCTCACCTGCGGCGGAAAAACCCGTCATGCATCATCAAAAAGTCTCACCAGCGCAGCGCCTACTTTTTCCATCCTCACCTCCTTCTACCGGTGTGTCGTGGAGAGCATACTAACTTTGTCCATGACAGTGACGGAATAACACAGTAGCCTCTGGCTGATGAACTGCACCTGCACTCTCTGACACGTTGGTCTCCTTTGCAGGTGATGTTACTCGATGCCTGAGAGTGGTTTAGAGTTAGAGGAAGTCTGCAAGGGCAAGTGCAGTTCTGCGGAAAGACCCTTCTCGAAAAACAGGCTCATTCTGCATTAAAAGCACCATGTAGAAAAACAACAGTGAACCAGACAATCAGGGGTTGCCCTGAATGTTAAATGCAGTAAATTCTAATAGACATGCTCATAAAAGTAAATAAGTCAAAAGTAAATAGGCCTAAGCCAAAAAATGATGAGCTATCCGAAGAAAATGGAAAGACGCCGAGATCCCAAACTGTCTGGCAGATGGCTATTGGACAGTTCACCAACCACAACCACCAGAGGGCGCATTTTTGGCAAGCCACTTTTATAAGTGGCAGACCACTTTTGATGGTTTATGAAATGGTTTACGAAAACAGTCCCGTCCGGCCACTTTTGTTAAAACGGCTGCTCGGACTTTGGCCACGTATCCTAATGCATATGACCGCGGTGAAGTTAGATTGACGTTGAATATTCGCTCCGCACTTTCACTGGGAGGCTTAGTTGTCTGTGTCCGACCAGGGAGCAATGAGACTTAGGGACCGTCAATAAATGACGATCACGGGAACGAAGAAATACATAAATTCAATAGCTTCAAGATAAACAAATTTATTTTCACCAAACCACTTTAAAATAAGAGATCTAATCTAGTAGCACCATGCACACTCTTTTTTTCACTTTTATGTTTTTTTGGATTTTATATGAATTTTATATATACAAATATGGATTTTTTTCAATAGCTTTCAGGTCATGTGACCTAGTTTCTTCAATACACTTCATATTCATAGTACTAGCCTAGTAGTACCATGCACACCATTTCTTTTTCCACTTTTGTCTTTTTTAAATTTAATATAATTTTTAATGTACAAAATCAAGGATTTTCAAGGACATTTGTCTGATGTGCACCATTGCTCGCTCAAAAGAGCAGTCTGAAGACCTGCGATTAAGAATTGTTGATTTGTATAAAGCCGGGAAAGGTTACAAGTTAGAGAATTTGTCTACAAATGGAGAGAGTTTGGCACTGTTGCTTCTCTCCCAAAGAGTGGCCATCCACCAAAAATGACAACAAGAGTTCAGCGCAGAATACTCATACTTACAGAAATCACTGGCACAGTCCAATATCTCTGTGCTTACATCGACTATATGTAAAACACTGGACAAGAATGGTGTTCATGGGAGGACTCCACAGAGGAAGCCACTGCCGTCTGAAAAAAACATTGCTGCAGGTTTAATGTTCGCAAAAAGGCAGTTGGACAGTCCACAGAACTTCTGGCAAAATATTTTGTGGACTGATGAAACAAAAGTTGAACTGTTTGGGAGGAACACACAACACACAATATCATGTGTGGAGGAAAAATGGAACAGCTCATCCCATGGTGGAGGGAGCATCATGGTTTGGGGCTGTCTTTCTGCCTCAGGGCCTGGACAACTTGCAATCATTAATGGAAAAATGAATTCAAAAGTTTATCAGGATGTTTTGCAGGAAAAGCTGAGGCCGTCTGTCACACAGTTGAAGCTAAAAAGAGGATGGATGCTGCAACAGGACAATGACCCAAAACACAGAAGTAAATCACCTTCAGAATGGTTTCAGAAGAACAAAATACAAGTTCTGGAGTGGCCAAGTCAAAGTCCTGACTTGAACCCCATTGAGACATTCACGCCAGACATCCCAGAAATCTGACTGAACTGCAGCAGTTTTGTAAAGAGGAATGGTCCAAGATTGATCCTGATCATTGTGCCAGGCTGATCTGCAACTACAGGAAACGTCTGGTTGAAGTTATTGCTGCCAAAGGGGGTTTTCATATATAGGTTTATAGGTTTATAGGTTATAGGTTTTCATATTTCAAAATTATGAAAACCTATAAATGTTTGGGTGGTTTTAGTTAAACCAGACACTGTTTTTTCATTTGTGTCATTTTGACAAAGATCAGATCACATTTGATGGTGATTTTATGCAGAAATGTGAGAAATTCCAAAGGCATCAGATACTTTTTCATGCCACTGTATTAGAATCACACACACACATTTGAGGGGTTTTACTATTTACACTTTTTTTATATAACCTTTTATATAACCAACACAGTATTTACAAGATAAGTCTTTTAGCAGTTTGCAAAGATTTCTTCTTGCTTAGCTATATCCATTTATGAATTAAACATGAAAGTGTTATTTAACTACTACTACTACTACTAATAACTATGTACATATTAACACATAAAGTAAACATTCATTTGCACAAAGCACAATTCCATTCATTTTTCATTGTCTCCTTAAATTCTTCATCATCCATCCCAATACACTCTACATGGAACACAATTGTCACACTCCATCTGTTGTATGATAAAGAAACACTGTAAATCTGGAAATTTAATCACTTTATCTATTAGTCTTTCTATCTTACCCAGTCAGTGTTATTCTTGTTCCCACTTGCACCTGCAGATTTCTTTGGCCTGTTCGATGCACACATTGCACACCGAGTCCATTGGAAACACTATAAAGTAGCATTTAGTTTTGTATTAAAGTATTTCTTTTGAGGAAAATATTCTGGTAGCGTAACTCCTTTAAGGGTCATCAATGGTCAGAGGCTAGATTAGATATAAACAAACTGGTTAGCTTTCCCAGAGGTGTAGAATAAAACAAAAATTTAATTGTTGCCATTGTGCCACAATGCCAAGTCACAGCAAAAGTTCAAAGAAAAGTTGGACTGGTTGTAAGTCATTATTTGTGTAAAAAGTGTACTAAAATTGTAAAACTGTAATTGTAGAAACTAATTTTGCTTTATTTTATTTGGCTTTAGAACCACACGTACATAAAGTCTGCTTACCTGGTCCTTGAAGGATTTTAAGAGCCATTTCTATGCACTCTCTTGCCATGCAACTTTTTTTGTTGAAAACAGGATTTGGGAGTTCAATGGAAAGTTCTCCATTATTGCTCTGGCCATCTAAACAAAAATATCTTTAATAAAAGGTGTTTTGTCACAATATTATCAAATATTAGAGGACACAATAAAACACTCATTTAACCTTATGACCCCGCAGCTGTTTTGAGCCTGTTGAAAAGGATGAATCATTACTCCTTCTTTCCACTTCACGTCAATCCAGTCTATATTACCATCTTGATTTTTTCGCGGTTGTAGGTATTCCCTGGATATGTATTTACACAGTTTGCATATTGTATTTCATTTTTGTAAGATGACATGTTGAAATAATTATGCCAGACTAATATTAAAGTAATCAAGTTATTTGAGGTGAGTGCCATGGAAGCTATTGAAAAAAATAATTGAGTTTTTATATCAAAAATTCATAAAATAGACAAAAGTGGAAACAAAGAGGTGTGCATGGTACTACTAGGCTAGTGCTATGAATATGAAGTGGATTGAAGAAACTAGGTCACATGACCGGAAAGCTATTGAAAAAAATCCTTGATTTTGTACATAAAAAATTCATATAAAATAAAAAAAAAGAGAAAATTGGAAAAAAAAAGTGGTGTGCATGGTACTACTAGGCTAGTGCTATGAATATGAAGTGGATTGAAGAAACTAGGTCACATGAACTGAAAGCTATTGAAAAAAAATCCATAATTGTTACATAATAAAATTTGTATAAAATTCAAAAAAAGAGAAAAGTGGAAAAAAAAGAGGTGTGCATGATAATACTAGGCTAGTACTGTGAATATTTGATGGATTGAAGTGAATAGGTCACATGACCTGAAAGCTATTGAAAAAAATCCATATGTGTATATATAAAATTCATATAAAATCCCAAAAAACATAAAAGTGAAAAAAAAGAGGTGTGCATGGTGCCACTAGATTAGATCTATTATTTTAAAGTAGTTTGGTGAAAATAAATTTGTTTATCTTGAAGCTATTGAATTTATTTTTTTACTTCGTTCCCGTGACGTCAATCTAACTTCACCGCGGTATGCATATGCGACTTTACTCAAGAGGTCAGAGAAAAATATGCTATTTATACTATTAAAAATGCACACAGATAAATGAAATAGAAAAAGCGTTTTGACAGCTGTAAGACATGTTTGTAAACATATGATCGAAGCCGTAAATCGTTAATTATGTGCTCATTTATACAACTATGTGTTTGGTACATTACTGTTAGCCTAGCCACATAGCCAGACTAGTAAATTGGAGTTAGAATGTAAATGACCACCAATTATTTGTCATTCATGTTAATATAGTAATTTGTACGTTATTAAACAATGTTCTATTTACGTTTTAGGAGAAATAAAGAAGTGAAAAACATGATTCTATTTTGGTCTCTTTTTAATGCCACCTCATTTTGGATGCCGTTTTACTCAGAGGTCAGGTCATTTTCTAAAAGACAATATTTAAATACAATGGCTTCTTATAGTTTATTCTTATAAGTATGCAGTTTTATAATATAAATATTTCAATGGCATAGTATTTACACACATTGTGCTCTACTTGGTTCAAACACTACTCTATATTCACCAAAAGAGGGCGACAAAGACTTTATTTACAACTCCATGTATCAATGCTGTTCTGGGCTGTAGTCCTGCAGACAGATCCCTTGACGAATTGGTCGTTTTGACAAGGCCAGTGCCTTAGGTTTAGATTTAAATATCTTACACTATTAAAAAATAATTATAAACTCCTCGCTGGTAAACTTTGATAAATTAACTCATCCAAAGTAATACACCATAACATTTTTCCAACAATTTGCAGCTAAACAAAAATGTGCGTGTGCTAAGGCCATTTGTTCTTAATAGCCAGGAGATGGCGGTGTCGTAACAGAAACGTTACACCAAACACAGACAGAAAATACGATTTTTAACAATAGGTTGAATCAACTTAATCCTTTGCCTTTCCAATGTTCTTCTACGTGTCGTCAATTTATATTTGTCATTATGCATTTTCTGTAAGCAATTAAAGCTTAGAACTAACTACTGATTTATAAATGACAACAATAGAAGAAAGAACTAGCCTGTTATTTTTGTAGAAGCTTTGCCAATTTTGTACAAGATGAAAAAATACATTTTCAAAAATAGTTTTTACTGCTGTATCGTTGCACTTTCTCACCAACTGAGGGCAGCACCGGAAAAAGTCCCTCAACATATTAGCCAAAGCTAATAAAAAAATCAAGCAAAACACAAAAGTAAATCATGACAAACGGTTACTAAACGTCAACTCCTACAGTGTGTCGTAAGTCTGCCTTATGGGGCTCTCAGTTTTCCGGTGCAAATATAACTTGTCAAAAGGCTAAGCTACATGTCTGAACTTTTTATGCTGGGTTAGAGGCTCCTCCAACCTTTAGAAATTGCAACGTTTCTTGTCCTTTAGATTAGTCAGTAGGCCTGATTAATAATTTAAAAAGTTGTATTTATCCAGTTTGGATTAATGCTTGAATTTAAACACGTCATGGTCATAGCTACATAGCTAATGAAAGGTTCCAGTCCCAGGGAGGCGTTACTGAAGAGAAAAGTCAAGCACGTTTTCATCAGGTCTACTGTGTACGACTCGTGTTACTGTATATAGGAGACGAGTGACTCATTCCATATTTTGTTAATAAATAAATGTGACAGCTTAAACGGTCACGTGACGTTTAGTGCAGGGGACTAGCCAACAGACAATTACTATAATGTCCTTTGTTGCTTGCGGAAACAAATGTCACTTACTATTTGTCTCTGCGTGAGCAAGTGAAGATAATTAAATCATAACATATAGTAGCCTACCCTTAAAAATATTTGTACCTATTGTATTCAGTTTGAATCTTAATTCATAATCTACTGCATCTTTCTAATGAACCAAATTAGAAATGTAATAGCGTCATGAAGTAATCTATTGGCTGGCTGATTCGGTTGGCTTCGTCTGCGTGTTTGACTGCACACAGCAGTGGATGTGGACTTCTAGTGACTCTGACTCAAGGCTCTAGACGCAGTGTGTGGCTGAGAGCGCGTCGTCCTGTGCGCGCTCTGCGATGCAGCGGATGCACATTGAACTGAAACCTCATCAGTGAAAGTGGAATAAACATGTTGCAACACACGCTTGGAGGTAAGTAAAACAGTATTATTATTTTGTCATTCTGTGTTACATGTCGTATTTGCAACACTTAGTCTTTTACGCAGTGTATGCGTGACATCACAGCCACAGTCTGGACAGCACGTTTTAGTTGCTGAGCCACATTTCTGATAAAACAGGTGCAATATGAGATGAAGACTATTATTAGACACAATATTATTCGGTTTTACTTGACTGTACCTCAAAGGCTACTCTTGAGTAAAAAGGTCAAGATTTTAATAGTTTGTGCAGTATTTTTATAATGTATTGAAATACTCAGTGACTTGCCATATTTCAAAGCCAATCCATCAGCTTTTTCTAACATCACTGCAGCAGTCATCCCTCTGCACTGCACTGTAGGCTCCTCTCCTCAAGGAGACATTAATGCTTCTGCAATAACAGTGGTACTTGTGTTAGAGATGCACCTTATGCACCCCAGTGCTTTTACAACTACAACTGATTTAGTAATTCAAAGTTTACACCTTGTGGGATTGTACAGTAATTCAGTGAGGGCTTGTATATTCTTGCAAACACTGTTTAAAAATTGTTGGTTGCTACTACTATGAAGCTTGTAGCTCCCCAATTGTTTTTGTTACTTTGTTTAGTTTAGTTTTATTTATCATTGTCTAACACTGTTGCATGAGTCATCACAACAGACTCCAATTCTCTCTGGGATATAATCATTAGGTCATTAGTGGCATGCATCTACCATTACAAACGCATTTTGATTTATTTAATATTTTTCTTAAAAAGGGGTTGATTAGGTTTAATCTATGTAATCTGTGTTTTCTGTACAGTGATGCAGTATTTTAGTACGGTGAATAATCAGACTGACTGTGATTGAGTCTCAAATTCATTTACTCTGTTTGCAGTGCTTCTCTGTAGAATCAAAGCACCATTTGTGACTGTAGCATTTATCCAATTATCATCATAAGCTTGAGACATTTCCTCTTTAAAACTATCAAGGACACCGAGCAGACACAACAAGAAAACAAATCCCTGTCTGATTTTTAGCCTTAAATTGGGCTTCCTAAAACCTGACTTGTTTTGCTCATTTTTCTAAAAGCACATTGTTAGTTTTCTGCCTGGAGTCATGTCTTATGTTGAATATCCTCTGTCCTGTTTTGGCCTCATCCAGTTCATCTTCAGATCATCCTGGCTGTTGGCCTGGCTGTGCTCTGCTACTGTCTGGTTCTGGTGTGCATCCTTTGCTGTCGCAGGAAGAAAAGTGTTTTATCCGAGGACAAGGAGGCAGTTTTTTTGTCTCCTTATCCAGCCGAGAGTGTAACTGTGACATTGACTCCTCCGTGCATCCAGCCGGTCAAACAGCAGTATGAGGAGCTGGACGGGGATGTGTTGGAGTTCCCTTTGTCAAAAAGCAGCTCCTCTCCATCTGAGGAGGACCTTACTGCTCTACCTTCTGACCCCAGTCCCGCCCACTTACCAGGCCTCCAGCAGTCACCGGGTTTATCTGTACCTGTGAGACGTCTCAGCTCCCCTGCCATTCCCTGTTCCAGTAAGTCTCCTGTTCACGGCAGAGCTTCGCTGCCATCACTCACTAAGCTCAGCCTCATGTCCAGATCCCGGAGGGCGAAGGTTCGGCGCAGGACTGTGACTGGTGAAAGCTTCCTGTGCAGTGAGATCAGTAGTCTGACCTCTGATGCCCAGCAGAGGAACGGATATATATCTCAGTACGGCTCAAACTCTCAGTCTGACCCGTGTAAGCCCGCTACTCTCCTGCACTTTTCCCTGCTCTTCTCTTCGGCCTGTGGCACTCTGGTGGTCAATATTCTTGGGGTGTCGGGGACCAGTCGGAGGCGTAGCGGTGTGTTTGTTCGAGCCAGTCTTCCTCCTCTTTGCCCCTCCTCCCAACCAGTGTTGTCCCGCCGCCGCAGCTTCAGCCCAGAGTTCCACAGTCAGAGCTTTGTGCTGCAAGTGGGCTCTTTAAAGGAGCTACACATCTGCACCCTCAGACTGGCCGTCTACAGCCGGGACTTCTCCGGACTCAGAGAGGCTATGCTGGGCGTTGTGGAGCTGTCCTGTGAGGAGATGGACTGGGAGCCGGACACCACCCGCACCTACATCAGGCAGCTGAACCCCACCAAAAGCAAACTGAAAAAGGTATAGTTTTTCACAGTTAATTAAGCAAAACATTGTGTTAACACAGTAAAAGGCGTCAGAGATAAAGGTAAATGTTCATGAATACTCACAATGTGTAATACATTAACTCATCACATACCTAATACAATGGTGAAATACTATGAAATACGTTTGGTAAGCCAAACAAAAAGGCCTTGATGACATTAAAAACAGAAGTAAAACAAAGGTTTGTCTGTGTCTTCAAAAGCTTAAAACTCTAAAAACAGTCAAAACTAAGCCCTTGCTATGCTTTAGTAATATGGACAAAATGGTATCGTGGCCTCTGGCCATGGGTTTGTCCAGAGCCCCATTGGCAACCCTGCCCTGGACAGTGGTCAGTTAGTCACAGGGCTGACTCTTTTGACAACCTTTCACACTCACTGGGCAGTTTAGATTGACATTTATGTCTTTGGACGGTGGGAAGAAACCAGAGTATCCAAAGAGAACCCACAGTAACACAGGGAGGATGTGCCCAGGAGTCGGCCCTAAAAGTGTACAGCACTGACTCCTACTGTGCCACTCCAAGTGAAACATAGTCATCTTTTGATTTTGTCAGAACCACTCAAATTTATGCTTAAAGCGTCACCCACAGACAAAAAAATACAATTTGCAGTGTGATTCACTTCCTCTGGTGTGGGGTTCAGAGCAGAAAATTGTTGATACAATCTTCCACTGTTTCTGTGGGTGGTTGTGATCTTTGGCAACCATTTTTACAAACAAATATAAAATAATGAGTTTACATTTCTAATATATCCCATATGACGAATTATCCATGTAGGAATTGTATCTCATTTGTTCTGCCGTTAGCCACTTTTCCACTTCGGTTAGTCACAGTGCCATTGTTATTTGTGAGCGTACAGCAAACAAGCGGAGGACAGTAAACTGGCAGTCTGCCCACGCAGTCCAGTGCCCTCTGTAGCTCGCTTGAAACACTGCCATAAAGCATTTAAATGAGCCCTTAATGGACAAGGCGGCTGATGTTTTCACTGTACATTTCAGCTGAGGTGATGTGCTGTGTTAACAAATACTGGTAGGGAGGCCTGTTTGTGATTGTCTACTTGTTCATTGGCCCTCATTTATCAAAGTTGTGTAAAACCAGGTGCAGATCTATTTGTAAAAGCAGCCTCGGATAATAGACAAAATAAACAGATTGTAGTGTTTTAGACTGTATAATACATAATCTGAAAGCTATTATATTATTATTATTAATTTTTATATTTTTATTATATGGTATATTTTGGTATATTGGTGGTATATTTTTTAATGCTGTGTTGTTTGTTCTGCTCAGCTCGGTTCGACTTCAAACTTGAGTACCAGCCGCTGACTGGGCGTGGCATTTGAGTGTACTGCACACCCACGTAACGTTCATATTGATAAATGCAGAAGATTGCATGGAAATAGTTGCACACCCAGTTTCCAGCCGTATGCATCCTGTGATAAATGAGGGCCACTGTGTTTTCCTTTGTAATAAAACACCTTGTTGATGTTTTTGTATGTATGTATTTAAAATTGTAGTTTTCTAAATATTAAAATTATAACATTCATGAAATATGACATGAGTAAGGTTAAAGAAATACCCTCTTACTTGTGTTTTGATTTTTTTTTTGATCTTGTGAATGTGACTGCCAGTGTAGGTTTGCAGCAGTGTGTGAGATCACTCTTAGGCTTCTTTAATGTATTTTGGACCAACTCCATATATTGAGTCAACAGAGGGAGGTGAGTAGTTAGGCCCACATTTCATTCAATTCATTTAAATCCCTTTTGGAACTAATTGTGTGTGAGCCGTGATGCATGTGCTACCAAAAACGAAGCAAAATGTTAATTTGAGTGTGACAGCAAATCTCTAAGCCAAGAATTTAATAAGCAAAGTGCTTAAAGCAACACTATAATTTTCCAAGACTTCCGCTGCTGCATGAAACTCTTACGTCCTAATATATAACGTGGCAAGTTAGGTTTATGTGAAGTTTTTTTACAAGTTGTGAGATATGTCTGTGAGATTTAACTGTGCCTCGTCACTAGAATTAATTGTCAAGTTTCAGTTGAGGTTTGCTAGGAGGTCAATGGTAGGAAAAGTGTGTCTCCTAAAAGGCTATCAATTAACTTCTCCTTGTGGAAAACAGTATGAATCAAACCCTTAGATGGTGTACCAGGCAGAAGCGGTGAACCAGAACTCAATTGTTGGATAAAATCGCCTTCACTCTCAGCAGCTTGTCAGCGCACAGTGACTCACAAAGCTCGTACAGCACAACTTAACAACATCTGACAGAAAATCAACAGAAATGTAATGATGATTATGCTTACTCTGTATCTGTTAATTGTCTACAGTGCATTAAAGGCTGCATTATTTAAGGTTGAGGGGTC
Source organism: Perccottus glenii (assembly GCA_024416835.2). Taxonomy (NCBI): domain Eukaryota; kingdom Metazoa; phylum Chordata; class Actinopteri; order Gobiiformes; family Odontobutidae; genus Perccottus; species Perccottus glenii. Next base: position 9,165,007 of record CM044548.2, read on the forward strand.
AAGATGTTAAGGACAGTTTGACTGCTACATGCAATAATACCTAAGAATTCAAAATTAAACTTGTAGTACACCCTAAGTACACCCTAATTTGGGAGATTTTGAATATTACATATAAAGTATTTTGATGCAATCATATTGACGTTATTTCTCAACATATTTTTTTCCATATAATAAAAACACAAACGAACAGAATACAAAGAACAAATGAACAAACAAACACAGCTCAGCACGGTCCAAGGAAACAAGAAAGAGAAACAGTTAGGTATAGGGCCTATATCTCCAGGAACTGTCCCTTTTTGCAATAGAGGGAAATGTTCCAGGACAGGTTTGTGCCAGTTCAATTTTGTGGGGGTTGTTACTAATCCCAGAAAGGAAAATGTTCTTTCACAGCATATGTATGTGTGGATGTTGTATATTTGCTGGATCAGCAACATATTTAGTGGAAATATACTCCATAGACCACACATTTAAATGGACATAAATTCAGTGTTATACATATATAGCCATTTATTACTGGCCCATTTATGGCAGTACATAGACTCTTTATTGTCTACTTCTTCAAACAATTTACAATTCTGAACTCTCTCTTTAACTTGTTGTGCGGTCCGAGTAACTATTATACACTGAACATATTACAATTGCTACTTAATTCACTGATTTTTGTTTGTTACATCTTTTGTTTCAGAGCATGAGTTCTCAAGAAACGCTGGGCCACAGGAAGACTTCAGTTTCTGTGCCAAAGGAGTTGGGCCAAGTGTTCATCCTGCTGCAGTACCAGACTCTTGCCCAGCGCATTAAGGTGATGGTGCGAAAGGCTGAGCACCTGGCCAAGCTGACACGTATCCCAGGCGCTCCAGGTAAACAGTTATTTCACTACTGAACAGCTACGATCTAATTTTGAAACCAGTGCCTACTCACCTCCACTGTGCCTGTAATTGTCTTCCTGTTGGATTTGTTGTAATCTGATTAGTAACTGATCAGGGCGGTGTCATTTCCCCTCCAGTCTTCATATCGTGTCTCTGTATGTAATTTATAGCTTCGTTGATAACAGTTTTCATATTTGGATAAAATAACAATTTAATGGCACTACATCTGGACTCCACTCCTTAACATGGTTGTCCTATAATCCTATTTTCCATTATCTGCTCACAGACCACTATGTTGTGATCAACATGCGACAGGATGGGAAAGTGATTGCTACCAAGGAAACCAAAGGGGCCAGTGGTCTGAACCCCACCTGGAATGCTCCATTCCTGTTCGACCTGCCCCCGGGTGACATCACCCAGCTGCCATTGGTCTTTGAATTTATCATCATGCACGTAGGAAACTCTAACTGTAACATTTTTGACTAAATATTGTGCTGTAGAAGTCTCAAAATAGCATTACAATTCTTCTGTCTCTCATTCTTAGGGACGTTTGTACACCAAGAGCAGTGTCCTGGGTCGAGTTCTGGTTGGCAGCAGTGCTTCAGAGGAGGGGCAGGGACACTGGAAAGAGATGATCACTCGAGGGCAGTTAGAGACAGCTCGTTGGCACACCATTCAATCAGATGTGTCATCGATGTGAGTGGACACATTGAGTTACTGTACATCTTCAGTGATCGTGGTATTTATTATACATTTAACTCAATTACTTTATTTTGTAAGCGACTGCAGCACTTTTCCATTGCATACAGTTTAGCACCATGAACAAATCTTAGCAGCTTTTGTAGCTACTAACGTTGTGCAATGTACACAGTATAATTTGGCTGCAATAATTTCTAAGCAGCTAATATTTGTAATTGTTTTTCAGTGTGTTAACATCTGTAAAATGTGGTTCTCTCTGTATACTGATTGTTAACTTGGAAGTAAATCACTGCTACTTTTGTGCTGCTTTGGACTGAGTTGGTTGTTGTGAAGCTGATTTGTTGCTCCTTTTACTTTGATTACAATAGTTTTGTGCTGCATGCTCCTTTTAGCACATATCTTACATGTAGCTCAATAGAAATGACTGTACGTTTAGTGAGGACCAATGCATAGCAGCAACTTCATCAGAGAACTGAAACATTTGTATTTTTTACATAAATGGATTGAATAAAATGGTTATAGAGATGATTCAAAGCTTCATTCAATTGTTTCTTTACATCAGTGTAAAGATAACAAATGGTTTCATATACATGCTTTACCAAATAACCTTACTGGTCAGCTTGCACCTGTTCTCGCAAAACTCAGGCTGAAACGAATTGGATTTAAAACTTGACATTATGTCAGTTCATTACATGGTGTTTTCTTTTTTCTTCCTGGTATTAAAGAAGCTAGAGCAAACCTTGTTGTGCTGATGTGGTTATTATTGTGTTTGTGTACTGTATGTTGTTACTGCTGCTACCATTATTGTTATTTTAAAATGTTAATGTGCAAATGCTATAAGGTTTATAACAAATACATTTATATCAGCTCACAATTTGTGTCTAAATTATGTGGATTCACAGATTATGGGGAAGTGACAGAAGATAATAGAGTTAGTAATAACCTTGAAATAGATTTAAAACAGACAAAACAACAGATTTGTTATATTTTCTGACACTTTAAGCTCTTGAAGATTTTTTTTGAGTTTCAAGTCAAGTGTAAGTAAGAGGAAATGTAGCCCTAATATTTCAATGAGCTGTACTGATGAAGTCACTGAGACGTTATGACAGCTGCCGTCCATAATTCTTAATTGTTATAAATATCCAGAGGATGTGATTATAAAACTCTGTGGTCTTAAGTCATAACACACATTGAAGCACACATGACTCTGCTTCCTATGAATCACAAAACCATTCTGGTGTGTAAAATGTGCACATTTGAAAGTGAATGCAAGTAATACATTCTGTCACCAACTTACACTCATGAAACGAAGCATCCAAGCATGTCGAGCATCCAATTCAGCTTCCTTCTCAGATTTTCTTCACACACATTAATGGCTTTTCTCCCAATTCTTTTTAAATGGTGCATCTGTCAGAGCTTTGCTAAAAACTTACTGTGCCTCATGAAACTGTACTGTGCTTTTTAGGAAACCAACATGTTTTTCCTCATCCCACACCTAAGTGATGTCAGAAATACTGTTAAATCTCCAAATGGTTTGGACAAAACCCTTTCAACATGAAAGCACTAACATGTATTCACTTTGGTGTAAAAGATGGAGTCACAGCATTAGGCCACAATGCATTGGACACAGACATCTTCTGTCCTCAGCCTCCTGATCTGCCCACACTCTGATCTGAGCACAACTAAAGAGATTTTTCTTTGTGTGGGCCCAGACCTACTGCTTTACTATGACTCACCTGGAGCTAAACGCTAAAAGAATGTGGGGATTCCTCCGTTTGGACATGGTGCAATACCTTGTGAAAACAACAAACATTTTATTATGTTTTTGTTTTATTTCAATATTTCTGTGGACAACATTGAAAAATAACTTGCCAACTTAGAGTTTTACATGCATTGTAGTGCAAACCAAATAAAAGAAAATAGCAATAGTTGCAGATTATGTTTGGAACTCAGGCTTTAAAATCATTTTATTTAAATGTCAACAAGTGGAAATTGCATATTACAGGCTATACTAAATGTAGTACACCTAGAGTTTTTGATTGTAGTTCTTAACATTTAATCTAACCCACACCTGTAAATAATACCTGACAATGTGCAGGGGATATATGGGGGTAACAAAACTTTTGATGTACTTGTATTTGTTGGGTCATGGGTGGCTGGAGCATATCCCAGCAGTGGAGCAGTCGTCCTATAACCCAGAGGTTCTCCCCAGTTCATACTGTTGCATGTGTGACTGTGAAGGCGCCTTTCATACAGCCAGGTACAAAAAAGCGATATATATAAATGTTCTCATTTCTGGTCCTGAGGCAGGGTACACCCTGGACAATGGCCAGATAATTGCAGGGCTAAAATTTTCAACTTTCAACAGGCAATTTTACCTATTCACCTATACGCGCACGACTTTGGGTAGTGGGATGAAGCTGAAGTACCCAAAATAAAGCTACACTGGCATTGACTTTATACGATCCAGTACTGTCCACTTGAACAAGCAGAAGTGACTGAGAGTCCCTGAATGACCTGGTTTGGTCCAACTGGGCTGTGTGTTTGTTGTTATTGATCTGCACATCCCAGCCTTTCTACATGTCCCCTCTGGAAACCCCACAAGTACAACTCTTCAGGGATATTATGGCCACAATGTGGAGCAGGTGCGTAAATGTTTCTGGGTCTTTATCAGCACAATCATAAACCTGTCATAGTGGTAGAAGCTGGCTAATGATCTCGTTCACTAATGATGTCCAGTCAGTCGACACACTGCACGGTGCACGCATGAGCCACCCATTAAGTCTACTTTGGTCATCTAAATGGATTCACAGTGTGACATTTTCCTTCACTGCCTTCATATGGACAGACAGCAGGTCCCTATTCTCAGGCTGCCTAAGACAATAAGATGAAAGACTGGCACAGTAAAACAGAAAACAGACTTCCCACACAAGGAAATGACTTTCATGGCAGTGAAATATCAAAATTAAAGTTGTCTTGTGTCATTGTATGTCAGATTTACAAATCACATTGATCTAAACCAGAACACAAACAATAAAGATAATTAAAAAAAAGAACACTGAAGGCCAATATCATTAACAAATCTCAGATCCAAATTTGTTTTACATAAATCTTTAATCTAATGTCCATATGGTAATGGAATAATGTAGGCTGCGTGCGTCAGTGCAATAGAAACAGAACGGCCAGGTGTGGGCTATAAAAGGCAGTGCGCAGGTAGAATTTCTCACTTCTCACTTGGACTCTCGAGTGCGATACTGGACTGAATTTCATATTGACTTCTCCCAGAAAACGAAACGCTGTATACCACAGTACAATCTCTTGGTTAAAAAAATTAACATATTTTGCTAAATCCTGAAAAATGGCACGTGCTTTTGACCACCGGTCATCGACCACTTGGATTTCATTGCTGGAGGTAAAATAAATCACAAAAGACTGCATTGATAATATTTACTGTCTATATAATATGTTTGATGTTTTATTATGATAACCCTTTGGATGAAAGTTACTGTCTTTATCGATAAGTACCAAATCTGAAATGATCAGTTTAAGAGAAACATGGGTTTGCTTTAGACTTACATTCAATCAGTTATAATAAATATGTAGTAAAAGTAGATTAAATCTGTAGGTAGACACTTTCATTTTTATCAGAGATTATGTTAGAAAATTATTGAATTTTTGTTTCTGGTTGTTGAATTTCACAAGTGCAGTGAAAATCTTGGACAAAGAAGAAGAATTAGCATTTTATCTCCATGGAAACCTTAATTGGCATGGTTTAGCTGTCACATACTGTATATCACTTGCATTTTAATAAAAGTGTAATCGAGACAGTTTAAATGGATGAGACAGACATGACTGTTGAAGTGTTCATTGCTATTATGGAACCTGCACTAATTAGCTTGTACGTTTCTGTTGTTGGTCTTTAACATTATAATAAAACAAAGACTATATTTTTATATTCTCCACAGACTACTTCCCTGAGCCTATGGATGTTGCTCCTGCTGAGGTCTGGGTCCTGGTGGTGTGGACGCTCTTCTACATCTCACCAAACGAGGAGGACATAGGTGAGTATGAGGTAGGTTGTCCTGAGTTTTTCCATTGCGGCCTCACACCTGAACCACCTGATGAAGAGTGGGATGAAGAGGAGGTCGATTTTGGTTACAAGAGTGTTTCTGAAGATGAAGAGGATGATGAAGAGGAGGAAGAAGAAGCTGATTGAAGAGATTTCTGGTCCTCCATCTCCTCCTCTTCCTTCCTCCCTAGCCCTCAGCAGATCCACCAAACGGATTTGGGATGAAAAGGACGCTGAGGAGTCTTGCTCCAAGAGGCCACGTTTGCACAAAACTGTGGCAATTAACTTTCCATTGCAGTTCAGTAAAGACAGTTATTAAAGAAATTGTGGAAAATCATCAGTTATCATATTAAAATGTGTGCAATCCGGATGCGACTTCAATCATCCCATTAGAGAGAGGTCTACCATTAGCATTACAGATCCACAGCCCTTCTAGCATGCCATGTGCTGCAGCATAAATTAATAATTTTATGTTCCCAGTGGTTATCAACTTATGGTAAATATAAACACTAGCACATTGTATGCAATTGTTTATTTTTTTTTATTATTTTTTTTGCAATGACACAATGAAAAGTAATAATGTATTCTGATGATAATTTAATTTTAGTAAAGGGGTAAGAAAATATTATAATTATATAAGTAAATTTCATCATTGTCCTGTTCCTTCTTTAATAAAGCAACAGTGCAGTCCTTCCTTAAACACACAAAGAGGAACATAATGTAATGGGAATTTGGGGAAAGAACAGCATTTTAGCACAACAGTACATAGGTTGGCTTTATGTGTAACAAGGCTCTGGCGATGATACTTTGAAGCCTTCCTTTGAAAGTTTAAATGAAACGCTGAGCCTATAAAGCCCCAAGATTAAAATACCTTCTAATAATGTTAATATCTATGTGTTCCATTACACTAAGCAAAAGCAGACAAAGATGATTTTGAGATTCAAACCAAATGTCATACCATTCAGCCATTTTAACCACACAGCCCAGAACCCCTGAAACTTAATGAATATGAGAGCTATTATTTCTGTGTTCTACAATGACTGGGATAAATCGATGAAATGAAGCTCGTTCTCAAGATCAAAGCTGCTCAACTGTTGCCCTCTTGTGGACTTTGGAGGTAGCGCATCAAATGGGTGCAACAGGATTTTTCTCCACTAAAATTAAAGTCACACATCAGCTCATCATAGTTTCAGATCTCCTTATTGTGTAAATAAGCTAATGAAAACAGTGTAGACAAAATAAAAGTAGTCTCCAGATACTGAGCATGCTCATTCTCACAGATAATGAAATCAAACCCTGGCAGTTTTGGTGTCAATGAAATATGGAAATTCAGTCACATTTGGTCTATGGATAAACTAGTGTAACCTCACGTAGCAGTCACACCTCCCCTTATGAATTTGCACATTTCAGACTGGTTGAGAACAATGCACATGGGCTATTCTGTGTTTGTGGGCTGTGTGTGAGACTCCACTGTCAGCCTTCACATCTGGATCACACTCAAATCTGGTAAAGGATCAGAGAAACTGAACCGGAAATTTTTTTAATCTATATCAAACTTGTGGAGCTGCATGCATGATTAATGATTGCTCCATCACACTCTGACTCATCGTCACACCCTTTATGTCCATCCAAACTTTAACCCCGCAGGCTCAGGTTGCTCTGGGCTCTGAATTCACACAGCGGTCAGAGGTCTCAGGTCCTTCTGTAGCTGGATCAAACAAACGCTCAGTGGATCCATGTTGAACAGAATAAGGGTGATGAAGGGTGATGAAGGTGAAATGTTTTTTTTTGAGGATGAGACAGAGAGTTGCGGTGTCAGTGTGATGCTGTGATGCTGCAGCTGCAATGGTGCTGTGTGAACGTCTGCGAGGCCTACATATCCCAGACCAGCTGGACTCAGTGTGCCGCTTTCCTCTTTGTGTAAACAATGGGCCAGGCAGTGTTAAACAAAAACACATTAGACTTTTTTTTTTTCTATTCTATTGTTGTATCTGTCTGTATCATCTGTATAAAACTTGTCTTAAACATTTCCTAAACTCCACGTTATAATGCTGGGAAGTTTGAGGGCTCTGTGAAAGTGGGCTATTAGTGGTGTCCCACTCTGGACACTCGAGTCGGACCAGCAGAGGACTGAAAGATACAATAAGTTTCATTTTCTAAAAAAGGCTAAACACTTTTCATCAGAAGTATGGTTTTACTGTTGCATTTGTTGCACAGAACCGAGCTGATCTGCCTCTTGGACACCTTTCCAATCACCTCTGTTCACTTGCCAGCCGGAATAAATACATAGAGGGAGTTAACCAGTAATTGAAGTCAGATGATTGTGACAGCGGTGTTGTGGGAAACAGGTCAGATTCAACATGTGATTCACACAAGCGCTTTACACACCCATTAACAGTAACCAAAGAAAAACATACAGTGATCCAGTTTTATGGATCACATATGACTTATTATCGGGAAATAAAGGCATTATATTAATTATTACCAACTGCATCAAAAATTCTTTATTTCTCAAAAGACAGTGTGACACATGTTTCCAATGCACTAAACTGATGTCTGACTTTAAAGTCTAACCACAGATTAAAGGCTAGATATGCATTGTTCTAGAGAAATCAGGCAGCGAGTGTTTCCAAAGGCACCACAAACCTGAAAGAGCTTGTCCAGGAGACTATTAACCCCTTTATCTCTAGTGAACCCATTTTCTCGCCTCGCTCTGTTTCGAAGGAGGGGGTGAACACAAGGCTGTGCTGAGATGCAGACCACACAGATGTGCCTCTGCCACACACACAGCTGCATGTTTCTTATGAAAGCACCAAACAGCACTGACAGACAATTTAACCTCTATTTATGCATTTTATTTACTCTACTCTTGGTTGAAATGCAACTTTTAAGATTTATATAAATTCAGGACTAGTAACAGTTTATTAAAGCACTGTGCTATTCTGGTCTTGCCAAGAGTTCGCACCCATAGCTATTTCAAACACATTGATATAATCCACCACCACCTACAGTAGAGTAGACAAGAACATATTTCCTCACTTTTTACATTATTTCACAGTATTTTTCTTGGGGCATATCTTTGTGTTAAAAAACTGCAAACCAAATGAAAGTCATACGTATGTTGGATATTGATTTAACATGTGTTTTGCCCTATCTCGCACTAAGTTGTTACACTATGTGAAGTAAATTGTGATGTAGACTTTTCAAATCGATTAACCACCCATTTACTCTTATTTCTAACTTAAAATGTAACATTAATTTCAGCTACTTTAAAGTAACCATGTGATGGAGGGGTGTCCATTGTAACTTGGGTGCAGAATGGCTTGGGACTGAAAATATCAATATTGAGATTAGATTAGATTAGTTCTGTTTCAGAGAGCACATTGCTGCTGTAAGGCTGAACTCCAATCATCTGAATACTTGCTTATTTTTAATACCGTGTATTGACACCTTTAACATCAATGACAGCTTGAAGTCTTTTGTGGTAGTTGTGGATGAGGCTCTTTATTTTCTCAGATGGTAAAGCTGCCCATTCTTCTTGGCAGAAAAAGAGTGGCTCAATGATATTGAGGTCAGGAGACTGAGATGGTCAGTCCAGAACCTTCACTTTATGTTGCCGTAGCCAATGACAGATTGACTTGGCCTTGTGCTTTGGATCGTTGGATAAGAGACGCAAGGGTCTGTCAAGAGCCCAGAAACTCACTGACCTTTTCTACACACACACTGATTACAAGCAAACAGATCCCAGGTGAGGAGGGTTACCTTTAGTAGCCATTCACACACTTGTAAAACCAGTTGTTTGACAATAAATGGCTTCACCCAACCACTAACTATGAGTGAAAGAAAGTTTTTTATGTTATCATTCATATTCTCAAAAAAATGGCCAAACAGTCACACATTCTGAGTATGTAAACGTAGGAGCCCAACTGTATATCTTCTTAAGTTGTGTTAAAGCAACAAATTTGATGAAATGTGACAAGAAACTTTAGTCTCTTGTAACACATGTCCAGAGAATAAACAATCCCCCTGTACCAGAGAACCCCATTCTGATTTGTTGGAGTTATGAATTTGTCAATTTAGCATTTTCTTACAGCATCGTTTGAAAACACAAAATGATAAAGGCTGTAAGTTGTAAATGTGTAATGTAAAAATGCACACTATCACTGTGCTTAGAAAAATCTACCAATAAACATTGGTAAGAGAATAAGAGTCTTTGAGTGAAAATGCATAAAAGTGTAACAAAGGAAAAGGACCGTTAAAAAGCAGCTGTACATGTAAAAAAAAATATATTTTATTCTCATTTTAGAGCCCTACTGGTCTACTGGTTTGAATGAACAAAAACAACCTTTGTTCAAATACATTTTGGTAATGTTATAAAGCAATAATGACCTGTTGAACCCCCACATTTACAAGGAACAGTTAAATTGGCAAAAAACAAAAGCCAACATTTACACAGAGTAATTTAAGGTCTTTACCACAAGAGTTAAGCCCACTGTCCCCATCTGCTCCTGCTTACCGCTACCTTTACTGTTTGAACCCACCGACACTTGCCCATTTCCAAAGCGCCTGGGCTGGACACAAAAGCCAGCCTCATTAAACGCTGCACAATTTATTTGCCGCCTGAAGTCCAAATTGTTCACTATTTATTTATGTTGCATCTGATTTTTCTAATGCAGGTCTCTGCCCTAGGTCTAACCTTTGCCTCTGCATTTGGCCTCTATATCTATTAAAAGGATAATATGGAAGGTGGTTTTATTTGGGTCAGTGACCATGGGAACACCTCATATTTCCAACATGTATTCTGTTAGTAAAAGGAAACTATAACATTTCGGGGAATTTCAAGCAAACAATTTGATTAGCCTGAGACACACAGTCTTCCTCCTAATTTCTCCCAAACAGAGCTTGTGTTACAAACAAGAGCGTGGTTGTTAAGCTAGGTCTTGTGGTAACATGGAAATGTGTGTCTATTTGAATGTGAATTGTAAATACCTATTTAGAACAGTTAGCCTGCTGGGATAAACAGAGCAATTTCATTTCTTTATGTCTTCAAATAAAAATCTTAATTGTGATGTAATGGCACACATCATTTCTGTTTTGATGTTTAGTGGACTTTATTTGTGTCAATCTAATAGATGTATAGAAGACTACCCTGTAGAAGCAAAAATCCTAAAGAATAGGAATAGTTCTTCAAAGAGTGTACTCAAGAACTGACCTGCCAAGACAAGAGACTGAACAATACTGCAACAACATACATACTGTATAAGAAGAAGGAAGATACGGTCAGTGTTGAAGAAAAGAGAGTAGACCTGATGTTCTGCATAGGCCTAAGCCCCCACCACCAAATAACTGTGCTATGGATCATAACTTTATAAAAGTGAAGCTTTCAGCCACCTCCTCTACATTTGGATGACATTTGGGTTGGACATGTGTGGATGGATAGTAACAAAGCAAGAGAAGAGAGTGCCTACTAAGCTACCAGAAGTGTTCATGGAAGACATCGAGAGCCACTACAAATACCTTAAAACCCGGCAAGGGAATGGGAACCATGATGAGGACATTAACTAATGACATTGGTGTGTGAGATGTTGGCATATAGAGAAATGCCCTAACCAAGCAGCTGAAATTTTGGGGTCAAATGAGCACACTCCTAAACTGGTGAAAAATGGTCAAGTCAGATTCTGGGGAACTTTCAGAAACAGACAAACTTGCTGAGAGCAAACAACTGCTGAGCTTGGTTTGGGATGGCAATAAACATAAACCCAGCTGTCTGTAATTAATAAGAACATATTTTTGAGGTATTTTTCCTTTAATGTGTCACATGGGTGTACCACACACACTTATACAGAACACATGCTAACGTTATGGTAGCAAGACCTCACAGACTGAGATTTAGTGCACTGCTCTAATTAGATCTGCGTGTCATCATAAATCACCCAGTCAATCTGATTAGTGTTCCCTCCTTTAGGAAGTACGACATCCATTTAATTAAAGACCGGCGATTAACTGAGGAAGCCTGGTTCTGAGCGGACAGTGAGCAGGCCTTGGTTTTAAGATCATGGTTCCCATTTCTCTTTTCTTTCTTTTTTTCTTGTGTTCTTTCAGTTTAGCACCACCTTAGTGTGACTTACTGCATATCTTCTCCAGGCCATGTTGTAGTAATTAATGAAAAATTCCCTTATGTTATCTTCTCAATACAGCATCACTGAAGTGAATTATATATATTGTCTTGTATGGCTCCCACTAAAAGAGTGACTTTAGTGTCAGAAGAGGGAATACAGTCAGGGCCATAAATATTTGGACATCAACACAATTCTAATCTTTTTGGCTCAATACACCACCCACATGAAATGAAACAAACAAGATGTGCTTTAAGTGCAGACCTTTAGCTTTAATTTGAAGGTATTTACATTCAAATCAGGTGAACGGTGTAGGAATTACAACAGTTTGTATTTGTGCCTCCCACTTTTTAAGGGACCAAAAGTAATGGAACAGATTAACAATCATAAATCAAACTTTCATTTTTTAATACTTGGTTGCAAATCCTTTTCAGTCAATTACAGCCTGAAGTCTGGAACTCATAGACATCACCAGACGCTGGGTTTCATCCCTGGTGATGCTCTGCCAGGCCTCTACTGCAAATGTCTTCAGTTCCTGCTTGTTCTTGGGGCATTTTCCCTTCAGTCTTGTCTTCAAGTGAAATGCATGCTCAATCGGATTCAGGTCAGGTGATTGACTTGGCCATTGCATAACATTCCACTTCTTTCCCTTAAAAAACTCTTTGGTTGCTTTCGCAGTATGCTTTGGGTCATTGTCAATCTGCACTGTGAAGCGCCATCTAATGAGTTCTGAAGCATTTGGCTGATTATGAGCAGATAATACTGCCCGAAACACTTCAGAATTCATCCTGCTGCTTTTGTCAGCAGTCACATTATCAATAAATACAAGAGAACCAGTTCCATTGGCAGCCATACATGCCCACGCCATGACACTACCACCACATGCTTCACTGATGAGGTGCTATGCTTTGGATCATGAGCAGTTCCTTTCCTTCTCCAGACTCTTCTCTTCCCATCACTCTGGTACAAGTTGATCTTGGTCTCATCAGTCCATAGGATGTTGTTCCAGAACTGTGAAGGCTTTTCTAGATGTTGTTTGGCAAACTCTAATCTGGCCTTCCTGTTTTTGAGGCTCACCAAAGGTTTACATCTTGTGGTGAACCCTCTGTATTCACTCTGGTGAAGTCTTCTCTTGATTGTTGACTTTGACACACATACACCTACCTCCTGGAGAGTGTTATTGATCTGGCCAACTGTTGTGAGTCGTCCTCCTTCAACCGGAAGGTAGGCGGTTCGATTCCCACTCTCCTCACAGTTTATACTGTCGTTGGGTCCTTGGGCAAGACACTTAACCCCCTTGCCTCCAGTGGTGTTCCAGCTGTAACACTGGTGAATGGAACCTTAATGTAAGTCGGTTTGGATAAAAGCGTCTGCTAAATGACTAAATGTAAATGTAAAGCTAAAAATCTGCAGTTAAAGCACATCTTGTTTGTTTAATTTCAAATCCATTGTGGTGGTGACCTGACTGTAAATCAGTGCCAGGCTATTCTGTAGAAAGCAGTGAGCAGTTACATGTTTTCCACTGTCATCCTCAGTGTTTGTATTGTGGCCTGGTCAGAAATGGCTCCATACATCTACAAGCAGAATAACTCCTGAGTCACAGACTTTATGTTTTGTGGTTGCTGATGAGGTCGTCTAACCACTGGTTTACTGCATAAAGAAACCAGGTTGTACTTCTCCCACAGCTTTAATCCTTGTCTGAGGGGTCAGGGCTGTGTGAAGTGGCATTCCAGACATCCACATTTCCACACCATTAAACCGATCAGTGAACGCACACAAAGTGGGTGGCTACTGCAGCGGCATCCCCCTCTGACCCCACTCTTTACAGCGTTCATACAATACTGGCCACCAACATCTGTTTACACAGGTGTTTTCCTCTGAGAACACCTTGCATTACACCTGTGGAAGACCTTAGAAGAAAAAGGGAATAGGTCAACACTCACTTGTTAAACAGGACTGCCTAATTTATTTTTATATGCTGTCCTTAACGTCACCTTTGCTTGCTTTGTTTTCTCTGTTTAACGTGTGATGTACAAACATTGACAGAATGCATGACAGAAATATTAGGTTAATATATTCTCCAAAACACCAAGGGGACACACCAAAAGCCCAGATTCTTTTGCTGGTTCTCACAAAAATTATGTTTCAGTTGTTGTTTTTCAAGGATGACATTAAAAAAGCAACATATTGAAAAAGGCACAGGGTGAATCCTTTCATTGTACTCTATGGGCTATCTACATCGACAGTCTGCTCACAAATGATCTATCAATACGTCTAGCCTGGACTGAGATAGCACTGCACTTCTACAAAGCCAATGAAACAACAACAGACTCAAGACAAGCGTAGCAAAGCAAACATTATAGACCACTCAACAGAACACAGTTGGCACACGTCTGTAACATCAACCTCTTCAACTCCTCCCGTGTGCGTGTTGAGATGAACAAATAAAAGAATGTGGATTGAAGTCTGCAACACATTTTGAAAGGTAAAAGGGCATTGTAACTATAGTTTCTTGTAAAGCAAACCAAAAATCATATTCCATCAAACTTGTCTGGAGAGGTTATTAAAAGCAGCAAAAACTCAGCTTATTTGGGTTTAAATTTCATGACAAGCCCCAGTGGAGGAAAAGGCCCTGAAATGTGCTGGTGTGAGACTTGTAGAATAAGCCATGTATTACACAGCACTTTGACCTTGAGCTATAGACCCAATAAATACATTTGAGGCCGTAACAAATGTGTTCAACCAAATCAATTGTTGTTTGTATTAAAACCAGCTAATGTCAAAAAGAACAAAAATCTAAGCCAAAGAATTTGTCTAAAGGTCAGATGAATGTCAATTTATTAACTTTTGTCTCTGCTAAACCAACATTGAAACATTTGAGTTGTGCAAGTGAAGTAGAATTACAAAAGAGGGTTTCCTTCCACATGAACTGTTCTGACACTGATGTATCGGCTTTGTGTGATTTGGCCTGAGCGGTCAAGTGTTTATTAAAATAAAGCAGCCATAAAGCACATGCATTTCAGAACTTTAGGTTTCCAAGCAACTGGACTACAATAAAAACACAATTGTTGTGACACATCCAAATAGAGACAACCCAGGTTTGCCTCATATGTCTCCTTGTCATTACATTATTAACAAGGGGGTTTTCAGAGGGTCCTGCGGCTACACTGAGATTAAATCATGATTATTCACTACGCAGAGAGCACATGTACATCTAGTATTTATATTATTAACATACTTTTAAAAATAAGTATATACAGTAAAAATATGTATGCTACCGTAATACCATTAAGAAAGTCATATTAAAGACTATTATTTTACATTGTTTATTGGTTACGTGATATATGAGCAAAGCATTACAGCAAAGTTAATGGTCTAATGGTTTAATGGTGTAATGGTCTGTAGTTCTAAAGATGGAGTTAACTGATCTAATCCGTAACACGTCCAATGCCTGTGTATAAGAACATACTGAACTCAAAAAGCATGTTATTCCTGGCTCCACTCTCTTATGTTGATTAGTTTGATTTCTTTGGCTTGGGTGTTTTACAAGGTGTTGTATGGTTGAATGTATCTGACAAATTACATACATAGATGACGCTATACAAGCAAATAATAATCTCAAGGTAAGTATAGTACTGAGTAAAGTGGTTTTCCTGTGATCTACACCCATGTTCATTTAAATTCTAAAATTTCTTCCCAAGCCCTTGCACACAAATGTTTTTGCTTTTATATGTTTCACAATAAGTCTGTTTAAACCAAAGGAAAAAGACAAAAGCCCCTACCCTCAATGAAAAACACATTTCCTACATTCTGCGTGTATGCAGATCAACAAACACCAATAACAAGCCACAGGGAAAGTAAACCGGAGAAAGGACTCTCTTTGTGGGAACAATTGTAAGCATTGCCTGTGTGGTGCGGCCGCAGCTATGAAGCAGACACAGCCATTTCAACAGCTGTGTTTTGCTGTGGTTCTTTAATGATGTTGCTTTATATATTTCTTGAATTTGTCTGATTCCACAGGGACTAAAGCCAAGAGAGGCCGTGCTGTTTAATTTAGGGTGCTCCATTAGGTTACCCTCCAGTAAATGAGTGTGAGTGCATGTATATTTCAACCACGATTCATTTGTGGTGAATAAAACCAGCTGTTTCTATTGAAACACAGCCAAAAACCACATGTTCCGGAGGGAATGGATGTTGACCGCAGACTGCAGGCTTACCTAACTTTGCCTGACCATCCGCGACCACTGTGCCGGGCTTTCCACTGAGGTGACTATTGGTCGTAACCCTTTGGTTCTCTTTGAGAGTCATCAAAAACATTGGTCTAGCCCCGTCATGCAAAACAAAAAGGCCATCCTAGACCTGAAATCCCCTGGACTCTCTCATTAAAAGTGACAGTTTGTGATATTATGTTAAACTTTTACTATATCTTTTCAGCTGCACATTGTGTATATTCATTATTGTATTGTGTTGCGTTAGAACACATGCTATATGAGCCTGCTGGGTTAATTGTGACCCAAAAGTTAATTGTGAACCTAAAGCTTGTGGCAAACAGCTCCTGTAATCAGGGCACTGATTACAATTCTGATTATGAAAACACACTGTAATTAGCAACTTATTAAAGTCCCCCTCTTTCCTTGAACCTTGGGCTTAAATATACATTTAAGGATTATATGAATTAAGTTTATGTTAAGACCTGCAAGAAATCAGAACATTAACATATAAAAACTGTTCTGTTGCTTTAATTTAAACTTGTCAATATTTTGATGACCCACAAAAAGCACAAGACTGAGGCTGCTTAGACCCTGCTGACCACTACAACAACAAACTAAACTCAACATTCCTGACACAATAATGCTGCAGTATTTTAGACAGATGCTGACAGACCACAGGGCTACATTCAAAGACATTCAAAAAATACAAAAATATAATTCTGTATGTTCAGTTAGTTAAAACTCATGTTAACTGTTTGGAAACAACGTGGACTAAAATGTTTTTCTTTGTTAGTTATTCTTAATTGGTTCTTTTCGTTAAGTTTGTTCACATTTCACTAAATTATTCCGATTTCTGGGGGGCACTAAGTCACAAGACTAATCACAGTAGTGTTCTGTCATCTCTTAGCTCTGCTGTTCAAAGGCGGGAATGTATATCCAAAGGGATTAGTGAGCACTCGGCTGAGGACCCAGCGGTTCTCCACCTCTATCTCAGTGCGTAACGCGCACGCGGAGCTGCGGACGCACGGCTCTATTGCATGTGCGTCACAACAGAGTAGTATCACTCAATCGTCGATCACTTCCACATGAACAGTGCTGCATGTGAGCACATTTCTCGGATACATCTTCTGTCCCGGTCCCGGAGCAGAGGGGACATGGCTCAGCTTTCTGGAGCCACTCTGTTACCAATCGGCGCCATGTGTGTAGTGTTTCTGTGGGAATCTGGGGCCAGTTCTATCAGGACCACACTGGGAGTAGACACCTCGAGGTAAGTTTTTAATTCAAGTGCATGATGCCCATTGAATATCAAGAGGACGTTTTATTATGTGTTAATAGCAACATTTATGCGATGGTTAAAAGTTGTAGTTGATTCTAGGGACGCGAGCTTTAAATAAAAACACCATCTTTAAAAACCTTGTTAAAATGAATTACGGGAATGCTAGCATACTAACTCTTGTGCGTATCGAACATAGTTTTGTAATTGAATAGAGCCCCTAACAAGTCCCTTTTCTGACCGTAGCCGTAACTACATTAGAGTAGGTTTTGCCTGTGAGGGCTGTGAGTGAACCTCTAAATGAACCGAAGCAGCGCGTCTAATCTAATGTGATTTCCAAGGAAATGCAAAAGGACGAGGAACTCCAAATAGTTGGAATCGGTTTCGGTGTAAAGAGCCAAAATGTTACATGTGCTCAGACATAACATGACACATGTTATTAAGGTGCTCTGAGAGATGAGTTCAAGAGGTAAGCAAGGGATGTGAGCGAGGCACAGAGGAAACTAATGACACTGCTTGAATTATTCCAGCTATACTACCATTAATGTATAAATAATAGGCTGCATGCTCCAACAACAAGAGTGTATAAAACTGCCTATCGTTTTAGCTAACTAGACAACCCATTAACCACTTCTGGTGCAGCCCAGCAGCTGGAGTTTGCCACAACTTTGCATTTTTATTCACATTCAACCTTGAGTTCTGCTGGATGCTTTGTAAAACATAACACATTATTCTGCCCATAAACTGATTTGTTACTGTGTTTATAAGAGTCCATCTTTTCTCAGGACAGAGTGTCCAGAAAATAAGATCCTGACAGTGGAATATCCCTGTGTTAGAGCTGGAGGCAAGAACAGCACATGTTTTAGGTAAGTCATCTAATTCTTTTATTTTTATATTATGAAGCGACTTGTAGGTCTTATAAAGCACAGCAGTTGAGTAAGGACCTTCTGCTTGTACAATAAGAGTTAGGGTTAATTAGGGCAGTAATTTGCCATTGAACTCACTTTCCTGGAACAGTGCTTTGCTAAGGACTGAGGACAAATGTCTGTAATGCCCGGGACTTTCTGGGGTTATGGAGAGGTCTGTGTAGCCACTAAACCATATCGTTCCCAGATATTCATACTGCACTGTAGCATTCACTTTTGAGTTGTAGCTAACATATCCACGTGGGAGAAGGGAGCATTCATTTCTTTAATGAAAATCAATCAAGATGTCAAGTAGCCGAGGCAATGGAAGATGTAAAAACTCAACCTGTCAAATAATAAATAATCACTTACATTAAACTTAGTATGTCCTTTTCATAACTCTGAAAAATAACTCTAGATTGAAACAAGTTTGTTTTGCTGGCTCTGTGACAGTAAGGGAGAGCTGAAATGTTTTAGGAAGGCCCAATTAAAACCGTGAGACTCTATTCAAACCTGAAAAGTGTGACAGGACAGGAAGTGATCCATTATTTAAGCTCCAATGCATACATACAGAAGTAACTCCAAATACGTACACAACTCAACGTATGGATTACCACATTGTAATATAAACTATAGAGGAAATATGAATGAGACCAAACATGTGCTGTGTAGTCGGTATTTAATAATCTTTCAGGTATTACCTCCAATCTTCAGAGAGCGTATTATTAATGAAGCGAAAGGTTTAAATCATTAAGAGGTTTACCTCACAATACATCAGGATATGTAGACACCTTGCTTTTGAAGGCCCAGGATCTCGCTGACGGTTTGAGAAGATCCTTTAATAAATGAGGGCCCAGGTTTGGTGTGAGGCCAGCATGGGGCCTGTTCAATGTTAAAGTTAGATACTTTCAGGCTCTTGTTCCATTTCTGATTCAGAGAAAGTTATGTGCTCTGGATCAGATGAGCTTAGAATGTTCCAACCAATGTTTTCCTCAGTGCAATATGTACCTAATGTGTCTTGTTTAAGTGACTAACCTGTGTTTGACCCAAAGCGACACAGTCAAATGATTTAGATTAGATTAGATTAGATTCAACTTTATTGTCATTACACAAGTACAGGTACAAGGCAACGAAATGCAGTTTAGGTCTAACCAGAAGTGCAATAGCAGTAAAGTGCAGGATATATACAATGGTTGCATACGTGCAGGATATGGAGATGTACAGGATTTACAGGTAATATGTACAATGAATATAAATATACAGATGGTTATTACTATAAAAAGGTGAGTGTGTGCCATAAATATAATTACAGGTGTCTTTTTTCTATAAACAGCATTTACAGTTGAATATGTACTCTAAATGTAATGTAATACACACGCATCGCAGCACACATACACACACTCACTCACATACACACACTGACATACACACATACACGCAGGGGAATTAGACCGGGAGAGCTATACACACACTCATTCACACACACACACATACACACACACACACATACACACACTCACATACACACACCACCATACACACACCACCATACACACATACTCACAGGGGAATTAAACTGGGAGAGCTGTACACACAGACATTCACATACTCACATACACACACAACCATACACACATACACACACTGACATACACACATACACCCAGGGAATTAGACTGAGAGCTATACTCACACTCATTCACACACACACACACATACACACACACACACATACACATACATGCACACACTCACATACACACACCACCATACACACATACTCACAGGGAATAAAACCGGAGAGCTATACACACAGACACTCACATACACACATACACACACACACTCACTCACATACACACATACGCTCGCATACTCACACACACACTCACACACACAAACACACACACACACACACACAACCATACACACATACACGCAGAATTAAACCGAGAGCTGTACACACAGACATTCACATACTCACATACACACATACACACATACACACACAGCCATACACACATACACACACTGACATACACCCAGAATTAGACCAGGAGAGCTATACACACACTCATTCACACACACACACATACACACACACACACCACCATACACACATACTCACAGGGGAATTAAACCGGGAGAGCTATACACACA
Source organism: Perccottus glenii (assembly GCA_024416835.2). Classification (NCBI taxonomy): domain Eukaryota; kingdom Metazoa; phylum Chordata; class Actinopteri; order Gobiiformes; family Odontobutidae; genus Perccottus; species Perccottus glenii. The sequence goes on from CM044548.2 coordinate 9,185,306, forward strand.
GACACTCACATACACACATACACACACCCACTCACATGCACACGTACACATACACACACTCACACACACTCACATACACGCACTCACACACACACACACACACACACACACACACACACACACACACACACACACACACACACACACACACACACACACACACACACACACACACACACACACACACACACACACACACACACACACACACACACACACACACACACACACACACACACACACGTGATATACAGATGTCTCTGACTATGAACAGAATTTTACAGGTAGGTGTATACAATTGTATGTTAGCTTAAGGTAGGCAGTAGGTTTAAGGTAGTGCAAACAGTGAAATGTAAACATGTAAACAGTTGGTAGCAAAGGTGCGGTAGTGCAGGGGATGGTGGGGGATGAGAGGAGAGTCTGTGAGGGGAGTGGGATGGTGGTGGGGGGGTAGAAGAGTCTATGAGGGTAGTGGGATGGTGGGGTGAGAGGAGAGTCTGTGAGGGGAGTGGCATGGTGGGGGGTGAGAGAGGAGTCTGTGAGAGGTGTGGGGTCAGCAAGGGTTAGAGTTCAGTAAAGACACAGCTCTGGGGAAGAAACTGTTCTTTAGTCTGTTGGTTCTAGTCCGGAGGCTCCTGAAACGCCTGCCGGAGGGGAGGGAGAACAGTCTGTGGGCTGGGTGGGAGGAGTCCTTAAGGATGCTGCGAGCTCGGCGCAGACAGCGCTTCCTCTGGATGCTCTCGATGGCAGGAAGTGGAGTCCCTGTGATGCGTTGGGCAGTTTTCACCACCCGCTGCATGCCTTGCGCTCCATGACAGAGCAGCACCCATACCACACTGTGACACAGTTCGTCAGGATGCTTTCTATCGCGCAGCGTAGAAGTTCACCAGGATGGCCGAGGAGAGCTGGTTCTTCCTCAGTGTCCTCAGGAAGAAGAGGCGCTGGTGAGCCTTCTTGACCAGGCTGGAGGTGTTGGTTGTCCAGGTCATGTCAGCCGAGATGTGGGTCCCCAGGAACTTGAAGCTGGAGACACGCTCGACGTCCATTCCATTGATGTGGATGGTGTCGTGTGTGCCTCTTGACTCTTTCCTGAAGTCCACGATGAGCTCCTTCGTTTTGGTGGTGTTGAGGAGCAGGTTATTTTCGTTGCACCATGTGGACAGGTGCTGGATCTCTTCCTGTAGGCAGTCTCATCGTTGTTACTGATGAGACCAATCACTGTAGTGTCTGCAAACTTGGATGGCGTTGGATCCAAACACAGGCTTGCAGTCAGAGGTGAAGAGGGAGTAGAGAAATGGGCTTAGCACACAGCCCTGTGGTACACCAGTGTTAAGTGTGATGGATGTGGAGCAGGTGGGTCCAGATCGGACATTCTGGGGTCTGTTGGTCAGGAAGTCCAGAATCCAGTTGCAGAGTGAGGTATTGATGCCCAAGTCTTCAAGTTTGGCTATTAACTTGGTCGGGATGATAGTGTTGAATGCTGAGCTGAAGTCAACAAACAGCATACGTGCATAAGAGTTCTTATTGTCCAGGTGGGTGAGCACAGAGTGCAGTGCCATAGCAACTGCATCATCTGTGCTCCTATTGCTGCGTAAGCAAACTGATGCGGGTCCAATGTGGGTGGTATGGAGTCTTTTAGGTGTTCCAGGATCAGCCGCTCAAAGCACTTCATGATGATGGGTGTGAGTGCTACAGGGCGGTAGTCGTTGGGGCACCTTGGACTAGAGTGTTTTGGCACTGGCACAATGGAAGTGCATTTGAAGCATGTTGGTACAGCTGCTTGGGCAAGAGACAGGTTGAAAATGTCTGTAAAACCCCAGCGAGCTGCTCCGCACATGCCCTGAGAACACGACCAGGATGTTGTCTGGTCCAGCAGCCTTGTGTGTGCTGATCCGGCTCAGTGCCTTGCAGACATCAGTGGATGAGAGTGTGATTGGAGGGTGGTCAACTGAGGGTTTGAGCTTGGTTGCAGTTTCTCTGTTGTCTCTTTCAAAGCGAGCATAAAAGTCATTTAGCTCATTCAGGAAGTTGACATCGGTGGCTGCAGGGGTGGAGTGGGTGGGTTTGTAGTCACTGATGGCCTGGATGCCCTGCCACATGCGTCGAGGGTCAGAGTTGGAGAAGTGTCCCTCTATCTTCAGCTTGTAGCAGTGCTTGGCCTTTTTGATGCCCCTCTTCAGGTTTGCTCTGGATGTGCTGTAGGCTTGTGCGTCTCCTGATCTGAAGGCAGTATTGCGTGTCTTCAACAGGAGTCGCACTTCCTGATTCATCCATGGCTTCTGGTTTGGGTATGTGGTGATCTGTTTCTGGGTTGTAACACTGTCAATGGTGGTGTTAATATAATCCAATACAGAGGAGGTGTAGCAGTCAATGTCTGTGTGAGCACCGCTGGTGGCTTGGGAAGCAAACATACTCCAGTCTGTGTGTAGAAACTTTTCCTGGAGTGTGAAATCTACCCCAGGCCACACCTTGATGGTCTTCACTGATGGCTTCACACGGTTGATGAGGGGTGTATATTTGGGAGTGAGGAACAGAGATATGTGATCTGATTGTCCCAGGTGGGGGAGGGGTGTCGCCACGTAAGCTCCAGCCATGTTTGTGTAGACATGGTCTAGGGTTTTGTTCCTCTGGTGTGACAGGAAACATTCTGATGAAATTTGGGTAGCACAGTCTTTAAGTTAGAGTGATTAAAGTCACCGCAACAATAAACGCTGCTTCCGGGTGAATAGTCTGTTGTTTACTGATGGCTGCATAAAGTTCTTTCATAGCAAGCTTGGCATCAGCGTCCGGGGGAATATAAGCTGCAGTTATAATGGTGGAGGTGAACTCCGCGGGAGATAGAACGGTCTACATTTAACCATGAGAAACTCTAGGTTAGCTGAACAATGGCTCCCAACAACAGCGGAGTTTGTGCACCAAGCTTTGTTAATATAAATACACAATCCGCCTCCCTTGTCTTACCGGATCCATCTGTTGTTCTGTCCGCGAGCATGTGATGTCCCGTGAGCTCAATAGCAGAGTCTGGTATTCCACTATTTAACCACGTCTCCGTGAAGATAAGGACGTTACAGTTCAGAAGTCTTTTGCTGTGTGTCATGTTGAGTCGAATCTCATCCATTTTGTTCACTAGCGATCGTGACATTGGCGAGGAAGATACTGGGTAAAGAGAGCCGGTGAGGTGTTAGCTTTAGCCTAGCTCTAAGTCCCCCCCGTGTACCCCTTCTCTGTTTACGTTCTCGACGCCGCCTGCGAGCACTTCCGCCCGGCCGGGAAGAATGAGCTGCCACCGGCGTCCTAGTGATTTCAGGAGGGAGTCGAAGGATGTCCATAAAACCGTCGGAAAATTGCAAACCAATATCCAAAAGCTCACTCCGGGTGTACGATGTAAAGGCACAACTGTTCTGCACAAACAGACCCGAGATAAGCAAGAGTAATACTGCAAAGTTGCAGAAACTGGAGAGAACCCGAGCCTCGCGATGTACTCGCGCCGCCATCTTGGATCTTGTCATGCGGTTTCTCAGCATCCAGACACTCTGTGGTGATTTCCCGATAATTTGCACTTTTTCTTCTCTGATTTCTTCACTTGGCACATCTCGCTTGCTTCTACTCATCTGGGAAACGCTGTATTTATAGAACTTTGATTGAAGATGACAGTTTAACCATTTGGAAAGTTTCACACCTTCCCATAGAAAGCAGGCTTAGTTGCTATAAAAACAGTGAAGCAAAATACACTACTTAAATAATGGTAGCAGTTAGTTTAAGTGCTTTCCTGACTTGTCTGTAAAAACCCCAGCGAGCTGCTCCGCACATGCCCTGAGAACACGACCAGGGATGTTGTCTGGTCCAGCAGCCTTGTGTGTGCTGATCCGGCTCAGTGCCTTGCAGACATCAGTGGATGAGAGTGTGATTGGAGGGTGGTCAACTGAGGGTTTGAGCTTGGTTGCAGTTTCTCTGTTGTCTCTTTCAAAGCGAGCATAAAAGTCATTTAGCTCATTCAGGAAGTTGACATCGGTGGCTGCAGGGGTGGAGTGGGTGGGTTTGTAGTCACTGATGGCCTGGATGCCCTGCCACATGCGTCGAGGGTCAGAGTTGGAGAAGTGTCCCTCTATCTTCAGCTTGTAGCAGTGCTTGGCCTTTTTGATGCCCCTCTTCAGGTTTGCTCTGGATGTGCTGTAGGCTTGTGCGCCTCCTGATCTGAAGGCAGTATTGCGTGTCTTCAACAGGAGTCGCACTTCCTGATTCATCCATGGCTTCTGGTTTGGGTATGTGGTGATCTGTTTCTGGGTTGTAACACTGTCAATGGTGGTGTTAATATAATCCAATACAGAGGAGGTGTAGCAGTCAATGTCTGTGTGAGCACCGCTGGTGGCTTGGGAAGCAAACATACTCCAGTCTGTGTGTAGAAACTTTTCCTGGAGTGTGAAATCTACCCCGCAGGCCACACCTTGATGGTCTTCACTGATGGCTTCACACGGTTGATGAGGGTGTATATTTGGGAGTGAGGAACAGAGATATGTGATCTGATTGTCCCAGGTGGGGAGGGTGTCGCCACGTAAGCTCCAGCCATGTTTGTGTAGACATGGTCTAGGTTTTGTTCCTCTGGTGTGACAGGAAACATTCTGATGAAATTTGGGTAGCACAGTCTTTAAGTTAGAGTGATTAAAGTCACCCGCAACAATAAACGCTGCTTCCGGGTGAATAGTCTGTTGTTTACTGATGGCTGCATAAAGTTCTTTCATAGCAAGCTTGGCATCAGCGTCCGGGGGAATATAAGCTGCAGTTATAATGGTGGAGGTGAACTCCCGCGGGAGATAGAACGGTCTACATTTAACCATGAGAAACTCTAGGTTAGCTGAACAATGGCTCCCAACAACAGCGGAGTTTGTGCACCAAGCTTTGTTAATATAAATACACAATCCGCCTCCCTTGTCTTACCGGATCCATCTGTTGTTCTGTCCGCTGAGCATGTGATGTCCCGTGAGCTCAATAGCAGAGTCTGGTATTCCACTATTTAACCACGTCTCCGTGAAGATAAGGACGTTACAGTTCAGAAGTCTTTTGCTGTGTGTCATGTTGAGTCGAATCTCATCCATTTTGTTCACTAGCGATCGTACATTGGCGAGGAAGATACTGGGTAAAGAGAGCCGGTGAGGTGTTAGCTTTAGCCTAGCTCTAAGTCCCCGTGTACCCTTCTCTGTTTACGTTCTCGACGCCGCCTGCGAGCACTTCCGCCCGGCCGAAGAATGAGCTGCCACCGGCGCCCTAGTGATTTCAGGAGGGAGTCGAAGGATGTCCATAAACCGCCGGAAAATTGCAAACCAATATCCAAAAGCTCACTCCGGGTGTACGATGTAAAGGCACAACTGTTCTGCACAAACAGACCCGAGATAAGCAAGAGTAATACTGCAAAGTTGCAGAAACTGGAGAGAACCCGAGCCTCGCGATGTACTCGCGCCGCCATCTTGGATCTTGTCATGCGGTTTCTCAGCATCCAGACACTCTGTGGTGATTTCCCGATAATTTGCACTTTTTCTTCTCTGATTTCTTCACTTGGCACATCTCGCTTGCTTCTACTCATCTGGGAAACGCTGTATTTATAGAACTTTGATTGAAGATGACAGTTTAACCATTTGGAAAGTTTCACACCTTCCCATAGAAAGCAGGCTTAGTTGCTATAAAAACAGTGAAGCAAAATACACTACTTAAATAATGGTAGCAGTTAGTTTAAGTGCTTTCCTGACTTGGAAAGTGCAATTTATGAAATGGTGCCTCCATTTTTAAGCAAACATAGATTTTAATCGTTATTTCATGACATGTTTTTTCTTTTCTTGATACATTCTGTGTCGTCACCGAATGTTTGCTAAATACTTGAGATTGAAAATGTAAGGCTATCTCCGAGTGTTTTTGTGGTGTTGCCCAGATGTAAACCCCCGTCCAAACAAAGCATGGCGGGCTACAGGTTTCATGTGCCTTTACTGTGGTGAGGGGCAATCAGTTTCCCATTGTTCTTCTCGATTTGTGTTGTCTTTCTGTCTTCACAGCAGGTCACATTACATGCAAAACACAAACCCAATATCCATTTTGGTGCCCAGATTCCTCTCTGTGTAACTGTGTGTGAGATGCATGTTTATATGAATCAGGATGAGATTTCTCAGTATTCTCTGCTACAGGTTTATCATGATCAGTTTTCTGTAGTCTGACTGACTGAGAGTCACATGAGAAATAGCTTGGATTGAGAGTATTTTTAAGAACATGCTGGTTGCTGGCTCCTGAACAATCTCAAAAAAAAAAACCTGTAAGGGCTATACATTGTTCAGTACTGCTACCAAATTAAGTAATGTTTCTTTTTTTGTCTGTGTAAAAGTCACACAAAAATATTAAAACTTGAGGATAGAATAATTTATACTGTCCATAGAGTCATGCAATGTTAAAGACTCTACTTTAAAGCTCCACTACCTGATTTTCTTTTTGCCGTGTCTGTCTCAACACCTCTCTCCCACAAGCAGATTAGTGACATCTCCTGCTTTTGTGTTAAAAATAAACATCTGCCTATATTATAGCCACACAGCATTTCTCTTTCTGTTACGCTCTCCAACATCTAATACATGTATAAAAGCCTGAACTGTAGCTTTGTTGGAGTGCATCGCAAATGTTCAGTCAGCATTTCCTTGCCTTGTAGAAATATCTAAAGGTTGACTCACACAGGTTTTGGACGTCTTAGCTCAGTTTTCTTTGCGGGGGTCTCTTCTATCATTACACTATTGGCTGTTTGTATTTAAACCTGTCTTTTATTTGCTACATTTGGCTGAAAGTGTTGCACAGAGGTGATCAATCACTGTGATTACACACATTGACACTTTTAATCATGACATTTTATCATCCTCACCAATCATTATTGCTGTCACTATTTACTCAAGAGCAAGACAGACATAAATACATCGACTCACTGAAATCTTATAGAGGAAAGCTGGAACCGAAAACTCTCCCTCTGGCGTTAACATTAGGTCTGTCGATATCTTATAATATTACAGTTGGCTTAAATTTCAAATCATTTATAGTCAAAACTTCTTTGATTGCTAATCCAGGGGTTTTCTGTAGTTTTCACTTTCACAAAGAATGGACCATAAAGACCATAGCCAACCCTTTTTTTATATATTTAAATGAAATCACTTAATCAATTTCCAAGGGGGCATTTAGTTAGGTCTTATCAAATAAGTTTATTTAGATCTTTTCTACCATAGATGAGGAAAGGAGGTGTTTCGTCCTCCAATGCACTGTTGCTCTGTTGTTCAAAAGCCGAATTCTGGGGAAGGTTCAAGTTGTGCTACAGTTTAAATTGGGGTGTATCATGCCCAAAGTCAATGACTCTCTTTAGTTTTGAAGGTGTTTATAATGTGTTTTCATGGCTTTATCTATAAAAGCGCTCTATGAGGCTCCTGTATTACCCTTCCTGTCCGTCTTTGATATAAGCCACTATTGTTGTATTGTGAGAGAATTCTGATTATGGCAGGACTCAGAGTTATAATTAAAATCTGAAGTGTATAACATAAAAAGGAATGGAGCAAAAACAGTACCTTAATGAGACCCTGTGCTACTCTGAGACACAGTTCTTTAGCTGAACATACTGTGGTCTACCTGTCAGGTAATCAGTGATCCAAGTAATGAAGGATGGGCCGCTGCTAGCCATCTGGGTGCCCTAAGCAGAATTTCTATGTGATGCCCCCATCCAGATTTTATTTACATATATTAATGTTTAATTTCATGAGTTTTAATCAGGATAGTAGAAGATTTCACATTGGCAGTCTTTTACTCTTTGTCTTCTTCTCTGTACTCTGTTCGTTTTTAGCTGATGTTTGTGTTGTTTTGTTTGCTCTGTTGAACAGCAGGAGAGTCTATGTTAGAGATTTAGAAGCAGAGACCCTCATGAGGCGAGCAGCAAAAGTAGGTTCATCTGACTTAACATTAGGGAGTTAAAATAATTTTACTTTCCTATAATTTGGAGCATTTTAGATGATGTTAAAATAATACTAAATGGTGTACATTGTGAGATAATCCATTTCTGACTCAGTGTCAGCTTCACTGACCTCTCACACTCACATTTGTGTTTAAAACATAAAACTATAGAGATCTAAGCTCTGAGAAAAAGCTATGGTAATTTGAAAATGAGCCTACCTCATGTTTAAGAGTCAGACTTACACAGACTGTGGATGTAACCCGCTCATTTGGCTCTAACAGATGAGAGAGCTCCTGCCTCTCCTCCTCTGTCTGCTCTCAGTCTTTGACCAAAAATAGTTTTATCAACACTGTGGAAAAAGACTCAGATTTAAGAATTGGCCATATTAGCTTTATCGGCAGCTATTACACTTCCTGAAACGTCAGATCACAGCTGGTGTAGCCCAATAGGAGCGTTCCTCGCATGTGATTGGTCAACCTTTTCCGTCCCTGGGTAACTTATATAATCCCCTATTATAAATAGTAGTTGGCATCATAAAGCCTGTTTTTTTCAACAATAAATGCTTTTACAATATACTATTGTATATTTTTCTCAACTAGAAAAAAGAAATATCAGGTACAGTATGTTTAACTCAGTTTCAGGGAGGGGGGGATGATGTTATTAGGCTGACTTAAAGGAGAGATCAGAAAAGAAAAAAATTTAAATTCTTCTCCGAGGTCACGGTTTTATTTATTAGATGTGCGTCCTCTAACTATCTTAATTCCGTGCACCTAAATGTTTTAACTAAACACTTGATACTAGAAAGTTTAAAATCTTATTTATCAGCACAAGTAGGCTGTGCTGTGCATTTATATGTGAAACAATTACAGCTGCTCAAAAATACTTCATGTCATTCAATCACAGCAGGATCAATGTGGTGCCCCCTCGGTGCCCTACGCACAGTGCGTGATGTGCGTTGTGGCGGCACTGAGTCCACCCCACATACTCCTAAGATTTTTATGAAGAGTAGCTGGACTGATGGTGTATTTATATGATGATATATGTTTCCATTACCCTTCCATAAGTGACATAATCAAAAAGATACATGCCTACTGTGGCAAAAAAGCAGTGCTATTTTCCTTTTGTTTATATGAGCACATAAGTAATTGACCCCAAATTAGACCCTTTTAATTGAGGCTTCAGAGAGTTTTCATCTCACGTGTGTTCACCAGTCAATGTTTTACTGACTTCTACTGAAGTATGTTGGCTGCTGTGCTGTTTACCATTAGCAGATCAAGCAAAAATGATAGGAGTAGATATTGTGACTAATAATATGTAATGTCTAATCTAATCAGGTGGATCTCAGTTTTACAGTCTTTGAAGAGGAAGCACAAGTTCTACTTTGTATCTCAAAGTTCTTATTATTTAGAAACGCACAACAGCAGCTAAGCTACTTTTTTTTTTTTTTATACCATCGCTTTGGCGCCCCCAAGGTGCTGCGCCCCTATGCGCCGCCAATGTCGCGTACCCCCTTTTTGCGCCACTGGATAAGGGTGCCCAAATGTGCATGCAGCTCACGTTGTTCATTATCTGCAGTAAAAGGGTCCATTTTTATATTTATATGTATGTTTTTATAGTTATTATTTTATTTCATCTGCATGTTTTTTTTTTTTGTTTAGTAAAAAGCCTGCTGTATTACATCATGCACCTGGCAATGATTATTGTTATTATTTTACACAGTGTTCTACTTTGTGGACCATAAACACACACGCCCACAAATGTCTGTGTTACTGTACTTACAATCACTGTTGTTGGCTGGACTCAAGGAGGTAAATCTTTGTTGGTTGGAGTTGTTGAATTGCACAATTGGGATTTGAATGTTGCTGTGTACAAACCGCAGTGTGGGTGTTTGTTGGCTTTCCCATTGTGGTTTATGTAATCTAAATCTATTTCAAAAGAGTCTGGCTTGGTTTTTGATGACTGTGTCTTTACTGTTGCCGTCAAGCCTCATCATGAACCATTAGCATAAAGGGCAAAATAAATGCCAGAACGAGCTGCATACCTGTGGTTCTGAAGGTCATACTATCGTCACAGCCAATGCTCATTTGAAGTCTCTGTTTTGTGGAGGGAGGACTCTACATGTTGCAGACCACTGTAACTCAAGTGGAAACATTCAAAGTGCTTTAGATTCCTTTCTTGCATCTATCCCCCACCCGCATTGCTCTGTGTGTTACCCAGAGTCATTTGAAGTGTTCATTACTGAGAGTGACTCAGATACAGGCCTGGACTCCGTCTTCAAAGCCCCACTTCCTTCTTCTTACCAAGTTCAGACTCTACAGTGTTAGGGACAGACACAAGCCAGACCTGGTTGAGATGGGTTGAGGTCAGGTCAAAGCTACTGTGCAATGTGTGTTGTCAAGAGCTTATGATTACTTTGACAGTTTATGTGAATAAGGACTCATACATCATTATGAATAACTCAGTATGTGTTTATGTTGTCACAAGCAGTAATTGCCTTGATTAAGTAGTAGTAGTAAACACTCCCATAAGCTCTTTGACACCAGGAAATTTTAATGAGGACTCACAATTAGGTCTCATGATGGAGCATCTCTCGCATTTAGTGGTTAGCATTTAAGCCACTAAAAAGACATGGGCTACATTCACAATGCAGCCAAAAGTGGTCCAGATTGTCCTCCAAGTGTTACTGTGGGTTCTCTCCAGGTTCACTGGCTTCCTCCCACCATCCAAAGACATGCATGTTTAGGTCAACTGACAACTCTAAAGTGGTCCTGGTGCATGAATGTGAGAGTGAATGGTTGTCTGTCACTGTCAGTCTCTAAGTGTTAGCCCTGCGACTAACTGGCCAGTGTCCAGGGTGTACCCCGCCTAAGGCCCAAAGCTGCTGGGATAGGCTCCAGTCCCCTAACGGGACTAAGCGGTAGAAAATGATTGAATGAATGAACAAATCAAATTCAGGATGTTTGTGGGGATTCTCAGTCAGCCAACATTCTTTTTTTAAGTTCTGAAAAAAAAAAATAGCTTGTAACATGTTGTTTTATAATGATAGTCTATAGGTTGAAATATATTTGTCTCTTTTATTCATTTTAAAAGCCCATAATAAAGGTGGAAAGGTGGTTTCCTCGCAGTGTACAAAGATGTTTATGATATTAAACTTAAAGCATGCCTTGGCAAAAACGACTCAAAAAGAGACATGTAGCTCAGTGGCTGGTGTTAGAAAATGAAATTCCCTGCAGAATAATATTAAATCAAAAATATTAAGTTATACTGTAAAAAAAATAAATGTAGAAGCCATTGACATGAATGCTGTTCATAAATAAGTTGTGCAAATGTAATCAGCGCTGGGGAATTTAAATCAAAGATGCTTAAAGGAGCACTGCGTAACTTTTCGCCCATAAGAATATTGTCAAAATTATTACTGTTATCACATCATATTAAGCTTGTGATGTCATTGCACATAAAGATTTACTGCCCACCAACCTCAAACAATAGCTTTTATACAATAATGTGAATGTTCGACAAAAGGGGTCATCATAACCTTTACATAGCCCTCGCTTGTCTGCAGTGTGAACATCAGTTTTTGAAAACTGTTTTGACTGAATTCCTATTGACTGATTGATTGACAGAATGTGTCGGGACTTAGAGAGGATAACACGCTCATTAGTCGAGGGTCATGTGTGTGAACTTTGCCTCTTGACACCTTCACAGCAGGACTCCAGATAAATTCCTAAAACCCTCTTGTCTCCTTCTGAAACAACACTAGACAGACATGCTGTAGCATTGACCTAACGCCAGTTTTTTAATTTTTTTATTTTCAGAAGTGTTTAAGAAGCCAAACAGCACATTAATCTGTTGAAAAGGCTCTGTCCCCTTAACTCTTGAGCCTAGTCCTGGGAACATCCAGAAGGAGCTGATCTGCAGACCTCAGTGCTCTGCAAAAGCTAAAATAAATAAAGTGGTGCTGTGCCATTGAGACAGTTAAAAACAATTAATACAATTTTATAATTAACTCTAAAACGTATTGGAAGCAAATGTAACAACTGGAGTATTGGCATGATGTGGTCATGTATTTTTTTTCTGCTGCGTTCTGTACTCCCTGTAGGTGGCTAAGGTAGGACTGGTCCTGACCAGCATACAGGAGGAAGGAAGGGCTTCACCTTGCTCAGGAGCCTTAGTGATGAAAACCTGAGAACAGATAAAACCAAGCTCCCTGGCAGGAGGCCAAAGTAATAGCTCCCAATAAAACGAAGAAAGTGTATTTTAAGCGCTGAATGTGTCTTTTTTACAGCGAAACAGCGCAAACAATGAAGACATAAACAGAAAAAGGGTTAGCAACGTGAGATGGGAATAAATATTCAATTCAATTACATAATGTTTAACGAGGGAGATTTGTCAGATGCTTTGGTTGGATGCTTAGATCTAATATAAGTTTGCAATATAATTAATGCAATATCCATGTTGCAAAGAACTGCTTGTACTGCAGTTTTTTTAATGAGTGAATGAATTAAATTTTTATTTTGGTTGTTTACATGTTTATTTCTTGATTTAAAAACATTAGAGCTTTGGCTCAGTGATAGCAGTCGTCCTATAAACGGAAGGTTGGTGGTTCGATTCCCGCTCTCCCCACAGTTCATTCTGTCAATGTGTCCTTGGGCAAGACACTTAACCCACCTTGCCTCCTTGTGGTGTTTCAGCTGTAACACTGAAGCTTAATGTAAGTCACTTTGGATGAAAGCTAAATGTAAATCATACTGTGGAGTTATCAAATGTCACAAAGTTGCACCAATGCGACATGAGTAAATTAGTCAAACTCATTGTATTTCTTTATTTGGAATTCATCTTTTAGTCATTTCATTACAAGGTTCACAAGGTTCAACAGATGCCTATTGGACATTTTCCTCATATCATGCAGCACTAAAGACATCTCGCAGGTAGAGATTTACAGGCTTCAAATCCATCACTAACCGTTATTCAGGATATACATAATAGTTTTGTACAGAAACGGAGGATTGGATGCAAAGACACAAACATAGTGTATTATGATGACACTGCAAAATTGTGCTGAAAACAGCTATGGCAGCTGAATAAAAGTAAAAGTGAGGGACAAATCTGGAAGCTGTGGTCTTTTTTTGATCCAAGTGAAATAAAGCAGCAGTACGTCCTGGCAGAGGACCGCTGTACTCAGTGGGAGATGCCGACTTCGAGGTCTGTAAAAATGAGCATCCCATTTCCTTCCTGAGATTTTCTCAGTTTTATGCCTGTCCTGGTACCACCTCACTTATTCTGCCTGTCAAAAAGATTGAAATAAAAACATGCCGATCAAAAGTACATTTATACACACCATTTTATGTGGTGCACATTTTTCTCCTGTGTAGTAAAAAATGTGCTTTTTGTTATGATAATTCAATATGCAGACAGAGTAGGCTTGTCCTTGAGGTTATCAAAGTCAAAGTGACCAACAATAGACAGTGACACTAGGTGTTTAAACACTTTATGTCAAACAGCAGGAGAGCTTAAGTACAGAGGTTAAAGAGGTGATTTAATGCAGAGCAGAGGCAGGTAACAGATACCACATGTGTTTTTGGACATACGTTTATGAGTAATGTATAAATATATTAATGCATGGGAGCTGTTGTTACACTTTGTCAAGTTCTGGGTTGAATACCATAGCATTTGATAGTTTTATGGGTGCTTGTTGAGCGTGCAGGTGGACATAAATGACATCATCCTTGTAATTTAATTCATTTAGCAGACGCTTTTATCCAAAGCGACTTACATTACGTTACATTACCAGTGTTACAGTCACTGGAGGCAAGATGGGTTAAGTGTCTTGCCCAAGGACACAACGACAGTATGAACTGTGGGGAGAGCGGGAATCGAACCGCCTACCTTCCGGTTGAAAGACAACCGCTCTACCCACTGAGCTACTGCCGTAATCGTTGTGAGAAGATACAAAGGAGGTTAGGCTGGATTGTGTTTGATAAAACTACCTTGTTGCCTGTAGCTGTAGATTCCCTTAACCTGTCTGAAAAGCTGCATGTCCATAATCAGAGTGCGACAGGTAATGAATTCAATCAGTTATCTCTAGCACGGACGGCGCTCTAGTTTGGCAGTTGTATTGACATTAGGGGTCGCGGGTGACTGGAGCCTATCCCAGCATTTGTATTTTCTGTCTTTGCTAAATGTCTACTCAGTTGCAGACAGTACTAAATAATTGAAGAATACCCCAATCCCAAATTAATTGAACTGGAATTTGTATTTCTGATTTAAAAAAAAAAAAAAGTAAATAAATAACAATGTTGTTGACTATATTGGGTTACTATTATTTCAACACTATTGCAAAAAATCTGGTCATCAAATAAATTGGTCTGAGCAATAAAATTTCTGAGTTTCAAACGAGTCTCCGTCTTGCCCTGGTTGTTTATTTTTACAACATCAGACTCTTACTGTTGCTTGAACTTAGTTCTCATTATCAACTCAGTGGACAAACTACAGTTCACACATCCTCGGGCCGCTCGTGATCTCACATGCTTAAAATGCACAATGAGTTCTTTGGCAACAATTTGGGAACACACACATATCAGGGCAACACAATGAGGCACATCTGCTTTCAAATTGTTTGCACTGCATCCCAAAGTCCACAGGGGCATTCTATTCAAATGATCATCTCCTCTTCCTTTTGGCATATTGTGTGTACTTTGGATGGCCGTCAGTAAAGCTCAGGTTGTGGGAGCCTCTCATCTTTCTTTCAGCACAGCAATACAACTTGTGAGTTTTGCATTTTGATTACTAAGCACAACAAAGTTTTTATTTTCACTGAGCAAAATTTAAAATTTTCAAGTTAAGCTTCCCGTGTTTAATGGTGGTATAATTGTATCCATAGGGTGGTAGACCAGAACTGGACCTCCCTAAAAAGTCCTCTTCTCCCAGCTTTTTCTGATTAGTGTGCACCTGAACGGCCCTCTAGACAATCACAGCACTGTTTTTGTTTTGTTGTCTTTTTCTGTGTAGAGTCTGCTCTGCATTAGCTGCTTTATATTTACACTGTCACTGTTGATACCCAATGAAAACAAATCACAAGCCAATTGATAACAAACTGGGATGACATTGTGTTGTTGACATTGACACTCACAACAGGGCTCTTTGGCTCATGTAAGAAAAACTTTAGCAGAAGATACTGAACCTTCTGCCCAACATCTTTCGCTTTTTTTCACGTTCCACAGCATGAAATTTGTTAATGAGTTGTTTATTCCCAAACTTTCTAGCTGCTCTTATCTAGCAGCACCATACACCATTGCTTACATCTTTTATCTGCTCATGTAATGCTTATTAGTCATTCAGACAATGTTATATTAAAGTGAAAGTTCTTTGACAACTTTAACGTTGCTGCGGAACAATTCTTCTAATGGCTCTATGGAAACAAATTGGCCTGGTATCTATTGGAAGGATATTGTTCAATTTGTTGTACAGTTGGAAGCACATTGATGATTTGTGATAGAGACATCGACATCTGGTATCAGTGCACCAAAGAATAAATCCTCTCCCTGTTAAATATACAGACATTAAAGTGCTATCTGTAAATTATGTGTTTATCTGACAACATGTGGTTTAGGATTGGTTTCTGCAGCTCACCCACATTCATTCTCCATCTGATCTTTGGTGTCAATGGAGATTTTGAACAGATTGTATGCAGGGCTAGAGAGGAGTGCTCTGTAGTTTTACGCACACACACAAAAATCAATGTGTGCCATCAGCATAATCACAAAAACCTGCTGTTCATTTTACTAAAACAAGTGTATACCAGGTCCTAGAGCATCTGGGTTAGATTTAGAAAATGAATAATTCACACTTGGAATATTTGAGCTGTTTTGTCAATGCTCTCAAACTGAGTTTGCTTTAATGTACAATTTTCTTCATATCACAATAAAAGGTTGATATAACTTAATAATACCTTTTCAACAGAGGCTTTTCTCTGAAGAAGCTGTACAATAGTATATGTCCATCTCTACCTAGAACTATTAAGGAGTAGAGTCTTGGTGGTCATTCCTCTTGCTTTTCAGTGAGGAGACAACCAAGAGAAGGAGTTTTGCGGTTGTTCTCAGTTTTCTTCTTGATCACAGAGGGCCATCTGTTCTAATTAGTTTTAAAACAAGCATTGAGTATAAAATTATCTTCCCCCCAGAGGTAAGTTCTTGTAAAGGTAAAATATGGTTGTGTCTTTTTGTGTATATGAAGGGGGTGAGCAGACTGTACTTAACCAAAAAATGGTTTTCCTTTTGTATTTGAATGACTTATGATGAGAGCAAATATTTACCAAAGGTGCCGAAAAGCTATACAAGCAAACTGACGACCGCAGTTTTAAAAGCAGTTAGCACATGGTCAAATGCTGAAATATAAATGATTTGTTTATGGACTTCATCATGTGATGGAGTGATGACTACAGTATGTGTGGAAAGGCAGGAGTATAAACGGTGTTTGGATGAAGCAGTGATGGAGGGACGGGGACATGCAGTTGGAGCGAGGGTCCGACTGTGGAAGTGCATCAGACCTCCCGCTCTTCTGGTCAAAGCCCCCTCTGTTTGCCCACTCGGATGTTTCCCCTGGGGCTTGCATCCTGGAAGTGGGTTTCAGAGCAAATAAACAGATGGACAGTGCCTACTCTTGGCACGCTAACACCTCCACATGTGCGCACTGAGCGACATGCTAACGCCACGTGTGTGTGACACCTTTTTATGAGGAGGTTGTGCACTTTCATTTGTGTTGAAAAACATCAAAGTATTCTCAAAAGGCTCGGTGTGTACAATAAAATTATGTAAACCAGCTTTTTTTAATTTAATTTTTGTTACTGTGTATGAAGTTGTTCGTCTCATTCCTAGGCTGTGAGACAAAGGGGTGTGAAAGAATGAATTCTCTTGCTTCTAAAGTAGTAAAAGTGTGTTTTTGAGGACCTTGTAAAAACATTCCCCACAAGAACAGTATAGGCAGACAATTAGGACCAAATCTCACCCGCAGCAATGAATACTCCCTCTAAAGCAAATCAAATGCATATGGCCAGCATCCAAAAATATGTTACACTGTAATTTTATAGTTGGTCTCATCATACTAATGTGTTTGAGCATAATCCTTCATCACACCGTCGTACACAACATGACAAGCCAAGTTTTTAAACTGCTTACGGCCGAGAGAATAAATCAAATGTAGCATGTTGATGAATGCAGCATGTTATAATGTGAACATGTACAAGCTACATCGCCGAGACAAATCCATCAATATGACAACTCCCACCGACACACACACACGGTTGGTCTCCTGTCCTGGCGTGTCGAGAGGCCGTTGACCTCCACTGAGTTCTACTTCCTGTGTTGCTCTCAGGAGGGAACGCTTGTAGATGACAAGAGCCTTCAACCTTGTCTTTTAACATCCCTCTCCTTCTCATCCTGTCACTGTCAGCCATCATTTCTCACCAGCGGCATTCCAATCCCAACATCCGGCTCCAATCACTGCACATCTCTGCGGCTAGAGATGAATTAAATAATGGCTCGTCAGGGCAAACCAACCACTGCTGCAAACTGATACCACTAAGCAGCACCTAGGGGTTATTGCTGATGTCCAAATGATATATTTCTTTTATTTCTAGTGCCATTTAATTGATTTTAATGCTATTTCTTTATGATGATATAGTCTGTTTTTAGTGTCCGTCTAATTATTCTCTGTCTACTGTCAGTCCTGACTACTGCAAATTAACAAAAGCTGCTATATTTTCATTAAATGTCCAGTAACGTTCAAATTTTTTTTTAGATTATGTTTTTATTTCTGAGCTAAGATTTCTTGGCGAACCAATTCAAATCTTTCATGGTTTTGGCTTTTAGGTCCCGACCCATTGTTTTGAAAACCACTGGTCTAAATAACCAATTATACGTATGTAATGGGGAAACTTAAGCACCTGCAGACACAAGGAAGTGGACAAAGGCAATGTTCACACGTTCACAGTGATTTTTTAAAACAGATAAAAACAGAGCGTACAAAATTGTTCAATATGCCAGTAAAGAGAATAACATTCTGATTAAATAGTTATAATAGTAATTAATGTATACGAACAGACAATGAAATGAATGGATTTTAACATTGTTTTTCAACATTGTAAACTTGTAATTTGTTCTAAAGCCTGATTCCAAGGCTGCCATTATTGTCTATGTTGTTGCAATAGATCTGCACATGCTCAAATGCTTACACAAAACAACAATGAGCATGTGCACAATGAGTTGAGACGTCACCATGTTTAGAAAAAGCTCTGTTACTTGTCAACACATAACACAGTAAACAGTTTTTGAAAGTCTTCTCAAAATAACCAAAAGGTCTTTGTGTGCACAGGGCCAAGACACAATAAGACTCTGTGCTGCTCTTTGATTGAACTTTGGACAAGGGTCATTCCTTGTTTCGATATCTTCTAGCTGTGAGGCCACATTGCTAACTACCCTGCTACCCTTGCTGACATCCATGTTCACACAAGGCCATTGAGCTTCAAAAGACATGTTGATCTTAAATAAATACAATTTCATCAGGTCTTTACACTGTTGATGTGTGTTTAGTCTAAAAACACCTTGTATGCATGAGTACATAGCAGAACCAGTGAAAGTGTAATGCTTCCTTCAAAATACATGCACTGAGAGAGCAATGGAAAGTATAGATGCATTATGAAAAATAGCCTGACTTTTGGATTATCCTCTGTTGACTGATCAGATAACAGCAACTTTTTACCATAATACACTATAATAAAAAACTCTTTTGCTTGCAAAATGCACAAATATATGATGGCGACTGTAACAGTGATGGTTCCCCTGGTACGAGAGCCCTTGCTAAAGAACATAATCTTGGTTGTAAAGTGATCCAGGCCCCGGTCTGTCTCTGGATTGTGTCTTGGTGTTCCTTCCAGTGCCGCCGTGCTGATTTTGGCAGCAGCTGTAGCGGGACACGAGGGTCATTCGTGGGCCCTGCTGAGCTCTCTACACCTCTGGGCTTTTCATTGTGCAGTCAGCCAGCACCTGCACTGGGGGCTGTGGGGAGAAAGTTGGCATCTAAACTTAGATTTGGATAGAACTAAAGCTGCATATTGAAAGAAAGGGATTAAGTTATTAAAGCTTTTTATGAGTATTATGACATGATAATCATCACAACATCTCAGTAACATCATACAGTGCTTGATTAGGTTTCTGACATGTATTTTAACTTTACACATGGCATCGTCAGCTTGTTGCAAAGTCAAACGTCCGGGGTTATCATTAAACTGTCAAAGCATTTTTATTGGATCACTGCAAAATATTTAATACATTCCCACCCCTTTACAGTTTTCGCACTCTGGATACACAATCAGAGAAAAACAGCAGCCTGCAGCTCTTATTGATATCAAATGTGACAGTGAGTGTAGCCCAATGAGGCTTTCCTTAAACGGTCATTTGTATTGTCCAGCTTGTCACTGTTACTGTTATAAGTACAGGCTTTCTGTCAAATATCCTAAATAATATTAACCTTTTAAATTAATCAGTGTAATATACTTTCTTTTGTCCAGTTATTGCGCCAATGTAGTATTTTTCTAATGAGTCTGGCTGCTCTTGTTCTCCACACAAAGAACTTTGGGAGAAAACAGTGTCTCTGCAGTAGAATAGGACTTTTCATCCTTCAATGTCCTTCAATGGCTTTAATGTTATTAAACAGTCCCAATATCATCTACTTCAGCAGAGTTTGTGTAAATCTATATCTTATCTATCCAGCTGTCTATAAGTGGAAAGGCTATGAGTGTATGGTGTAAGATCACGCGACCGTAAATCCAGACTGAACAAAAAGCAGGTTTCATGACAGAGATCAGCACAGGGCCAGCAGTATGTCTGAAGGCAGGACGAGACACCCCTTGTTTATGTCAGTTGTTAGTGAAGCTACAGAGTGCACCATAAAGCAATATAGAGAAGTCTGAAAGAGAAACATGTTTCAAATCAGCGAGTCACAGGGCAAGTGAAGTGCCGGGGAGGGTTTCGAAAAGTGGAGAGGGAGCCTGCTAGGGTTATGCTTCACTCTCACTATAATAAACCCTGACTGACATTAAAAGGCTGTACCCAATTATTGGATGGTATCCCAGGCCTCACACACAAACGCACACACACGCACACGCACAAATGCACACACACACACACACACACACACACACACACACACTAATGCACACAGACACACACACACACACGCACACGCATAATGCACACACACACACATACACACAAACGCACACACAAATGCAAACACACACACAAACACAAACGCACACACACAATCGCACACACACACAAACACACACACGCACGCACACTCACACACACACTCACACACACACACACACACACACACACACACACACACACACACACACACACACACACACACACACACACACAGCTCCAGTTTGTGTGGGCTGAAAAAGAGATGTCACATTGTATACATCTTTAGCCAAATTGTAACATTATGTCTTCAAACTCAAATGTGAGAAATGCTGATTAAAGTAACACAGTTCAAACATACAAACACATGGGTCAGCTCTCCCACTGCCCTCTTGTGCTTGTCCAGACGTCCGGCCTTCCTCGTCCTGTCCATCACCAACACCCAGGGGAGAGCAGCTGCATTTCTGACCGACAGGCCGATGGTTGACGATGCATAAGAAAAATGCCGTGCTTTTCTACTCCTGTCTCTGTTTCCACACTATTGTTTTAAAGTAGTTTGTTGGTATGAAATACAGCATTCCTGATTCCTGAAGTATCCTCCACAATAATAAACAACAAACGGTGTTAAAAGGTTTCTAAAATGCAGTGTTTCCAGGAAAATGTTTGAAAACAAAGCTGAATGTGAGTCACATTCAGGTTTTGTTGTGATTTTTGGATGAACTCCATCATATTCAGAGAGCTGTTATTGGCTTAGAGCAACACACTCAAAAATGTCTCTCACAAATAAACAAACGAGTAAAATTGTCAAATACAAGCCAAATAAGTTTGGTTTACAATGTTCTAGTGAGCCCTATGTGAGAAATAAGACAAATTTACTTTGTTTAAGGATTAATTTATTTTTTGTGAAAATTCTGTCTATTAAAGATTAACAAAGAAAACAATACTGTGTAAATTATCAGGATTTGCACCTATTAAAGGTCTGTCTGTAACTGTTATGAGACTAATGCCTTTAATATATGTGTAAATATGAGATGTCAAAAAGGTTGTGGTGGTTTTGTGAGGTCTGTGTCATTTTCCAATGACAGTATATACTATGGACAACATCCGCCCATTGGTTCTCTATTCTCCGGTACTGTCATTATGACAGTTCCACTTTTGGAGCCTGCCCTCTGGTGGACGGAGGTATATTGCTATATATTGCTGTATGGCGGCGCCCTTACTCAAGGACCGTTTAAGGGGTTCCATGAGAGAGGCTTGGTTTTTACGTCACTCACCACATACAATAGAGCGGCAAGTAAGGGGTGTTTTTCTCCCTTTTAAATGTTAGGGAAATATTAAAACTACTTTGAGGCTGCTTATTTTAATAATAGGGAGGAAGGAATAGGATTTAATATGCTTTTAAAGAAACATCTAAACTAGAGATTATCAGGAATATATTTGTAACTATCAATGAAAAACAGTGAAAGAGTGATCATGGTAGAATTACGATAAAATAATGTGCAGTCAGTTTGTATCTTCTCAGTCAAAACTTGCACATTCAAGCGTAGATATTACTGATAAGATATGTACTTAGCTGTCTTTTTTCATTTCTATTAAAAAATGACTATCTTCATCTAAATTACAATAAATCCAGCCACTTTTATTATGAAATCACATAATAAATATTTTAAAATGTCCCTTTATGCCAATAGTAAGGGTTGACACCGTTTGTTGTCACCATAGGTAATTGTAATTTTCTTTTGATTTTATACAGTATGAGTACATTTTACAGTGTGTGGCAACTCTAAACCTACTTTTGTCGTTTATGTGTTCATCCTGTTTTACAAGAGGCTGGACTGTGGCTCTAGATTAGTTTACAAACTTTCCTGGAAGTCTAACATGTGAGGATATTGAATTCTATTACTGTCAGTTTCTCTTCATTAGGTCAGCCGAATGTTGCTGGAGTTTACTTTTAGCTCACATCTGTAACTTAATATCCAAACGTATCGACTGTTAGTTAGTAGTTAGATTAGTTCATTGAATGATGGATTGATTGATGAGCGATGGCTCTCCTGTCTTGGTTGCATCACCTCTCGACGTACCTCTCAACATTTCTAACTCTAAAGGCTGCAGATTAAAGGCGCTCTCATCTGGATCTCATCAGTTTTGGGCCAGCCGCACTGTTTTATAGGTTATTTTTCATTCAGTAGAGGAGGGGCCATACCAGAGCGATTTAGGGTTACACAGAATGGAGGCTGGAGGAGAATAAAAGCAACTTGTCTGGAGGGGCCTGTGAATGAGGCAGCATGTTAAATCCCCCCCCGATAACAGCATGGTTTAGGTCTATGAGTAGCACTTTGTTGTTTTTTTTTCTCGATGATCGTACATCTGTGTGTGAGATATTTGTTGCGTGTCTGTGCCGCTCCAGATTCTAGCCATTTCCTCTTTGTTTTTCCAACTGTAATGTCTGTAACATGTGGTGGATTGTTGTGGGATGACTGGGCTATTGTCATTGCCAAGCATCGTAAATCAATTTTGGGAAGGTTTGCAGCCAAAGATTGTATTTTTTTAACAAGTTAACATCAGAAAATATATTGTACAACTCATAGGTTGGAATAATAATTTTTTACTATTTTTACTGTTTTACAATTTTTTACTGGCCACTAGAAAATAACAGACATTTATAAAGCCAAATAAAACTATTTCTCTGATAGTACTGTGGGCTCAAGCCAGGTGATAAACAGAAGATAACTGGTTGTTTTTAACATGTGTGTTTTAATTTACTATTGTTTGTTTTATAGGAGGAAATGCTGTGAAGGATTTCGGTTTGTGATGGGCCAGTGCATACCTGAAAGTAAGTTATATGTTATGTGTTACAACATTGTAGTGCTACAATAAATTGTAATCATTTTGTTTGAGCATTAGTAATTAAATATGTCCACAAATGATCTCGGACTGCATCACAGCTGGGTCTTTTTTCGACTATGATTCACTTGAGTCACAAGAGGGCAGTGTTTGCCCGTGAGCAGATGTCCTGACTGCTGTCCCTCTGATGTGTCTGCAGGTGTAGATGTATGCGCTGTGTCGCCCTGTGAGCAGCAGTGCACTGATAACTTTGGACGAGTTGTCTGCACCTGTTACCCCGGTTACCGTTTTGACCGGGAGAGACACCGCAACCACAAATCTCCGTACTGCCTCGGTCAGCACCCTCTACTCTCATTGATTCTAGTCATTATAGAATAAGATAGCACAATTTAGTCCCAGCGGAGGGGAAGAAATGTCCAGTATTGTGATTTTAATGCATTGTCTAATCTTTGCTCATCTTTCATGCAGATATAAATGAGTGCGAGCACCCAGACAGCAATAAGTGTGACCATGAGTGTGTTAACACTTTGGGCAGTTTCTTGTGTCGCTGTCGCAGTGGCTTCATCCTGGCACCAGATCAGCACTCATGCATCTCTGAACACCACTGTAAGTTCCTGGGATTCCCTTCAGTAAAGTGCTATTGTGGAAGTTGTATTAGTAATGTTTGGGTCCTAGTGTAGCCAAGTCAAACTGGGAATGTGTGTCTTTGTTTAGTGAGTTTGGGACCTGTGCCTCCTATAAAAGTGTTTTGTCATGCAGTGAGTTCATCGGGGAAGTCTGAGACGCTGATGAGTGCTGGGGCCTGTTCATTCACTTGTCAGGATTTTATCAACATGAAAGACAATCTCCTGCAGCTAAAGTTAAAGCTGGGAAACACACAATCACCAAACCAGGTATTGTAACTGTTGTAGAGAGGTCATATCAAGTATTTATATGACTAGAAAATCCATTTACTTACAGTCAGCACATCACAAGAGCGCTGTGCTTATGATGTTAAATAGATTTGATTCATTTGAATATAGTTTTACACAGGAAACCAGTGCACCTCATGGAGATGTTCATTACTGTGTTTAGGTGTCTGGTCTGGCCAACAGCAATGATAAGCGCTATCCAGGGAGATCGGGCAAAGCCCCTGTTGGAACGTGTCCTTCTGGTCTCCCTGGACCTCCAGGGGCTCCTGGGGTACCAGGTAGTGTACTTTAGGAAATTAAATAAATAAGGTTTTCTTGTTTAAACATATTGTTGTGATGTAAAACCAATAGCAGTTTCTTTGTTACTGTCTTGCCAACAGGACACCCAGGAGAACCAGGGAAGAGAGGAGAGCCAGGGGACAGGGGTCCACCTGGCCCTCGGGGCCTACGCGGTGACATGGGGCCCATGGGTCCAGAACCTGATCTAAGCCACATCAAAAGAGGCCGCAGGGGACCAGTGGTGAGAATAACAAGGACATAAACTCTCTGCTGCTGATCAATCTTTACAGTGACAGCATAAAGATGTTTTGACAATGAATATGTCCTGGATGACTGAGAACCTCCTCAAACATAAGAAAATGTTACAATAACATATAAGTAAGAGGTATTTTGTTAAAAATGTTTTCTTCTTCTGTTCTCTTATTACTGCAGGGTTCACCAGGAGCACCAGGGAAAGATGGATTAAAGGTCATAGTTCATCCTCATTTAATTATTAGTCAGTTTTTAAATATTAATTTGCTTCTGTGCAACTGCTGCCCTCTAGTGTTGGAATGGATTTTAGTGACTAAAATATGCCAAAATTAATTTCTTATTTTCACTGTGGTCCAGCCTATAAAAATCCTTTTTATGTGCTTCTGACCACAGGGTGAAAGAGGCGCTCCAGGCCCCGGAGGCCCCCCTGTATGTTATACACATACATCTGCATATCAATAAAAACACTACTTTGCATCTGACAGTTGTGTTTCATTATCAATATCTTAATCTTGATGTGTCCACAGGGTCCACCAGGGTCCTTCGACTTCCTTCTGCTCATGATGGCCGACATCCGTAATGACATCATCGAACTGCAGGAGAAGGTGTTTGGGGAACGGCGAGGCCTCACTTTGGACGCTCCCACTCACTCCAGTGGAGAAGTGGATGTAGTAGACTGGGGATCTGGACAGGGGGATCTTATGCTCAATTCTTGACCCGTCATACTTTTTTCACCGCTTATTTCACAAAAGCACAGTACAACAAACTTTAAACTCTTTTACATAAAGGAGACTAGTGAAGAACAATGGCAGCCTATAATATGTGTATATAACTGACAGGCAGACAAAGGATTACACTTTACAAAGTGGATCATAGACTGTCTATACTACTGCCAGTGCCCTTCATATTTTATGGATGGGAGTGAGGAATGTGCGTGCGGCCGACGGGTGAGAAAGATGCTGCTGTGCCTTTGTGTCTCCATGCTGTGCCTGTGAGCTGAACCACTTCAAACGATGAACTTTATCGTCTACATCTCTTCCTGTTTCTGAGTGGCTCTGTGGAAGCTCTGTGGCCATTGAGAGAGAGCCTGCGGGGCCCGTCCTGTGAGCCCCTCTGCACCTGTTGGCAGTGATCAGCCCTGCAGCCTCTAGTCACCCTCAGCAAACTGAGAACTGAAGTCATGAGATTTATGACTGGGTACGATAACAGTGTTCTTCTGAAGGATAAAAGACAGAAGCATATTTTTATATTGTTGAGAGGTTTATTAACTTAAAGGTGTCCAGTGTGAAGTCCTAAATTATCTCTGATGATGGTTTCATCTAAATATAATATGTATGCAACAATAGTATACAATATTGTATAATGTAATATGTACAATGTTAAGGGAAGCATATGGATATAATATACCAAATTAAATATAATAAAAGATGGCAGTGGTCAATTCAAACTTCAAATAAATAAAAAGAAATAGGAGGGAACTGAAGGAAGATTTACCTAAAAATGCTAAATGAGTTTAAGATTATATTTTTATGTATTTCTTTCCTAATATGTGTTACAACTTGTGACAACCTCATGTAAGTTCTACTTCAACACTTTAATCCTACATGGTATTTGATACAAACACAAGATCATGTTGCAATTTGTCTAGGTTGATTTAAAACTGAAAAAAAAAAATAAAGACTGCAATGATTCTCACAATTCTATCACATTTCAGTTCCTCAACCAGCAGAGAGCACTATAACAGTTAATAACCCTTGATGTTTGTGTCTGTGAATACCAGCCAGGTGAGAAAAACAAACTCACAGCAACTTTTAACACCAGCAAATCCTGAAATAAGTATAACCCACAAATATTCATAGTACCCCAAATGTGCAGGTTAGGGTAAAAAAAGTAAATCATCCCAACATTTATGTGTAAAACAATTGTCTCCTCTTATTATCCCTTGTGTTGACTGTTGAACTATAGCGTGGCTGGGTGTCATTATGTACGATGTAAGGATCAGGGGTCAGAGGTCAATTGCCTGGGTATAAACAGCAGAACGATAATTATAAACCGCAGGCCATTTGAGGCGGCAAGTCTGGGCTAGTGGAACCAACAAGAGGACTCCACAGGGGTCTGTTTTGTGTCTAGATAAACTCTCACAATAGTTTGAGGGAAAACATGACTGTGTGTATAACATGTGCTCCGATGTTGTATTATTACATATTATCAAGTAGATGTGTCTGACAGGCATCTCACCTCACAGCTCCACCCCCTGGCGTGCAGTCTCGGCTTGCTATACGTGTATCGCCATGGCAACTGATCAGGAAAAACATGTCGGAGAGCGAAAGGCAAGAAAGTGAAAGAGATCTAATTTCCTTGAGCACTTGTCATGCAACTAGAGGGACGCCTGTAGGTGGCAGCAGAGAGGGGGTCAACAGAGTTCTTCCACTACAGGCACAACTCACCTCAGTCATTTTCAATGATTGAATGCCATTAGAAAATTTAAACACAAATTAAGCTGATCATCACTATTCTGTAATTATGGTCAAGTGCATATTTTATCCTATTGTTCTTCATTCATTTATTGTTTTTTATTCATTTTTCATTGATGTGTATACAATAATACAAAAAAGTGCCTTAAAGGCATCTGTGCTACCTGTACTCAAATGATTATGTTTCTTTTTATTTTTACCGTAAGGATGCACTGAGCAGGTAAACATTTTCTTGGAAAAGGTTCACATGTCACAAGTGGCATAAATCTGATCTGCCATCTTACTTCAACAAACAACAAATCAACAAACATTCACTCAAAACATCATATTTAAGTTCAGTTTTCTTTGTTTTTATCTTGCAAACATTTACATCTTATGTCAGAGGGTTGAAGAGGCAATATTACCGTACATTATATCTGACTGAGGCTTTCTGAGGTAACATGCTTATAAGGCACTGTATCTACTTTATCTACTTTTTAAGCTTAACTGACGATGTCCTATTTATGCACAATGATGTGGACTGTGAGTGGTGTTGCTGTGTGCTGTCATGAAAATGAAGATAGATCAGATGTATTTTGCCAGATGTTTCCTAGTATGAGTGGAATTTACGTGCTGGCACAATATGACCATCCATAAATACTCTCATGCACGACACGGCTGTCACTTCAAACAGTCAAACCTGAGTTTGTAAATACACTCTGTGAGCATAGATCCATCCCCAATAGCATTTTCTCCTTTCAGCATCAGATTGTCAGTGAAATTATTTTTTAAGCAAATTTGAAATATGTAACAAAGAAAGGATTATTAAGTATAAATTAATATTCAACTTCAAATGAGTATGAAGTTGAATAAGTAATCCTCCTAAAGGATTTTAAGACTACTCATGTATTGTAAATGTTTAATAAGCCTGATTGATTGAGGTTTTTGACAGTTTCTCTTTTTTCACTGTAGTATTTGATTATGGAGGCGCTTGTGTGTGCATTTACCTACGTGCTCAAAGTTGCGCAACCATTTCAGAGAAATCTAGATCAAACTATTCAAATAGATTGCCTGTCAGATTTTGAAGATTTAAACTGCAGCTACATAGATTGAAAGTCATTAAAAGAGTTTTTATAATTCATTGATAATTTGATTCACACAGTATATTATATCAAGATTTTTTTTGTATTATTATTTGCTGAATGAGCATTAATGTATTCTTAGTATTAAACTAAATATTAGTGTCAGGTGTTTGAATCTAAAGGCAGGAAGAGGAGCAGATCTCTGTAGTAAAGTGTCTTGCGGTTTCTTTATCAACATTATCAATATGTGCCTAAATTAATTATGTCCACTAAAATGTGTGATCTATAAAGCATTATATTGCTTAGTCATAATGCCGGTTGAGACAGCCTCAGTCAAAATAAAAGAACCTGACCCAAAGGCACAAGTAATTGTGAAGCTGTCATAGAAAGTTACAGTTTATATAACTAGACTCAATGAGTTAGCAAAAGCGCGAGGATGTGACTGTTGCACTACTTGATAAATATTTAGGTGTTTCCATAGGTAAATCATAAGTGTCCATCATTGCAGGGGTATGTCGTTGCGTGCAACACACGCATAGATGTGCCTCCCATTGACCTCCAGAATACACATGCGCTTCTGCACGAAACACAGGCATGCCACAGAGCACCTGACAGGTGCAGGCGTGGTCTGCAAGACACGCTATCTTGACACGCTAACTCATTCTTAAATCTGAGCTACATGCCTGAGGCTGAGTTCTAAGCATCCTAGTTTACTCTCTGAAGCTTGTTCCTCTTCCAGTCCTTAGGCACACCCTCCTTCAATTGTAGCTCAACTTCTGTCATTCTGCTCATAATGGAGCAGCTAAGAGGCCTGAGAATTGGTGCTTGTCTGATGAGTAATAGACTTATTAGCAGAGTCAAAAACACGCCACCAATCCCTTGATCTACTTCTGTTGTGCAGGTGTCTGTTTAACAATGTGCAGTAAGGGCCTCTTTCACAGCCATTGATCCTTCAGTTTATAACCAACAGTAAAGGCCTAATCTGACTTGTCTCTCAGGGCTCTGTCTGAAAACTGAAAGGGTTCATTATTTTAGTCAAAGTGTGTAGCGCATGAGATATTTGGGAATTGTGGTTCATATAGCTTCCCTCTTTTATGATAAAATTGCACAGAATTTGATTGAATCTATTAATTAACAGTATATGGCAAGATCTACATATACTTTATACTGTATACGGAAAGAAATGAGTCAAATGTCAGAGCTCCAGAGAGGTGCAATGAAAAACCAAGTATCCAAGAGGTACAGCCAGATGCCCATACCTGTAGCATTGGAAACTGCTAAACAAAGGCTCCAGGCCATGGCCAGCTGTCTACTCTCAATGCCGGGGTAACAACACCAGAGCAGACCCACCAAGGCTGGAGATCAATATATGGGAGGAAGAGGCATCACACAACAACTGTGTTCAGTGGCTAGTAGATCTAAGAACAGGCCACAGCAACCTCCCTGAAAAGGATCCAGTCACCACCTTAGTGGCAGACATCCAAGAAAAAGTCTCAGGTATAAAACAACTGGACAGCAGCAAGCCCTGACATGATTCAGGCCTACTGGCTAAAGAAGCTCACTCCATGAGCGCCTGGCAGCACAAATGAACCAGCTGCTAAAGGCTGGGACCCACCCTGAATGGCTTACCAAAGGCAAGACAATCCTGATCCTGAAGGATCCCCTGAAGGGAACAGTCCCATCCAACTACTAATAACTTGTCTCTCCACAACATGGAAGCTTATGTCAGGCATTGTAGCGGCTAAGATACATGAGTGTAACCCATCTGGTTTGCACCACCCGCTCCGACCAGGGCTTGATCGTGGGTCCTCCCACATGGGAGATGGACACTGCACAGGCTGCAACTACTAACCTCAGGCACTAGAGCATCTCTTGAGATTGGGGTGTGAGGTTTACTCACGCAGCAACTACCCAACTGGCCTCTGTTACATGAGCACTGCACAGAAGGGCATTGAATGAAACACCAGAGGAGCAAATCACCAGCTGCTGGTAGATACAACAGTCGTTCGGGACTGCACAACCAGACAGACCAATCTGTGCACTGCCTGGAATGATTACAAGAAAGCCCACGACTCACTTTCACACACATTGATTGTGGAATGCTTGAAGGTGTACAACATCAACAGAACCCCAAGAGCATTCATTGCAAACTCGATGAGATTGTGGAAGACCACCCTTGAGGCCAATTGCACAAGTGTCCATCAAATGTGGCATATACCAAGGAGAGGCTCTATCCCCACTGCTGTTCTGCATAGGTCTGAACCCCCTCAGCCAAATAATCACCAAGACTGGCTATGGATACTGATTCAGGAATGGGGCAACCATCAGCCACCTCTTCTACATGGATGACATTAAGCTGTACGCTAAGAGCAAGTGAGACATTGACTCACTGATCCACACAACCAGGATCTGCAATGACATCGGAATGTCATTCGGACTTGAGAAGTGTGGTTGGATGGTGACCAAGAGAGGGAAGGTAGTCCATACTGAAGGGGTCTCACTCCAAAAAAGAACAATAGCAGACACTGAGGATAGCTACAAGTACCTTGAAATCCCACAAGCAAATGGAAACCTTGAAGAGGCCACATGAAACGCAGCAACAGCCAAAGTAAAAACGAGTAAGGCCAGTCCTAAGGAGTCAGCTCAATGGCAAAAACAAAATCTGTGCAATTAACCGCTATGCCCTGGCAGTCATCAGATTCCCAGCTGGAATCTGATGCAAGCTGGCCAAAGAAAAAGATACAGACAACAGATCCTCACCATGGATGGAGAGTACCACTCCAAAGCCAGCACCCTGAGACTGTACACTAAGCGCAATGAAGGAGGCAGAGGACTAGTGAGTGTCCAAACCACTATCCAGGATGAAACCTCCAAGAGTCTTGATAGATCAGGAAAATGGCCCCAATGGTCAAAGTACTTACTGAATGTCTCAGGCAGAGGAGAAAGAAGAAGAGGCCTGGAAAGTGAAGGCAACAGTGGTACCCGTGGTCATCAGAGCACTCGGGGCAGTAACCCCCAAACTGGAGGAGTGGCTTTAGCAGGAACAACACCAGACGTCTCAGTCCAGAAGAGCCCAATCCTAGGAACAGCCAAGATACTGTGCAGAACTCTCAAGCTCCCAGGACTCTGGTAGAGGACCCAAGCTTGGATGGATGAGACCGTCAGGCGGAGAGGGAGGTGATTAGTATTTTTGTTTTGTATATAATACCCCTGAAAATTGTAAATATAAAGTAAATCAAGTATTGAGTAAATTGGATAGAAGAGAGTGCAGATTAATATCAACACACTGTGTAAACTCCCTTGGCCTAAGGCACTTACTCTTTATTCACCTTGGCTTCGCCTGTCATTTCACAAGCTGCTCGCATGCACAGTGTAAAGTGTGAAAAACCAGATCAGCAGGTCACAGCTCTCTTGTCTTGCATAGAAAGACTTTTGGCTCTGGTTGCAGAATTGCCTTGCGTGAGGACAAAAGCTTTATCTTTTAGACCTACACTGACCTTCTGACCTGGTCCTTGACAGCAGTGTATTTACAACTTCTTTTTCACGCTCACAGGCACAGAAATTGTCAATGACACAAATATGCATGCAGATTAGTAACAAGGCATTGTTTGGGGCATCTTTTCAGTAAAAAAAGTCATTTGTGGCAGTGCTTACATGATACATAGGAAAATTTATTATTTGAGTCACAGTGACTTATAATAATAAAGATAATTCATATGTAAAGGTTGTTTGACATGCAATGAATACACTGTGAACTTTTAGACAATTATGGTGACAGTTAATACATTTATCAAACCTATATATTGCAACCATACATTCTATTTAAGATTGTAGTTGTAGTTCACAATTACAAAAGTAACTGATCTTACAGCAGGAAAATTGTGAGATATTTAATGTTTCAATATTGACAGCCATTTGAAACTGGTCCTTGCTCAATATTTTACTGTTGATGATTTCCTTATGAACTAAACACCTTGGCTTAGGTCTTTCCTTATCACATCACAAACTGTAATGATCATAATAATATAATTACTCTATGACTGTTTGCTTATAGTTTGCAAAAACAGTGCAAGTTGTAACATCTCTCTTTACTACTTGGGGATGCAGTTCTGCTCAATGCTTACAAATTCTGTGAATGGGAAAACACAATATTTTGGTGCCAAACCACAGCACGATAGCCGTGACAGCATTCCAGAATAACCACTAAATCAACCAATCACACGCAACTCAGTGTTTCACACATCTAAAGCATTTGTTTATTTAAGCCTAATGAGCTCTAATGGTGAAATCTGCTCAAAACAACCTGATCATTCAGTTAGAGATTTGCAATCAGTGTGCAGACACAAGTAGCACTGTGACTCCCACCTTAATAGAGAAACAGGCAGCAGAGTGGAATTGAGTTCAGTGCTATAATTCAAGGGGCCACAGCTGTACTAGACTCCTGAGGTTTTATGAGGTTGAACTAGTCTTAAGAATAAACTAATTTCTTTATATTGGTTAATAAATTCAATTTGCAAAAGCCACTTAAAAATAAGTAAAAGTCTTGTCATTCACTGATCATATGTAACGAGCCACAAGGCACTGCATGTTGATTATGTCACTTGCAGGATCAGCATTTCCAGTGATAAACTATTGTCAGCCTGCTTTACAGGATGTTGTTTTTCACTTTGACTTGGTTAAGCACTTGTTATGTTCAGTAAAACCCCACTTTGTAGTCATCCTTCACAGGAGCCAGTAAACACCTGCTTGAAAATAGCAAGTGATATGTAATTGTAACAAATCACAGGTAGTGTACATTTTGAGTAAAAAGTTTCATATTAACATTAATTTTCAGAGTAACAGTTTATTTTGATCATGAAAATATGCATCATTTACAGTGTGGAACGAGGAAGGAAAACAATTATAATGTGTTAGAATATATTCATTTTTCTCCATGGCTGGCTTAGGACAATAAAGTAATGCCTGTTTATATGATATGGTTAAAGAACAGTCAAAACACACAGGTTGTAACATTAAGCACAAATACTGCATAGGGCCTTATTGTATTGATATGAGATCCACTTAAGCAGCTCATTTTGAAGAAGTCAAACCTACTGACATCTAGGTATTATAATAATAATATTTTTTCGAGTCAACAAAAGTCAACAGTTCACCTAAGAGATGCTAATCAAATCTTTTATTTATTTTTCCATCATTTGTAATTTCTCTGACCACAGAAAACATAATGTACTATTCATTAATGTTAGTGTGCCAACGATGACTGCACATTTTCTTCCTCAGTGCAAAATTGTGAATCACGCCACTGAATGAATGTAGGTAAGAAAAACAATCAGACAAGGTGTTGTCCTCTTTAAGCTCAGTTTGTCAGTTGCTATCCGTTTGTGGGAAAGTGCACATTACATATATGTAACACGCGAGAATGGAATTGGGAGAAACTGAAAGAAATCTATTCTTTGTTTGTAGCTATAGGCACTTTAGGTTTGCAGTCCATGAAAAAAGGCATTAAATAAAATAAATAACTACAACAAACAGAGATCTCAGCTGCAATTTAACTTATAGTCACAGAGGCAAAACCAACAGCTTTTATAACGGAGATGCTTAGCAGCTGCATCTGTTTGTTTTGTTTTTTTGTTATTTTGTTTTTTTCAGAACAGAATCAAACTAGAAATAAAATCTACACTGTTGAGAATATTTAATCCAGTCACAAAAAGGATTTCACTTATGGTTTTGTCTCAATCTGACACATGCCAAATTTCTCATTAAAATGCATTTCATTCTGACACCAACTAACTGTGCATGTGCCTGTGTGTGTGTGTGTGAATAAACGGGGTGTTTATTTACACACTTATGAACAAACATATGTGACTATCTATGGCTGTCTGAGTTTTCAGTTCTGCAGCTGCTACTGCCAAGAAAACAGCGTGAGTATGAAATCTTGTGAATGACAAAGGAAGAA
The DNA here is from genome assembly GCA_024416835.2 of Perccottus glenii. NCBI lineage: Eukaryota > Metazoa > Chordata > Actinopteri > Gobiiformes > Odontobutidae > Perccottus > Perccottus glenii. Next base: position 9,219,240 of record CM044548.2, read on the forward strand.
CTTTTTTGTCAAGCAGGTAATGTCATTCACAAAACACTTTCATTCAGCAGTGCCTGGGAATGTTTCCAAGAGCATGCTCACTCTGCAACCTGGTGCTCAAGAGCTGAAATAACACAGCAAATTAAAAATGTGTATTTTTCTGTTACATTATTTGACATGTACATCAGGATGTGGACTTCTACTCATGTCCTTATACTGTGTAAAAAAAAAAGGTTCAATAAATCAATATGAACCTTTGTGCAGATTCATTGAAAGCATACAGTCATAATTACATTCAGTCATGCTATGGGTGCATGCATGCATACCAGCACATTTACTCTCTTAAGAATCTGAGGCGGGTTCTTAGAAGCTTGAGCCACACCCAAACCTGAGCAGTATTTTAATCCCTCCTTCTTTGAGTGCACAGTGTGCATTTATGTAAGCTGTTGATCAATATTTTATCTGAAATTGAACAAATTGCTCATTGTTGTGACCTTCCATGTGACTGCCTGAAGTTAAGGCCATGATCAATTTGAGCTTTAATTAAGAGTGACAATTTTTGGGTAATCCTGTGTCAATTGCTGGTTAATTTTGACCAGATTTTATCACAACTCTTTATGCCTGTAATAAATGCATTTCAAAATAATACACATATGGATAATAGTGTTCATTGAGAGCTAATCAAAGTTAAAATGTAAAAGCAAGTGTTGATATTATGGGTAATTATTCATTAATTACAGTTGCATAAATGACTTGGTTAGACTTGGATTCTCAGTGAAATGTTGATGTGGGTAATTCTAACAATTTGCTTAACATCAGCTACTTTCCAATATGTCTAATTTCTGAGGATAACAGTAATTGCATATATTAAAAGAGTATTGTCAATATGTCAATGATTGGCAAAGGTTAAGTGGAGGAATTTTCATGAAGACTAATGCCTCAGTCTTATCTGTGGTGTTTATCTTTTATCTACTGCAGCCTGTACGCTCCTATACAGCTGGTGTCAACATCATTCAGCTGGATACTGCAACTCCTAGTCAAGCAAGTGGAGTGTAACTTAATGGGCACTAATTTGCATTGAAGTAATCCACAGTAAAATATCAACTACAACCGTGACATATTTTATTTTTTGGACTATACTACAGCATTCAGATTGATACTGTATTCTCAGATTATGTGCACATAAAGATCAAAGGCAGTCATTCAGGCAATAAAAAGCAGCGCTGCACACACCTGAGGGAAAGAGGCATGCATGAGGTAGGTTTATTGTCGAACTATTATGATTAGTCATAAATTCAATTTGAAGGCTGGGAACTGGCTAGAGATCAAATCTGAATAATTTCTCAGCTGACAGGCATGGTAATGGTCTTCTGGCAAATGTAACAGTAGAGTCAGTTGATTGAGCACTGGACGGCATGCAGTGTAATCACTGTGTCCTGTTTCCTTGAGAGAGTCTTTTTCTTTCCCAATCTAAACTATATTATCAAATGTGACTACTTCCTCATTTTCATAGCAAAAGCACACAAGTTAATGCTTGCAGAGTCTGACAGACATGAGGAAAGGTTTCTGTAAACAAAGTCAAAAGGAGATGGCAGAACAAGAGCCACATACTTGTTGTGGCACTGACATGGGTGGGTGAAGAGTCATGCTGCCCTGCAGGGATCAAAATTTATTCAAGCCAGGTTACGTCTGCTGGCAGCAGACAATCGCACAATTGGTTCTCTGTGTTATTCTCACAAACTCATGAGACTGGTTTACAATCATCCATAGCTGTAAGCATACCAGAAAGAGCTAAAACATGCACACATAAATGCGCTGTTAGAACAAAGTGTCTGTCTGGGATTTTTTTTACTTTACTGTATGATCACCATCCCAAATCTCCTGCTGTGAGGGTTGCAAGCTAACAAGCTGTTGGCTTCCTGCCTATTTTTATCACCTAGTCCAGCACGGGCACCTTGCAGCCAGCATTCAAAGGTTTCCTTCTGTCTTACTGCAGAATGAATATTCAAATAGATACACAAGATTTAAAATACCAGTCTCATATTTAGTGACTTGGAAACATGTAACTCACATTAAGATTTGCATATACACAAACATGCACCTGCAGCCAGATGCAGCAAACGAGACGTGTCACTCTCTGTCTTTCATAAAAAGCATGTTGAGACACAAAGGGATCAGACACTAGTCCTTCACAATGAACATGATTCAGTCAACTCCCTCTGGTATAAAAGGAGGACCGGTGGCAGTGTAAATTACACCACTGTTCATGGGCACACTCAGCACTATCAGGCAAAGTGTTGTCACCCTTACTTCAGTTTTCCCACTGTGTGTAATGAATCCAATGTGTCTGAGCACTGGCATGCACAAATGATTAACTAGTGTCAAAGAGAACTGATTAAGGAGATAAAGCTTGGCACACAATAGCCTCAGTGCTACACGTGTACCTGCATTATGAGCGCTTCCTCAAGCAAAGGAATTCATCACAGTCCAATGGATAACACCTGTATTTCTTGGATGAAGAACAGAGAGATATGTGCAAACCAATCTGAATGTAGGTCATAATCAATAATACATGCCTAACAATCTACAATCTAACAATTAGGGACAATGTTTTTGGGTTATACTGAAGGAACTTCACAGTAAAGACCATGGATATATATACAAATGGGCCTGTATTGAGAGCATGGGAATCTTTTGCGGCACAAACCAGATAGGTTTAATAAAAATTTACACCTACATTACCCCTGGTTGAGTGAAACTCTGTGAACTGTCATTCTTTAATGTACATGGGCTTTAGTAGGGTCATCTTTGACAGCATTCTTCTCACCATTGCAGACTAAACGTTGATATGCAGATGAATGATAAGAAAAACATAGTGTTCAATTTATATTACATTTCTTATAATAATGCATCACATTGGCAAGTCATAAGAAAAATACAGTTTGTGTTAAAGACAAAATAGAAACCATCTTATATTAAACTTTGATTGGAAATTTATATAAAAAACTTACTTTGAAAATTTGAAAATGAGTATACACTACACATTCTACAAATTTCCCATGAACTGTCTACAATGTAGCCCTTGCCAGAGTTTGAACGCAGTATTAAACTAAACCACATTACTCCAATTAAATGGCTGGTGAGTTTGAGCTTCATTAAAAAATTTCCCTGGATTTAATCTGAAAACATTCATCGGCTACTAATTTTCCAGTGACTCGTGTCACGAGGATATGTGGTTGGTAACTACAGGACAGGTTTGGCTGTCACATTCCAATATCCTTTCTTTCATTTTTTTTTTTACACAACTTAGCGTGCTGTCTAAAGAAACGGCTGGTGATTGTTTTGATAGAAAAGGGTGACCGATACCTCCCTTAGCTCTTTCTGTACACAACCTCCCGACCCTTGGCTCTGTCCGAGCAAACAGAGTCTGCACGCAATGCACAATGATTAACCCATAGATCGTCTAGGGACCGGCTGCCTCACGATAACACACAGCTCTCCGACATGAAAGATTACATTGACAGCTACAACAACATATTTTGCTCTCAAATACTCGACACTCAGATGCTACACAACAACATCCAGAAGTTGTCCTTAATAACAAAAGGTCCTGGTTAAGTTCTGCCTATAATTGTGCGGCAGAGTGAGACCTCTGCAGATAGTAGTTTTGGCCTTGCCCGTGTGTGATAGGCTGGTGCACGGCGGTTGGTTTGTACAGCAGAAAGAAGTATGTTGTATGGTGAGTGATCATGTAGGGGGGTCGGAGCTTATGATTATGTGATCACTGCATCTTGCATAAGATGAGCAAAACATGCATTTTGCCATGGCGCCAGCACGCATCTGTGGCCAGACATTAATTAGGCTCATGACCCCAATTTCCTCATTCACTCAAGTGAGTGTCCAAAAGATTGTAATTATGAAATACATATTCTTTGTGTCTCAACATAAAGCTACACGCAGATAATGTTAAACATACAATAAAGTCTATAGAGCAAGTAAATTGTTGTATTTAATAAATCAAGTTAATGGTCTACAATTAAAAGGAAAATACAATCAATACTCAAACAGTTCGAGACCCTCTTATACCAGACTCCTCGGTGTTGTGAAGGGGATGGGCCTGAGCTGCATGGGGGTCTAATATTGGCCTAATAGGGTGCATGAACCCCACTTACACTTATGTGAATAAATATTTTAATATGTGGCAGGGTGAGACAATATAGTGGGTTGTTTAGTGGTCCTGTAATCATTTTAATCTCATCTGAAACTTTCATGAAACTAAAGACTATAGCCTACTTAACACCAGGAGGAAAACCGCTTGTCATTATTGAACTAAATTATTTAGTCTGCAGCAAATGTGAAAAGGTTTCCTATACGCACATGAATTTCCTCCATTGGGCATTGGAGTTTGCTGAAAGCGCTGCTTTTTTTCGGAAAAAGGTCATGACTCTCCTCAGACCAGGACGTCTTTATGATCCGGTCCACCTTGGCCTTGCCTATTTGCGCTGAGTTACGACACCTTCGTGCCCCGCTAGAGAGGGAGAGGTGACAGAAAGATGGATGGCCGAGATATTTCCGCACGCAACTATTGTTATTGCCGCGGAGCACAAATAATACCGGCTCGCGTAAAGACAAGGAGGCTTGTGGGGCAGGGAGGGAAAGCCATTAGCTCAGTTACTAATCTAGTATTCACGCCTGGTCAGGAAGGGAAGGTGATCTAGTAACCCCCCCCCATAGTCCCCAGCCTACTTCTGCCAAACCCTGAGCGGTGCGTGCGCTCACTTCATGGTTGCGTGATGAAGATGTATTAACAAAGACTCTTCTACAGCCCATACGTGATGACCCTGATATCTCCTTTCTGACCTAAAACAATGGGTGCAACATGTTGCAACAGCCTGGCTCTAGAAAAGTGCGTGTGCGTCTTTTACAATCAGGAAACGACAGCGTGTACTCTGTAGCAACAAATCCTATAAGCCTTATATGTCTTTTTGATTCCTATGCGACTTTCTATTAGATATATTAAACATAAAATAGACCCTTATTGAGCATTAGGATGGTTCCTTTGTCAGTGCTGAAATACCCTGGACTGTCAAATATAACATTACTACATAGACTAAAATGGGTGTAGACTCAGTTTAATCTTCATACACTCAGTTGTTGAAGCACAATAGTTCTAGGATATACAATTTAACAAACAAACATTAAAAAATAAACAATAAAATACATTTATTTAAATATTGCTGTGACATTAACACTTTGGAAATCAACATGAGCAGCAGACGAAGGGGAAGAGTTAATTTGTCAAAAGTAATGTATACCACCCACTTGAAGGTGGTATACATTACAAACATGCCAGATCATGTTTGTAAAGGAGAATTAGTTCTCAACCATTTAACCTGGATATATAAAGGTTTAAAAAAAATAAAATTATAAACCTTGTGAGACACAGACTCAGTGCGTTTGTTTTAGGCCATAAGCAACATTCATGAGGTGTCACAGCCTGCAGTTCAAACTAATCCTATAGGGTTTGCCCAATATTTACACACGGCAGTCCAGGAGCCACAAGGATTTTTGCCTTCATTATATTGTACAGTAAGAAGTATGTGATAGTTATATTTAGTTTTTCATTTAAACTTGCTTTAAAGAAGACACTAGACAAGTTTTGGTCTAACAAAATGCCATAAATCAGCCTTTTTGCATTTGAACAGGCATTAGAATTTCTTGTCAAAGTTGTTACAAATCAACTTCAGGACAGCAGTCTGAAAATATTTCTGAGCCATGTCTGATGTCTTTTTATTAGAGCTAAAGTTAAAATGAATACACAATGATCTGAAAATGGCTAAATCCAGGGAGTAGCACCTAGTTTTAGTATATTAGGTGTGTTTTACATGACATTATTTTAGGCTACGTCTTGACCAGATGTTTTAACATGTTTTAAATGAACTGCCAAGTCCTATATTATCATGACAACCTATGATGGTACATTCAGCCCTTGGTTGATGTTAAATCACAGAAGCCACAACAAAGTCGACAGCACTGGTGGGAAAACTGTCTGAGAGTGCAGTAAGGTATACACACCTGCTCCGAGGTGTGCGTGTGACAGCCTTTGCGTGAGTAGAAAAGAACAGCCCCCACAGTCATTACACCTGCTTTTATGTACAAGAATTCTTTAAGACATAGCTGGGGGCAAAGTTTTTTTTTCTTTTTAACTTAATTTTCTTGTTTTCTTTTGTTTAGTGTTGAAATGGAGAAAGCTGAATTAATACTATATCTCAGTCTTGGTCCTGACCAAAGTGACCTATGTCATGTCTTCTTCCACTCCAACTGTGAGGGACGGCCTTGCTGTGATCCACAACTAATGATTTAGCAGCCAGAATTATATCTCTGAGGAAGTGACCATGAAACTGGACAATATCAAATAAAATGAACAATTTGAAGACAAAATGTTTTATAATATCTGACTTGACATGAACACTGTTTTTATTTTTCTTTGCATATTACAGCATCTCATGTTACTATAATCATGTCATAATTGGATTTTCAAGCTTCAAAGGATGTATTGTAGTAAGGAAACATGTTTCCTAGTACAATAAAATTATCTCTCTAAGATGTATTAAAATTGTATAGTTTAAAAAGTTAAGATTAAAATAAAAATGGCAGTAGGCTATGTATTCAATAGAAAAATGAAATAATGTGCTTGGAAAGGGAGGATGTTAAACAGACAAAGTTATGTGATTTTTATTTTATATTTTTATGTAAAATTGTGAATCTTATTTGTGAACTAGTCTGTAAACGTATTGTCTTAACTCTCCTGAATATAATAACGTTTGATTGCAAGGCCAATCAAACGTTGCGATTATATTCCAAAAACTATTATAGGCATTTGGTGTTGTTTTTAGAAACCAGTCCCTGATGTCCGACCCTCAGACCCCTCTACAGGCTCCTGGGTCCACGATGTTAGCGCACAGCATAAGAGACCAGTCAGACACCTTGTTTCATGTTTAAACTAACTGGTTTGGTGGGCGCTGACATGTGTGCGCTGCTGGCTCCGCCGTGCTGCATAACTGAATGAATGAAACCTGAGTGGCACATTGCATGACTCCAAAGCCCCAAGATAACCCATTTACAGAAGCTATAGTGCGCACCTTCGTGCCCAAGCTAGAAAAAAATCGCAGTCTCGCGTCCTGCGCTTTTGTTCTGCAAGTTTAAGAGCTTTGTGTCTTTTCCAGAGGCTGTTGCCTTCGCGTGACTCGACCAAGCAGATTTAGGATTGTCCAGAAGACCAGGACCCTCCCCTCTGGACGGCAGCTCCGCTTCTCACGCAACCTGCAGCCGAGCAGCGCGCGGCACAGCCCCAGGGAGCTCACCGTGGCCCGGGGCATTAGGACACACATTCACTAGACTATGACCATTGATTCAAAAGCAGCAGCATACATCGCCGAGTTAACCTTCATTTATGTTGTTTTGCCACAGAAAAAGACTATGCAAAGCAACTAGAACTATAAACTCTTTCAAATTTTCACCTTATATATTTTTTAATAAAATAAGTTTATTTGTTAAGTTTTGTGAATTTTAATGGGTGATAGCATATAAAATAAAAATATAAAATGCCTAAAATACATAGAACATAAATTTCTCTTGACGCAGAAGAGAACCCTGAGAGCATTTTCTGGTTGAGAAAAGATGAAATAGGTAACTTTACCTTTAGAACAAGTGAATTACGTAGGCCTATTTACGCACACTGTCCAAATGACAAAGACAGAAATTTAAGGTTATAGGTGCAGAGAATGGTATTGAACTCATCTGCCCTCCATGAAGCGCAGCGCACTCACCCCCTCCTCGTGCCCCTGCCCTCTCCCCAGCATCCTCTTCAGGGGGGAGGTGAGAGTCTGATCACTTCGCTCTCACGCAACTGGTCAATGTTTAACTGAGGCGAGTGTCTAACAGGTACAAGCACGCAATGGCATTTTTATCGGAACGCGGGGCACTTGTCTCAAACTCTTACTTTTACTGCCTGTACATCTCTTATAAGTCATAGACTTTACAGAATTTGTCAACTTGACACCTCAAGCACGCACATACTTGAGCATATAGCCTAATCAAACTTAGGCTATAGCTATGCTTTTGGTTAATTTTAGAAACAACATTACAGGATTGATTTATTGTATTTTTGATCCCTAACAACAATAAAATCATTATTCATTATCATTAATATCACCGCTTAGATCGCTTTATAATTAAACACAGTGTGTCCAGGTGAGATCAAAGCAAAATTGTAAATCAAGCCTCGAGCAGAAACTGTATCAAAACTGCGCACACGTGCTCCCTGCAAGTAAGAGACACTTGTTTTTAGGTTGGAAAATGTTTTACAGTGTTGCATGTGATTATTAAAAAGGATGTGTTATTTTCTAGTTACTCTTTCTGTCATCTTCTTTAAAAAGTGCACTGGACTCCGAAAACATTAATTATAATTATACACCTTGGCGTGGGATCAACGATCACAAATATCGGAGCTGCACGAAACAACACTCACACACAGTGGCACACACGCCCACAGGTCTCCGCAACAAACTTCATTCAAGAAAGTGTTGCAGAAAGAGAGGGTGGTTACGTCATCAACAGCAGCCAATGAAGCTGTGAAGCACACTATAAAGCCAGAGTCCATTGTCTCTTTTAGGGACATGAGAGTAAAGTCGGACAATAAGCCTCCTACTTTTATTTTGAAGGTACTTCTTAAAGCTGACCGCTTTGTTTTTACTTTCTACTCTTTAAGGTAAGCTCAATGTTCTACATGCATAATTTTGGTGTTAAGCTTCCTGTATCACTGTGCATTACTAGATTATATAGCCTTTTGTAGTTTTGTGCAACTATCACCTTTATCATTAACATATCAGACGATGTTACTGTGCTCATGCAGTAATATTAATATCAATAAAGATAGTCGTAAGACTTTAAACTTAACTATGCATGTAGTCAACATGTTGCACAACATTCACCTCTCTGTCTTCCTCACTCTAATGCCCCTCCTATTTAATTCTCAGGTTGAATATTATAGTCAGAATAGAGAGGTTGTCATCATGTCGCTTATGATACTGCCATTCATTGGACCTGTCTCGGTGTCTGAGGGTCTTGTGGCCATAGCAACAGTCTGCCTGGTCTTCCTGATCCTGCAGTTTTTCCACAATGAGATTCCTGAAGGGCTCCGTAGTTTGCCTGGTCCCAGGTCGCTGCCTATTATTGGTAATGTGCTGGAGATGGGCCGCCGACCCTATCTAAGCCTCACTGAGATGAGCAAGCGCTATGGCGATGTGTTTCAGATCCAGATTGGAATGCGTCCTGTAGTGGTACTGAGTGGCAGTGAGACAGTTCGGCAGGCTCTCATCAAACAAGGAGATGATTTTGCGGGGAGACCTGACCTGTACAGTTTCAGCTATATCAATGATGGCAAGAGCCTGGCCTTCAGTACAGACAAAGCCGGTGTCTGGAGGGCGCGCAGAAAACTGGCCTACAGTGCCCTGCGCTCTTTCTCCACCCTTGAGGGCACAACTCCAGAGTATTCGTGCATATTGGAGGAGCACATCTGCAAAGAGGGAGAGTATCTTATCAAACAGCTCAACTCCGTCATGAAGACAGATGGCAGTTTTGACCCGTTTCGACACATTGTGGTCTCTGTTGCTAATGTGATCTGTGGAATGTGCTTCGGCCGGCGCTACGATCACGATGACCAGGAGCTGCTCAGCCTTGTGAACCTTAGTGATGAGTTTGGTCAGGTGGTGGGCAGCGGGAATCCTGCAGACTTCATCCTATCCTTCAGTTCATCCCAAATTCAACAATGAAGAAGTTTATGGACATCAATGCCCGCTTTATGACTTTTGTTCAAAAGATTGTCAATGAACACTATGCCACCTATGATAAGGTAATGCCATAATTAATATATTAGATCAACTTTTTTCATGTTAAAGCATTTTATACAGTTTTTTATACTGTGAGTGGATCTGTTTTCAGGATAATATTCGTGACATCACAGACTCCCTTATTGATCACTGCGAAGACCGAAAGTTAGATGAGAACTCAAACATTCAGATGTCAGATGACAAGATTGTAGGCATCGTCAATGATCTGTTTGGAGCTGGTAAGTTCATTTTCACAGTTCAATGATAATTATTGAGGACGATAAATACTTAAAAAAAAATTTAAGTATAATTCTTGCTTGATCTAGGTTTTGATACCATCTCCACTTGCTTGTCTTGGTCTGTGATGTACTTGGTGGCTCACCCAGAAATACAGGAGAAGCTTTATCAAGAACTGAGTAAGTATTGTCAGTATAGTGTATCTTTTATATTTAGTGCAACTGGTTACTAACAAGATTATATTATTGCACATAAATGGGAAGACAGTAAATCTTTGGTGCACATTCAGACAAAACAGAAAGTAATGCAGATAAATATTCAATGTTATGGACATTTTGGAAATAATGAGAATATGCAGCAGTGTACTTACTGTGTACTAAATGCATGTTTCATTTTTAGAGGACAATGTGGAACAGGACCGCTTACCCCGCCTTTCAGATAAAAACAACTTACCTTTTCTTGAGGCTTTTATCCTGGAGGTATTACGCCACTCGTCATTCCTTCCCTTCACTATTCCTCACTGGTAAGGCTTTCTTTGGAGTACAATGGAAGTATTTATATTGTGTTGTGTTTGGTGACAGAACTGTACAGGAGAGAAAAATACATATATTGTATCAAGGTTTATTAATTATAATTAATTTTTGTGCTAATGTGTGATTTTTAGCACCACAAGGAACACATCTCTTAATGGCTACTACATTCCCAAAGACACATGTGTCTTTATCAACCAGTGGCAGATCAACTATGATCCGTAAGTTTGATATTTTCGAGTTACATATTAGGTACATAACTGTTTAAGTATTGAGCTGATGAATTAAAATAAAAACATTAATTGTACCTCTAATCCCTAATTTTTCCATTCTTTGTTTCAGTATGCTCTGGAAAGATCCATCTGTATTTAACCCTGACCGCTTTTCTAAATAGTGAGGGCACTGAGGTCAACAAGGTGGAAGGGGAAAAAGTGGCAGCTTTTGGCATGGGAAAGAGACGCTGCATTGGGGAGGTCATTGCAAGAAATGAAGTCTATCTCTTCCTGGCAATCCTTATCCAGAAGCTGCACTTCCTTAAGGTGCCTAATCAGGAACTGGACATGACTCCAGAATATGGTCTCACAATGAAGCATAAACGCTGCCACCTAAGAGCCGAGTTGCGAACAAGAGAGTAAACAGAAATCTACTCACAACATTTGTTATATGACTTGTTATATGAATGTTCGTATAGGTTGACCCTAACAGTGTTTAAGGAGTAGTGGAGAAGGAGAAGTGTTCAGCTGTAGAAGTACAACTGAGCTCAATTCCCTTGTTCAACTTAACACAATATATTATTTGTTACTGGACAAGTAAAAGCAAAGCTCACTGTATTTTCCTTTGTCATGGAGGATGAAGTAATTTTAGTATATGAAAGCATTTATACAATGTATACCATTTAGTGTAGATGTAAGACACTTAAGCTATATTTGTATCCCAAAATGTGATCTAACATGTTTTGTATTTCATAAAGTTATTGTCTGTGCTGACTGTATATTTTTGAGCTAGTTTTGTTTTATACATGATTTATGAGAATACCAAAATACGTAAAAAAAATAAAATAAAATATATAGACTATTTAATAAATGAAATAAAATTGTATTTGTATCTATGTTGAATAAATAATATGAATTGTAACAACATGTGAGGGCATCAAGTTTCAAATTAAACTGCAAATACAGAAAGAAACTTGGTTTCCATGATTGTTATTTCTCCTTATTTATTTTTATATCAGGCTAATCTATAAAACTGACTTTATTGTAATGTTTGTTGTAAATACCGTATTCACTGAACACAATCCTCACTGCCTTGGTCACAGTGGGAAACGAGAAGAAGAAGAAACCTGAAAAAAAAAAAAAAAACATAACAAAAGCACGTGGGAGAAATGGGAAGTGACGTATAATCCAACCCGGAAAAAGCCACAAATCAGCACTAGCGCTGTGCTGGTGCTGGGCTGTACAGTAATCGAGAAGGTAAATCATTAGTTTGCGTTACTATAGTTAATGCACCATTTACATTTATAACAACGGCTAAAAACTTCAGTAAGCAACGCATTATTTGCCTCTAAAATTATGTTGATAAAATTGTGTAAAAGAAAAAGCTGTCTTATTTTAATCTGAGCTAGCTAATGGAAGGTAATGTTTGTAGCCCACCACCAATATAGTACAATTTCTTCACTTGCCTAAAATAAGTCATATTAACATTATACTCTGATCGACGTAGAGGTTTGTATTCTTCATTTTGTGTAGCAAATGTCTGATTATTTAGTTCTTGTCTTGATAATCTGTTGATGATCTGCTTGGTTGGTCTCTAAAGTGCGGCTTAACTCTATCTGTGTAAAGTCTCCTTCAGAATAACCAAACCATTCTTTCTGAGACAGCTCTGTCACAGTAGAGGTCACTTCAGGTAAGGGCAAAACAAAAACATTTACCTTTTAGGCAATGTCCTCTTGCTTCTCAGGAGGGTTTTCTCTGAATCCTTTAAAACAAATTTGCACGGCTTGAAAAGTCTGTATTGAGTTTTATTTGAAATTAAAGTTTAATCCGGCCGACTCAAACATTCTCGGCCGACTCCAGTCTTTCTGTGAGGAGTCTGCATGTCCTCCACGTGTTACCGTGGGTTCTCTCCGGGTACTCCGGCTTCCTCCCACCGTCCAAAGACATGCATGTATAGGTTAATTGGCAACTCTAAAGTGTCCCTAGTAAATGAATGTGAGAGTGAATGTCTAAATGTCAGCCCTGCAACTAACTGGCCACCGTCCAGGGTGTATCCCGCCTCAGGCCCAAAGCTGCTGGGATAGGCTCCAGTCACCCGCGACCCCTAACGGACAGAGCGGTAGAAAATGAATGAATGAATATTATTCTTTCAGTTGTAACATGTGTTTATAATAGTTTTGTACACAGACTAGTGTTTTTGAAACATGTCTCTTTTATAAAATCAGAATACAGCCAACAAGCCTCAACAGGAGTGACCTCTGCCCCCACAAGAGGACTCCAGCACCTGTTGACACCGGCACCGCTCCAGTTACCATCCTACATCCAGAGGTAAATAATTAAACCCCTTAGTTAAGTTCATCATTCATTATATTTGCATTACCCCAAATAAATGGGTCGGATGAGCTGGGGAATGTTTGGTTCAGTCAAAGGTTTTGGGCATATAATATACTTAATTTTGTCAGAGAAAAGTGTAACTAGTAATTGCTGCTTGACTTGTGTATTAAGATTTAAGCCAGTGTGTTCAGACAAACAAAAAAGGTTCTTGATGCAGTGAGGTCTAAAGGCTAGGTAATAACTGGTTTAACTGATCCCAAAGACAGCGTTTTGCATACAGTAAAATGTAATGTAAAATGAAAGAATTATTTTGCTTTTCAATTGTTTCCACTTTTTTACACCTACTCGAGAGGTATTTACTTCAATGATAAGCATTCTCTCTCATGACACATATCACCTTTCACAGAATAGTTAAGATATTCTAGAAATGCAGCAAGAAGGTAACGTTTTTTTTACATTAACATATGCACTGAAGAGCGTTGCATTCAATGACTCCATTAGCAGACACAGAACACATCTGCATTCTCTGTCCCAAGTTGTAGCTGTAAACATCAAAATGTGGCCCCCAGCCTTCCTGATAAGATAACTTATAAACAGCATTTCTACTAGTCAACATACAGTTAGCAGGATGTCTGCTTGGACTGCTTGGTGGCCTCTGCCTGAAGCAGTAAAAGTCCGTTCACTTTCACACTCATGATTGACTAACAATGGAGATGTCAAAGGTCAGAAGAATTAATGGGCACTGTAATAGTTGTAAAAATAGTCTGCATACACAAATACGCAGATGACCCGGTTCGAGTCTTGTTTGGACAGTTTGTCCCCTCTCTCTCACCCCGTTTCCTGTCAACTTACTATCTACTACTGTCAAATAAAAGCATAAATTTACATATAAAACATTAGATGTAAGATTAGATATGTAAAACTTACTTACAAACATATTGACAGTGCTTGTAGCCTCTGTTGGCTTAATATAATATTCAAGTGTGTTACAACTCTCATTGAAAAGGTTTGGCATGGGACAAATCTGCGACTCCTCATTATATTCCCATAGCGTGCTAAATGCTTGTACCAAAGTTCCTCTTTACAATATGTGTGTGACTAAGATCAATAAACATTCCCCCCCTCCCATTCTGTGGCTGCTCCTAAAGAGAAGGTTCGTGCCTCGGTGCCCTCTTGCTCTCTCTCCCCTTTCGGCTCGCCGTCGTTCGTTCCTGCTCAGCACAGGAAACCCCCCTCCCCTTTTTTCACCCCCCTCTCAACAGGAAACCTTGTTGTCCCAGTGTGCTCGGAAGGCCAAAGCGATATCAATTGTGGAAGCAATGTTTATCTTTTCAGTTTTTATTTTAATCTCAAGCTTGCAGACTGGTGGCCAGGGAACCCATGCCCAAATTACATGGGGCCAAAGTGCTGAGTGGCTTGGGCAGGGCTGGTGCTTTCACACGCAATGCCATGCTCCCAAGAAGCCCCTGGCTACAAACAAGGGAATGCAAGGCGGGCCATTGCTTATACAAGATCAGAGACTGTAAAAGTGAATATCAGTCATTGATCTTTCTGGGAGAGCAGGATGATTGATGGGAATTCCAAACTTTTTGGTGTACTTTTTAGTAGTAAAGCTGTACTTCATTAGTCTCTAATTGCTCTTAAACTGTCCTGCATGATACAATTATATTATTACCACCAGCCTTGGGATTAAAACATCTGTATTTTGATTTACAAAATATCAGTAGTATAATATTGACACGGTTGAGATTGTATTTTGATTGAGACTGTGTTTGTCCTTTTCAGTTACCTTCTCAACTGGTCTTAGTACATTTCTCTAAAAAAACAGTGTTGTTTTTGTATCTCAATGCTTGTTATTCATTACCTTGTTTGAATTGGAGCTCCGCCAGGTTCATTCATAATTTTGATTCACAGCACAACAGAACATTTCTACTGTAAATAATGACATTATAGACTTGCAATAATGCAGAATCTTGCTTGTTACCCTGTTAATACAAGTGAGCATAGTGACAAAATCCTATATAATGATCCAATCTCAATATAGACTGACTTATATTTTTAGAAACAACAGTCAATGACACAACACAGTTTTATTAATCCAGTCAGCAACCTTTATAGATGTATTTATCCATAGGTAAAACAAGAGTGGGTTCTGTCACTGATGGTGGTAAGTGTTAGATTTTGTCTTGGGGAAAGAAATGAGGTGTCACGTAAGCTTATTGTAAAGTCTGTGTCTGTAAACCAAAAACTGTTCTGTGGTAGAACCTTGTCTTGCGTGAGAGAGTCTTTAGGTGTTACAGTGACAGTAGCGTGCGACTGTGTCTCTCTGTCTCCTGGTTAGCGTGAGAGCTTAGGATGGTTGGGGTTGATGGCCAGGTTTTTCCAGTTCTACTTTTTTGTCCTCTGTTCATTTTGTGTTTGTTTTTTTGTTTGTTTTGTTTTTGTTCTTACATAAATGTAAACTTTATTGAGTATCGGTGTCTGTGTTTTTGTAAAAAGAAAAAATTTTTTTTTTTGTGGTGACATTTATTTAGTATATGTGAGGGGCCTCTACAGTAAAGGAATTAGTGAATGCATTACTCACTATAAAAACACTTATGCTTTTGTTTAGTTTTAGTGAACATTAGGACATTAGACTCCCTGAAAGTTAGATGTGTCAGACTTAATGCATTAGGGTCCTTAGAGTAATTTTTAAAATAAAATCATATAGCCAATTAAGTTATTTCTTTTTCTTTTTCAGAAAACTTAGCAAAAAACGCTTTCATCTTTACGGAAAATGCAGCTTCTGGAATCCGAAAAAATAAACATGATATTTTTGTAACTGCGGTTCAACAAATTCAAAGTGCCAAAGACTTAATAAAGAACTATTAGAGACTTTTACAGAAAATTAAGCACAAACCCCATTAAAACACTGTCCCTTGGATAAATACAGATGTCATAAAACTGATGAAAGAGCAATATCTTTCTCTAAAAACGGCAATTAAAACAACATTAACTCATGATAGAGGTCATTTTGCAATGTTAAGGAATAAAGTGGTAAAAACTCTGGGCAAAGGGCAAAGGCAAATGTATTCCTAACTATAATAAAGAAAGCAACAGGAAATTCTAAAACTGTATGAAACCAGCTAAAAAAACAAGTAATCAACCTAAAGAACAGAAAATTCTAGAAATTAAGACAAGGCAAGTTTATCTGTATAGCACAATTCATACATACAGCTTTTCAAAGCAAATTTATAAATGGACAACTTAAAAACAATCCACCTGTTTTAGCGCATTTAACCATTTTATTGATTCTAACAGCAAAATGTTTTTTGCCCTTTTGCTAACATTGTGCTCTTTTGATAACTTCTGTTGCTTACAGGATCATCTTAACAGTTGAAAGAGAAACAAGCCTTACAGAAGAAATTAGACGTGAGGGAGGTGTTCAACAAGGTCTAAAGAGGATGAGTGTTTGGACAAGGGACCGAAGAAGACCTGGATACTGACTTTGATGGAAACCTGGCTCTGTTTGACAAGGCAGCATTTTTTTTCATATCAAATTTAAGAAAGAAACATTTATGGCAACAGGTCCCATTATTACAACACACAAGAACAGAAACCCCCATTGTATTGCCATGATGATAATATTTGAAAGTCCAACCTTGTCATATACAGACGGATTACCTCAGTGCCCCAGCCTGGTGGCAGGGAGCTCTGCCCAGGCCAGACTGAGAGCAAAGTGCATGCTCACATAATGTTCTGTATCCTCCTCCCAATCGCTACATCTGTTGTGTAATGGATTTTGTAATGTTTAATAAAAATGGACTGTTTCACTCGGAATACCTAGTTCTAGTTCTTCTATAAAAACATTTTTCTGCTTAGTTTTTTGCAACAGTCTAACTTTGTGAACAGATCTTTGCGTGTCCTTCTAATATATTAACAAACATTGCATTTACACATTGAGTTTGAATGACACGGTTTACATTTTGGAGAAAGATTGTTTGAAAATGTTCTCCTTGTTTGTCTGGTGGACATTCTGTTTGCTTTGGACACAAGGTTTTTAGCCCACAACCTTGACAAAGACAGAACCTTAACTGGCTTTAACCTGCAACAGTGACAGGCTTTTGTCACAGACAAGTTAGTTTATAGTACAAGTATTTACTGGAGTCTTGAGTTAAGTTTATTTGTTTCAGTCACACACACACACAGTACAAGTTATTTCCTTCGTAATTTGGCATATAAGGCCTTGAGTGAGACCAAAACAGGCAGAAGCAGAATTCTTAAATGGCTAAATCTACATTGTCATACATTTATGAGTTACCCTTTATAAAAGGAAAATATAGAGAGATTTTTGTGACCATTTTAACAGTGTATATTTTTTTTTGGCCATTTAACTTTCAAAATATATTGTGACATTTTCTTTTTTTAAGAAAAATTACAAATTACACATTTTATTTCTTTAACAGTTATTCTGCAACCCCAACAACAGACAAACATCTTTGTTTTAACCCCCATTTTTTTCCCCTTTGTTACAATCTTTTAAGATGTATTTGGTTGTGTGGTCATAATAGCCTGCTTTATGTATCAGGCCAATGGCACGTTTTTGCAGTAAAATGATATCACTGACTATGGTCTTTAATCCCCGCAGTTCCACGCAGTAAGTCAGATATGGAAATGTAAGGGTATAAACAAGGATTTAGCAAAAGACTCATTGTTAACCCAGGACCTCTTTCCCATTGGCCAGATTGAAGGTCACCCTGGAGCAGTTATATTACTACTAACTTTAGCTTGGACTTTTGACCAACTTCATCATGGATTACATGAGCATCACATAATTGTTATTATTTAAAAAAAAAAAAAAAAAGGTACACAGTTGACTCAATGTAATGTCCTCCAAGTCCCTTGTGTGAAAGAAATGGGTTAGACTCTTTTTGCTAGTATTGGATGTCAGTGCACAGAGATGGTGACTTATTTATACTGATTAACGATAAAAAACATTGAAAAACTTGTTTTGTTGTGCAGACTGATCAAATGATAGATTTTCTTTGAATGATTGTCCACAATGACACGCACCTCAACAGGAACAGCTGTCTCCCATTGAGCAGACAGCTGCCAAGCAATGCCTGCTTTCTGGCTACATCTACTTCCCATGGCTGTCATCATAATCCCCATCTTTTACACTCTGTAATTAGCATGCCGCCTTACTACCTTACATAAACAGCACCTCTCAAGCAGGAAGAAACCACCAGGCAGTAAATAAATATCACGAACAAGCAAAGGAAATAAAGTTTCCTAATATAGGTTCACACTGGCTCATAGCATTGTCTTTATATTTTCTAATATAAAACAATTCACAAGATTCCCATTGACATCATACATTTTTATGTTGTGTATGAGTTGGTGATTTAATCATTTGCAGGACTGTAAACATGTATTGATCGTTGGTGCTATGTTTCAGTAAACTAGTGCCCCATTCATCTGCTTTGTCAGCATGCAGTTCAGACAGGTTCAAGTCATTTAGAACAACATATAATAATGTAGCCTGGTTTAACCTTCAACAATCCCAGCACAAGTCACACATACGCCTATTTCCAGCCATCGTGTATTGCTTTCAGTCTGTCAGGCACCTTGTCATGCCTGAAGGATAGCTTCCAGCTCAGTTTATTTTAGCGTCGCTGCATACTTAGTTTAACTAGTAGACTGTTGAGTTAGCTCTTTTACCGTAAGTGTGGGTGTGTGACTGTTCATCAATTAATGGGCTATGTTTTTGATTGCAGCATATTTAGCATCTGGTGGCATGGTTGAAAATAATTGGAGAAAACAAACTGGTGACCCTTTTATTTTCTACTTCCTATTTGAGCATGCCACTTTGCATGTCAAGAGGCAGTTAACGTTGGTCAACTTATCATTCTCATAAGCTCATGTTCCACAGTTCTGTTGCCCACCAAAACCTATTACCAGTCTTTGTGTGGTATCACTGAAAGAATGGTGGGAGGGGAGCAGGTCCAACCTAAAGATAAGCAAGCATTTCACCCAAGCACGACATCACTCTCTGCATTTATGTAATTAGCCAGCTTTTGAGGGTGTGGATAGAGGTGTAGGTGTATCTTGTGTGGCTGATTGCGTGAGACACTTGGCTTGCATTTAGTGTTAGAGGAAAGGTGGATAGGGCCGAGAATGCGTGTGGTCAT
Source organism: Perccottus glenii (assembly GCA_024416835.2). NCBI lineage: Eukaryota > Metazoa > Chordata > Actinopteri > Gobiiformes > Odontobutidae > Perccottus > Perccottus glenii. Next base: position 9,238,592 of record CM044548.2, read on the forward strand.
GCATGCGTGTGAAATGTCTGCTCTCCTGTGAGGCCAGCAAGTGGTCTGTAGGAGGCCATTAAAGACTTAACTGCCTCCCAGCAGCTCTATTTATCAAAGAGATCCTGAGCCGTGCAGTTGTGCTACAGGCAATGGGCAGCCAGGGATTATCACAGGCTCTTTAAGTTTCCACACACTCCAGTGATAAGAGGCTGAATAATAGGGATACACAGAAACAAACACATAAAAAAGGGAAATAAAGTTTTTTTCTAAAAAAAAAAAAGCTTTAAACATTTTATTTAATATTTTTGTATACTTGAATTCTATTTGTGTCACAGGTAATAAATTCAGATATAAAACTAATGGTCACTTTAAAAATACTCTTCTTTTTGTAGAAGTAAAAATAACCCATTCCTACACATTTTGAAATGTAGAAATGTGTAAATTAAGCAAAACTGTAATATAGGGACTGATGGTGGTCTGAACAGTTTTTTGTAATATTGTGTGTTGTGAAGGTCAGAAAGCCGCCTTTACACTATTTATCTTCTAATTATTACTTCCAATAGTAGCCCCAAATGATTCAGAAAGTGTTGAATACTTGTTTAGCACTGTCTCCCCCGTCCTAGTCTTCTAATCTCTCATCATGTTTGCCTGTGTATGTCCTCATTTTTGTCACGCCAACCTGCTTTATATTTTGATTTAGCAAGCAGCATGTGGGGGGTCCAGCCAATCGCTAAAGCGCTAAATTGGGGATTGGTCAAAAGTCATGTGAGGGTGCGTGTGAACCCAGGGCCCACAGGGAGTAGGCGTCACACTGTGGCTGCCTTGTGTTTGTCATGTTTTGTAAAGACTGCCAATCTTGTCTTTGTTCTAACAAACAGCAGTGAGAAACAGAGAAGTAAAGGAGAATCTTCTGTGATGTGAACAGGATCAGGTCATGCGGAGGAGGAGGAAGTGCTTTTTCTCATAGATTGGCTCCTTGCATCAGGATCTATGCTAATACACATACTGTAACTAGCAGCCCCTTGAAACCTAGAAGGGTGTTTACTTTTCAACCTATATTTGTCTTTATCTTACAGGTCAGGTTTCTGGGTTCTGTATCTACAGTGTATCTCTATCCAAACTGATGTGGACACAGACAAAGAAGTTTAAAAGTATCTCTTGTAAGTTTTTGGAATCAGGAAAATGCCTATTGTGTTTGTCAAGAAAGTCTACACTATAAAGCCCAAAGTTTAAGCAAGCATTTAGAAAACAGAAACTACAGAAATGAAATAAACTGTATAGAATGAACATCTCAAAACTTGGTACCATAAATCCTAAATAAATCTTTTTACATTCTCCTCTCAGTGCCTGTGAGCTGAAGCAGAGCACTGGGGCCTTTATCTTAAGATCAGGCTGGAGACAATTGGGTATTGTTCCACTCAGATGGCTCTGTCTTTGCCAGGTGGACCAAACAGGTTAGGAAATTTCACACTGAGACTGAAGGTAGTGGGAGGACAAACTCCTCAACTGTACAACCATGTACAACACAATATAATTACATGTAGTGTCGACATGTATTATCAATATGAATAAAATGAATAACCAACAATGTACCAAGCATTCCTTTTGGAAAATGTAATTTAATGAACTTTCCAGTTACCATGGCAGTTCTTTACTATTTGTGTGATATGATATAAAATGAGTAAAACAGTATTAATCTTGACCCTGCATATGCTTAACACCCAAATCAGGTCAGGTATAAACAAATGTAGCCCTCGTTTTTGCTTTTGATCTTTACAAGTGGTTTCATTTTTCCAAGTTCAAAGAAATCTTTTAAAGCTCATATAACAAACAGGTTTGTTGCTTAAGATCTTGTTTTTTTAGTTATAACTTAAGTATACCGCCTACTATATGTGTCTCAAATTTATTGTAAGCTCAGCTCAAATTGAAGCATCTTTGTCACTTGTCTCTGTGCTAGTGTGTGTTTCACTGTTCAGCTTTCAGTCACAGGTTTTAATAGAGTTCTCTACTTTTCACTACCAAGAAGCACAGGGAATAATTTGTAGCAGACATTTGGACAACCATAAAGTGGTGGTTATGTTTATGTCGCTACAGTAAGACAGCAAGTAGGGGACCAATGTCAAAGGTGTTTATTTTGACAAAAAAAAAAAAAATGTAAATAGATATATTTTAATTACACTAAAAATAACAATGAGGAGGAGGTGATTTTGGATAATTAGAGATATGTACAGAAACAGATAAATGTTGCCCTCTTGTGGATTATTCACATATCCACGGTTTCTAAAAGATTTTCTTTAAATTAATTTTAAATTTAAAAAAATAAGAATGTAGGCCATAATTTCTGATACTAAAATAAAATCCTGTTCTTACACTTTTTCTTTAACATTTAATAATTACTTTCAGTGTCCTTGAACTTGCTGTTTACTTGACTATCAACTGTTGGACTGTCATGAACACCCCGCCTAGTCCTGGTACCAGTCAGCCATTGGACTGACAGGACCAGACAGGTCCAATCAGAACAAAGCTCCAGCGCTTCATATGATCAACAAGTTAGTGAACAGCATTTGATCATTGAGCCAAAGTTGACACCATCATTGAGGCCTTCTATGTTTACCAGAAAGAGAAAGTAGAGTTTACCTTTGTGACATTTCTAGTTTTCCTTAAGTAAATAAACCACTAACTTTTTGGATGCAGTCTATGGATAAAATGTAATTTGTACCATTTATAACAACCTTCTTTAAAAACAGTGTAGCTGGTGTCGGTCTCTTAACCTTTCCCTGTGTTGCGTGCAAGGCCTCCTGTTTTTATGAGGGAATGGTTTCCTGTGCACTGCTGTGTTTTGATAAGGGCTCTGTGATGGTGTGAATGTATTTAGAAAATGCTGACCCTGATGGGTCACTCTGTGACCTCTGTAGCCAGTCACAGAAGTAGAGCCACAGTTCCTGCTTCCTTTCTTAGATTACATGTGGAGTTGGTTCTTGACCCCTTGACCCAGAGAGCAGCTCATTCTGCAGCTTGTTGCCAAACCAAATTTGTAATTTATTCTTGTTCATTGCATTTAGTGCAGTTTTTGTCTAGCCTTGTTGTGTATACATAAAAATATTTGTATTATGTATCTAAATATGTATATAAGATTTTTATTATCTTAGGAATGCATAAATGTACATTGATTTGTATTTATAAATGTTATTTATATGAAATATTTAGACTTAATACATTGTAGTGTTTTGTAAATTTACCATCACACCAATTACATAAATTACTTGAATTCTAATTCATGATAAATTATCATTCAATTCACATATTTCCATTTTAAAGTTGACATGTCTCTACCATAGCCTGCCCTCTTTATTCTGCATGGTTAATGACACTAGAGAAAAAAATAATTTGTCTAACTAAACACTTGGCATTGACAGTTTGTGTTTCACAGAATGCTTTCCTTATGTTTCCATGTTTTATTTTTTTAAGCCTATGCACTAGACTTTTTAAATACATGGCCCAGACCTAGACAACATTTAGACCAGAAAGTTTTTGTTGTTTATTATTTATATTGATGAATAAACACATGATATGCCCCAAACATGAGTTAGGCCCCAAACATGAGTTAATTAGTTTTTTCAACTGTAATGAGTAAATTGTGATTTCTCCAGGTGAATGTCTGACACCAGTTCATACAGCCAGTGTTTAAAAGATGGTGATGAGGATGTTTTTCAGTCTTTAAGGATAAGAAAAAAAAATGGTTAAAGTAAAAGCATCTGGATTCAGTTTTTAAGGTGAAGACGTTTTGTCTCTAATTCCAAGAGACTTTGTCAATTCTGAGTTTAACTGGTGCAACAAACACAGCACCTGAATGGAGCAGTGTCACTAACAATTCTCCTGAGCCTTAACGACTCTCGCATCAGGAGTCACACTTCCCTTTCATGGTTTCATGGCCAACGACTATGTGACCAGAAATGGTTTGGTTTCAGGGGAAACTCCTCCCACTCGAGATATAAGCTCAGCTCTCTTACCAGTTGATCTCAAAATTGACAAAGTCTCTTGGAATTAGAGATGAAACGTCTTCACCTTGCAAACTAAATCCAGATGCTTTTACTTTAACCTTTTTTTTCAAGATGACCTGATCACTGAAAACATTCACAGACAGTCTTTAAGAATGAATCTATTTGCCATTACTGTGCCCAAGAGCAGGGCTGTTTGGACACTTAAAGGAAGGTCAGGGGACCTTGGAAAAGGGCTAGGTCCCTGTCTGGGGCACGTGAGAAAAAAAGAAAAAGCTATAACAGAACTTGCTAATAATAGGACAATCCCAAAATAAATGCAGAAGCGTCCACTCATTACTTTTTGCATGTATCACATGACAGAACTAGTATAACCTTGGAATAGTGGAAACAATGAAGCACTTTAAATTGACTTAACCAGTGGCAGCTATTTATTGAACAATTATGAGCATGAACAGTCTTCAAAATAGGCTAGTACTATTTTAGGTCAGAATGTTAAATTAAAATCATCAAAAAGGTATTAATGCCCAATGAGATGCGTGGAAGGATAGTACAGCTTTCTACTGTTGTTTGAAATGTAGGCCTACATACAGTATCAATAATAATCACAAATTACATCTTTGCAAAATCACAAAAAAATTGTAAAATAAAACTGTGGAGTTTTTTAGATAGGCAATAATAATATTTAGGCTACCCTAGAGCATAAGATTACTTGACATTACATAGGGCATCCTTCTGTCTAGACAGCTGAGGATGTAGACAGATGCAGTGGTAACAAGTCATCCATCGGTTGAGCCTCACCTGTTGGCCACAGGGCTGTGCTCACACACCGCACAGTCCCGTGGCGGGCCTCGTCCTCTGCGCAGGCGCTCTCTGTCCACAGAGCGGAGACCATTTCCTCCAGCAGCAGGCCGCACAGAGCCCCTCCACACACGCAAATAATACACATATGCAGACCAAGCACGTCAGCGAAGCAACACCTGGAGTTGTCTTATCTTTGTACCGCAAAACCTTGATGTCCCCCATCCAAAGGAGTCCTTCTGATGGGCCTTCGGGGGTGAACTGGACTGACTGATCTGGTCGACAGCACAGTAGTATCTTCGGGTGAGTGTCCCTCACCGCAGTCACTGTGCCGTGTGGATGTGTTTCTGCTGAAGCTGACACGATTTAGCACAAAACTAGGGGAATAACGTAGTAACCTAAGTGCATGCGTAAAATGTATTTTTATGCTTGTTTTTTCATTCACTAGCCGCCGATAAGCATTGTAGTGACAGCCGGGTTTTTAGTGTTTAGCTAAAGATAAAGTTGTTTCCTTCAACCCCTTAGCGTTAGCGACTAGCTTAGTTGACATACAATGTAACGTCACAAGACCCATTATCGGACAACATTTCAGCTGGATTTTGCTAGTAGTACAATTGTCCAACTGCTTTAATATGTCCATAACATATAGAAGGTTGAAGAAAAACAGACAATATAGCAACAATACGCATGTTTTCCTGAAATTAAGGTTATGGCTTGAATCTCTATGTCATCCCTCCTCTCAGTTTGCGCAGACCTTCTCCTTTGTATTTGTTTTCATTGTTCAAATTAACTGTATTGTTTGTCTGATGAAAATATTGAATTATATGATAACGGTACGAGTCCTACAATATTACAGTGCTCGGGTGCAAGGAGATTTTGCATATTGGTAATGTCATAAGACTTTTGGACTTATGACATTAGATAATTAGCAGCTAATTTAATGTGTGTACAGGGTACCTGGGGTCTGTATGGCTACTGCCTTTGGGATTGTATTAAACTGGCACAAAATACCTTAAATTGTCCTATCAATGGGCCCAGCGATTGTACCACCTCCGCGCTAAGGCTGGAGCTCAGGATCGGCCTATGTCTCGGGCAAAATAATCCGCTAAGTGATGCTGATACTGTTTCAGCCCTAATACTTAGCATATTGTATTCACCCTGTCACGTTCAGAGGTCAACGGTTGGTCAGAGTCTTAGCAGTAGAGAAACCTGCTAGAGTAGTAAAAAAAACAACATTAAAAATGCCCTTAAAACTATTTCATCTGATCCCGAGTTGAGTCTGCTGCTGGTGTATCTTTATCCTTCTGTTTTAGTTTTCCTTTGTGAATCCATTACACCTGCATGTCTCAGATGTTGGAATACTTTTGCAAGCTGTGACATGACTGAAAACAACAATAAAGTGCTGTATGTAACATGTTGAGTAGCACTACAGTAGGCAAAATTACATTGCATCCAAATAAATGTATCTTCTTATTACAACATAATAATATTTGTGATCACTTTTTACTGTCTACATTGCCATGACATCTAAAAAAAGATTATATTTATTGTTAGGTTCTGTTATGTTCTTGCCAGTATAATAAAAACTATATACAAACTATAATTTATATATTTATAGTGTGCATTCTAGTAATAGTAGTAGTGTGAAACATATATAAATATATAAAAGATAGAATTTTAGAATTATTTTATTATACAAAACAATACAATCACTGACATGTTATCTGTAACATTAAATAGGTAATATAGGTGAGGTCTATATATAGTTTCTTTAGCATCAAGGGTATTGTACCAGCATTGCATGACTTACCACTGGCCTGTTTAAGTATCTTGTTTTCTACCCTATACTGAGTCCTTAGTTTCTCTGTCTTCTTAACTGAGCGATTTCTATATCGCTTAGGAGTTGTTAGTGTTAGAGTTGTTAAATCATAGTATTGCTTGACAAGGTTTAAAGGTGAGAGGACAACTCTGAAACATGGATCCAAAGGCTTTTCTTGTAGTTTAAGCCAGTCTTATGTGCTCAGCAGGGAACTATTGGCTCTTCTGTCTGTATACTGATCATGTCATGTTTAGAGCCTGGTACAAGGCCTTGCTGACCACAAGAAAGTGACCATGTTGAGTTTTTCTTCAGCTCTTGTCTCCAATGTTCACCAAAAAAAAAGAATTCAATAACAAAAGACAAACTAATAGTTGTGTCTTTAGAGTAGAGCTGTACACTGATAATCATGAACTACTGGAAATCACAGATGGCACCGGATAGACTCTGCACAGTTGGGTGCTTGTCTGTAAAATAAATATACAAATGGGTTATTTTTAAGTCTAATAAGACTGACACCTGTATGGTGTCAGCTTCCTGTATGACATGAACCAGTCTTACTGCTTGTACTTCACTTGGCAGACACAAAGACAGGGTGATGTTTGTGATGATATCTTATGGTATAAGTCTTATGCAAGTTCATGGTAGACAATAAGCAAATTGGTGAGAAATGCTTGGGTCCACATGTTATGGAAGAGTGACAGAAAGTCAAACTCTCTGCAGATGAATATAGTGTCCTCTTATTGAAGTCTGTCATGTGTATCTCTAGTGTGGATTTATTTCTTAACTTCTCTTTATAATACAATTATAAAGAAATGCTAACATAGTTTTAACATGCACAACAATTGCAATTGTTTATGTCTAGAAACAATATTGCTTCTAGCAGGGAAAAAAACACTGTGGTTTTGGCTGTTGTCAATGAGATATTAATGAACCATGGCAATATTATGAAAGCGTCAACCGTAAATGTAAAACTGGTGAATGTAAGTCGCTTTGGATAAAAGAGTCTGCTAAATGACTAAATGTAAATTATATCATGGTTTGAATTGGTGGTCATATGTGGCACATTGTGACAACATCGAAGACAAGCAATCACAGTTATCTGGCCAAAGAGTGGTCATTTGACTGTGATGTTACAAATATAGGACCATCATGGCAAATGGTAGATGACCATGTAAACAATGCTGTGCTATGTATAAGATTGCCTATAAGCTCTTTTTGCACGTACTAATCGTATAAGTTCAAAAAAATCACAGTGTGACATGAGCTTTAGAACAAGAACATTTTAGCAATGGTTAGTTTGCCCTTCTGAAAATGTTAAAAACAAGCAGGAAGTCTTTCCACAACTAAATGTGCTCATGATCGCTTGGCAACCAATTATGATTGGTCAATCACTTCTAAAAATAGGGTGATTGTAAATTGGCTAAAACTGTTGATGAGAAGGACTGATCAAAGTACGCAAGACTCTCCTGTCTGGTGGTTTTATAAGGTGTCTAATCAGGACCGTAAACTTGCTGAAATCCCTCACCACAAACCTCATCAGACATTTGAAGGCAAGTCACATCAATGAATATGACAAGTTTTCAAAGCTAGCTAGCACTAAGACTGAGGGAGCATCTCAGCAGCACAAAAACACCACTTATAAGAATTATAGATAAGAAAAAAAAAAACTATCTCATAAAAATGCACAGATGCTTAAATATATATAATAAAAAAAAAAAAAGGCATTAATGCTTAATGAGAAGTCTATAGCGTACATCTTGCCTAAACTTGTTGACAAAATAAATTAATTAGTACTTATGCTCCATCTTTTGCCCAAACCATCCATTGCAGAGTTTAGTTACATGGGATTTGTGCCATATTCAATCTTGTTTGAGCATTATTCTGTGTAGAAATTACACCACGTTTATTTCATAAAAGTCTCCTAATGTGTAAATGAGGGGTAGGTTTGAAAATGAGTCATGTTTTTTGGTTACACTATTACACTAGGAGTAACTTTCATTCATTATGAAATATCTCCCTTTGCCAATGCTGTACTTATGTTCATGATCCGTTCTAAAAATAACATTGGTTTGTTGCAGATGATTGAGGCTTTTGAGTTTGGTTCAGGTAAAATGAACTTAAGTAGGGTTCGCTTGTTAAAATAGTTTGTTTTAACTGATGCGAAAGGCGACAGTCAAACTCGGAAGCGGACTGAAAAAAACAGATCTGCCTGAAAAGGTGGGTCTCGGCCAGCCTTAAAGTGGGTCCCAGTGTGGTTCATTTGCAGTGAGTACGCACTGTTGTGATGCACAGTAGAGTTCTAGTTACTGTGGTATTGCTAAAAAACAACAGCAATAGCTTTTGTGAAAAAAACATCAGGCTGGTTCTTTTTAATTTAAAAATATATATATTTTTTAAAACAGAAAAGGTGAGTCAACACACTCAACCAGAGTCAACTGCCCTTTTGTGTTTTAAACCAATCATATGTCATGTAGAGGACGATACAACTCACTTTATTCAGGGTGTGGGAAAAGAACCTTCGCTCTGGTTTAAGTCTATTGTAATACCAAACCAAATACAATGTAAGAAAATGATCAACTTTGGTCTGGACTTGGATTTCAAGCATTTTAAAAAAATTCGCTCACCTCATACTTGACCACGGGGTCAGCAATGGAAGGAAATAAAGCCAACTATCTCAGGTTTCTGCACAGCCCCTTCTTGAGTCTCCTGGGACCATAAGAATGTACAAACCATTTTAGATATGGTGGTACTCCTCCCTAAATGCCCTTCATACCTCACTGTGTCAAATCAGGGTCAAAGTTTGTCTGGATGCTGGGTTGACCAATTTTTATGGGTGTCTCATTTGTACTGCATGCAGCTTTGCAGGGCAAGAAATCAGTGTGTTGTTGTTGTAGAAGTATATTACCAGGGAACTGTCACATTGTTATTCTTTTTTCTGAGTTCTTCCTAATGTGGCTATGAGTTTTATCCTTCTTCTAATTTTACTGATAAACCTGTAAAGACTGTCATCATTTCCTTGCAAGTAAAGTAACTAATGCAAGTCTTTTTGTCAGTTCCTTCTATGTAAAGTAATCAATGCAAGTCTGTTTTCATCAGTTCCTTGTTATAAGTAAAGTAACTAATGTGCCCTATGAGCTATTGTGCCTATACATGAGAGTTGGAGTTTAGTCTAAAATGTGTCTATTGAAGAAAAGGTTAAACCAAAGGCATCTGGACTTGGTTTTCAAGGTGAAAACCAAGTCCAGATGACCTGAATGACTCAGAACCTTAACAGACATACTTCTGTTTCTATTGTCAACTGTGAACTGTGGGTAGATATACAAACCAATGTCCTAACTCCACAAATGTAAGTCTTATTTAGTCCAAGCACAGTATATTGCAAATCTGTTGAGCATAAGCTAAGTGCATTATACATTTGTCCGGTATTCACACTTTACATGTCAAATAATGTTCCAAACAGGTTAATCCCTAAATTAGCACATAGTCCTAATATTATGCTTTTTAAGTCAGCCAGTCATCAGCAATTTGTTATTTTAAATGTGCCCCCTAGATTGTCAAACCGTAGTAAGAGCCCTTTGGAGGAGAAGATAAAATTTTAGGCTTTTTGAGAAATTCTACAGATCATCTCTTTTGAAACAAGACCCTACTGCAAACACTGAACCGGTTAATTGTTTAATTTTGTCTTTGACAGATTATTTCTTGTACATTATTAGCATTACCTTAACACCAAATACCAAGTGCAATGGTAGCTCACAAAACACTAAAAATGCAGAAAACACTTGACCGTATATACATTATTTTGCATTTTGTGTGTAGTCGGTTTTCACTTTCCTTGATCACCAGTGGTTGGAGGACCGTATACCTGAGTGACCTGCTCGGGTCACTGTTGATGCAACGTGTTGTAGTTACTCTCCTGCAGTTTTACAGCATGTGATGATTATGAGAATTTGCTACAAACTACACAATGTCAGCACAATGCACTGGGGGGCCGATTTACATTTGTCAGGAGGTTCCTTTGTCGGCTAATTAGGCTACACTTCTTTTTTTAAACATGCCTATGAATGGAAACCTTTTGACATAGTTAATATTCTCTCTAGGGTTGCACAGTTACATCTGCAACCGCAATAATCTTTTAACTGTTCATTTTGTCCTTATCTCTCTTTAAAGGCAAATAAAAAACCTCTAATGTAACAATTATGCACTTGTTATACCAGATTGATAAGAGTGAAATTTTCAAATGCTTACAATTTGTAAAATATTATCTGACACTAATGAGAGGCATATTTTGCTAATAGAGATCCAACAATACAGCCAGTCCACAGTTCAATACGTCGTTTCTTTTGCTGAGACAGAAAATCAGGTAGTGCAGTTTTAAAGCCACACGCACACACACATAGCCAACCCCTGACGGTCAATGTAGGCAACTCAAGAAAAATACACTGCATAAAAAGATGGGGACTATTCATTTTACACAATACAAACAAACCAAAATTTACCAATGCGTATCGAACCGTGAAGGGCGTACCAAACGGTTCAATACTGTATTGAGAATTGTTGCATCCCTATGTGATACTGACATTTCAAAATTATACTCCCCCAAAATGTTTGAATGTATGAATCGCCAAGTGCCATATCTGTTTTCTAAGAAACAGAGCTGCTGGGTATTTAAAAATGTAGAACTATTCATGTCAGTGTGTGAATCAGCATGGGAGCGCATCACTTTTTGTGTGTTTGCCCCTCACTGTGCAGTGTGCATTAATGCAAGTCTCTAGCTGTGAGTAAATAATTCAATGTCCTGCCATATCTTTGTGGAGCCTTAATTATTCATAGTTGGCATTGGAACCGAGAGACGACCGCTGTTAATATTAAGGACCTGCAGATACAAACTTCAAGCAGAGTGCACTTTCATGTCTCACTATCCTCGCTCCTCTGCTGCTTTGTACCCACTCCCTCACCTCGCTTTTGTGGCAGACCTTTGCATTACTGATCTGTGTCCCAATGAGCATTCTAACCTTAACTTTCAGATTTCATCTCCCGACTATGAAACGTCTTCTCTTCCTTTTTTAGTACAATATTTCTATTGATGTTACTAGTATTTCCTCTTGAATAACAGGAATAACCTTTTATGTTCAACTTTGTCCCATGATGAGACTCTAAATGCAAAAGAATTTGTGCCAGCTTAGTAGTTACATGAGCATAAAAATGATTGTGTTGGTCCAGAGTGAAACTTAAGTAATTAGTTGTTTTCTGTCAGTCTTTTTGTTATATTCTCTGATTTTTCTCTTCACCTTCTTCCTCTTTGCCCCCATTTTTGTATATTGAGTCCACCGAGTATGATTCTTCTCCATACTGCCGCTGAATGCTTCTTTTATTAAAGAGATTTGGAGCTCCAGTTACCGCTAATGCCACTGCCATATTGTACCAGCAGCACCCCACTGTGGCTGTTTCTAATGACATTCTTTGTGTCTCCATCCTTGTGCTTTGCCTCCTTGGTGCTGAATGGAAGAGTTGTCGTGTGTTAGCTTCAAAGGCTGGTGCAGATGCAATGAAAGCAGCAGCAGGCAGCTTTCCCCCTTTGGCCTGGATTCATTCTCCACCTCCCGGGTTGTTTAAGGCGGCTTCAGTGCGAAAACCTCAGGGACACTACGCAGTAAGCTGTGGTTAAAAAATGTAGCACATATTATATAGCTTTTGGTTCTACATTGCCATCTCCCAAAACTCCCATTATCAAATGCCTGCACATATCATTTGTGCTCTAGCCAAAGTAGTCCCCAGTCATTTTATCTTTCATTGCCACTGTATGTTTCCACCAGCTTCGTTTCCTCTGCTTCTCACACATAATAACTAATGGAAAGATTGTGCCAATGCTGTACCACCCACACTGTTGCTTGCACATTTTTCTCAATTATTTAATTCCTGAATAGTCCGTGAAGTCCATGAAGAATTATTTTGCAATCTTAGTTTGGGGCAAAACTGTATTTAGTCCATGTTTTCTGCTGGATTTGTGCAGAGCATAACTTTTTGTTTTGTTTTAATAGGAAAAATGTTTAATCACCTTGTCAATTACCTCAAAAATGACCTTAAGACCTTGCCTAGGTTTTTATTATTAAAGATTTTAATTAGATAAAAATGTTCATCTCTTGATGACAAACTTTGGGCAATCACGTGTTCCCATTTGAATAAGGGATGCTTCCATTGGCGGCATAGTCTGCACTACTTGTAAAAATGGAATCAATGGCTGCTTTTTCGGAGCTGGCTAACACTGCTGCTTCCACGGCAACAGCTTACAAATAGGGCAAAGTAAAGTGAAGCACTTATTAATGCATTCACAAGATGTTTCATTAGATGGAGGTATTTGCATGATCGTATTGGTCTAAAGCTGAACTCAAAGCTTGAAGTTAAAGTAAGATTTGCACAGCTCCCTCTACAGCTTTCTTCAGTGAACCACACGTCGTAAATACTCCTAGCGCAGCTCTGGACAACAATCCCACCAGCGCACTAGTTTTGCAAAAACTAACGACAAATACAGTACAAGAAATAAAAACCTTAATGGAGGTGGGTCATTTTAGAAATTGTCTTATAAAGTCAATACATTGTTTAAATTGTTTTATTCACTGTCAACCAAACGTTATATGTAAAAAAAAAAAAAAATTCTAAAATATTTTCTCTCCCTTTTATTTTTTTTTTTTGGCGTATAATTTATTGTACATTTTATTTTCATAACAATTGAGTGGCCTTGTGAACTCTTGCATTGGATCTAATAGTAAAGCCAGTTGCTGACGCTATGTAAACAGTTTTTGGGGCATTTGGTATAATATTGAAACTACCGCTTGAACTTGTCGTTGTCTCACATAAAGCCCGTAATTGAAACAAACATTGTTACTGATGCTTGCATCTCTGCGAGTTGTAAGCTAAATAAATGTCACATAACAGTAGCTATATCTCAAAGGACATAAAACAACAACAGATCTAATGGAAATGGGAAGAATATAAAGCTATCGTACATGGCAAAGTATCTTACATGTTCAACAACATAAAAGCCACGTCAGAATCGGTTTTGAGTCTTTCACTTTGTTTGAGCTGACGCCATTCTGTAAACGCTTGGACAAAGTTTACTTAAGAACAAGCTCCCTCTTGGTCTAATTGACTTTTTCTCTTACTAGAATCTTTTTGGTGACTCCACCTTGACTGACAATGAAATAGTATATGCCATTTTGGTATGATTTTAGTGAGATCACTGCTCAGGTCACTGTGTGTATATTACATTACTGTAAAGAAATGTGTTAGTCTTGCGTGACTTGCTTCTCAGGTCATGGTCTACACAGTTTAACAAAAATGCAAAAACTGAGTCAACCTCTTTTTTTTTTTTCTTGTCTAACTCCCCCATCTGGCACCAAAATGTCCAAGACTAAATGGGGAATTCCTGTTGAAGAAGTAGCACAAGAGGCCCCTCTATCAGCAGGCAGACTCTTTTGATGCAGTGTCTCCACAATGCAAAGATGAAAACGACTGCATCCCGCCTCTGCCTGCATGGTTATTGCAGGGATATAAATAGCCACAGACTCGAACCACAGCGGGCAGAGCTCAAACAATAAGCTGTCAGCACTGCCCTTCCTCCCCCTACTGCCTGCGCTTCTGGGCCCAGCAGCCTCCCACAGCTGTAGAGGGGGAATTCTCTCACTTCCTTTCTTTCTTCCACTTCCCGCCTGCCTGCTTTTGTAATTGGTATCATCAGAAGCGAGCCCGGGCCTGCACTCAGTCTGCACTCCTTGTTACGTCATAGGAGTGCAGACCGATTGCTTTCTGTCTGTCTACCCACATATCTTCCTGTCTGTGAAAATATGTAAAATATGTACCAGATATGTACCTTAAATAGCTGTGGATTAGTCATGCACATGGCTGTTGCCCCACTGCAGAGAATTCAGGTGATCCATTCTCAGAAATATGTTGAAATACTGTTGCTGCTACATTTCCTTTACTTACATTAGATCATCTTCACGTTGCAGTGTTTTGCAAAGTCAATTTCCACTCTCCACTCCACTAATCCTGTCCGACCAACCATTACCATCTATCTATAATGGGAGAGGCTTTATGCAGTGCTTTGTTTCTTTGATTGGTGTTGTATTTTTTAAATTGCATTAGTCCAGGGACAGTTTATTCTACCAGATTAGCAAAAGAATGAGGGTGGCTGGTTATTGCTATCAGTTTTTGACTTTGTTGGTGACATCTGTTGGCAAAAAAATACAGATTACAATTCCACCCCTCCGAAATGTGAAGAACTACGGCACCCATCTGGGACATGCTGTTATCTATGAACAAACCCAGTAGATAGTGATTTCACTAAAGTGTTTTAATGTAATATGATTAAAATGTCATTATTTCACATGATCTTTTTTCAAAAACAAATCCATTCTCCATCTCTTCAGCAACTAAGATCCCCTTTAGCAAGGCGCTTTTCCTTGTTATCTCTGGACAGGGTGTAATTACCCCAGTGCAGCTGTCAGTGGATGGCGGACATCAGCAGTTATGTTTGGCAGTATTTTTACAATAAAATACATGCTTTCCTGCCTCAACAAGCAGGACTTCTTTTGAATTTCTGTCCAGTTGCTTGACCAGAAAAAACATGACTCTTGAAGGGCAGAGACTGTGCCTCCACCTCTAAACAAGGTGAAGATGGTCAGGAAGGTTTTCTGTGGCAGATGGCCCACACACTCTAATGACTTTGAACTTGCTGTCGGTCAGTGATCCTCTGGGGGATTATTCAGTGTCCCTTGCAGTTCTGTTTGAGATTAAAATAAAAGTCCTAAGTTTGTCATACTGTATACAGTCAGGTCCATAAATATTTGGACGTCGACACAATTTCTAATCTTTTTGGCTCTATACACCACCACAATGGATTTGAAATGAAACGAACAAGATGTGCTTTAAGTGCAGACAGATCAGGTGAACAGTGTAGGAATTACAACAATTTGTATATGTGCCTCCCACTTTTTAAGGGACCAAAAGTAATGGGACAATCGGCTGCTCAGCTGTTCCATGGCCAGGTGTGTGTTATTCCCTCATATTATTATATATATTATATATATTTTAAATATTCCATTTACAAGGAGCAGATAAAAGGTTCAGAGTATATACCCTCAAATTAAAGCTAAAAGTCTGCTTTTGCCCAAGACAAATGACTGTTTTTATGGATCAATGCTTTAAACTAGACTGTATATATACATTTGTAAAATATGTATGTTTTTAAGTCTTTTTGTAAAAATATCTTATCCAATCACAAGACCCTGTATAGGCTTTCTTTTGTGTTTGAAGTTTAATAGTCTCTTTATTTTATGAGAAACAGCCACATATGCATTATTTGTATCTGATCCAGTAATGATGTAGGAGGAACTATCCAAATCTTTCAGACTTGTATAATGTGTGTATAATATTACATGCACTCGGCCTGGACTCACAATAACCTTGGGATTTCCTTTGATCGACTTGTCTTTGATACACCAATCAACATCTGTGCAGGGCTCTCTTTGAATAAGTGCTTTGAGTGCCAACTAGGTGGAAAAGCGCTATATAAAAAAAAAAAAGAAAAATAGCATAATTACCAAGTAAAATTATGGCTGGTATACCCGAAATAGACAACAGAACACTGAGCGGCTCAATGTGTGCGATGTAACGGGTAAAATGCAAAGTGTTGTAAATGTCAACTATGGTTACAAACACTACAGTCTTGTTTGTTTCTATGTGGCACATTTGCTTGTTGTGAACTCTCCTACTGCTTCTCATACTATATGTGTTGTAAATGGGAAAGCTGTCAGGAACGTTACATGTCTGTGAATAATTAGCTGTTGACAGGTCCATGCTGGCCACGCTGCAGAGCCTGCAGCATGTGGAGTTTTTGTCAGCTTATACTCTATTTGCAAATCCAGCCAGTCACATTTGCATATTTTTCCCCTGCTTCTTCTTGCTGCCAGTACACTCTGCAATACAAAGCTTCAGTCGTGGTAATGTCATTTGGAAACTTGATGCAAACATTTTTTTTTTTCATTGCACCATTGTTCTTGTTCATTATTATAACTATAGTTGTGTTTGGCAATGCAAAATATAGAGCCATCATACAAGTTAACAATCTGAAATAGTAATGGAAATGACTGCAGTTGTTTACTGGTTGGGACACATTGCTGTTTAATAGAGCTGTTGTTTGTCTGTTTTAGTAAATTGAATTCTCCTGTCAACAGTTAAAGTAATTACATTAGGTCACATAGACATTTTGATTTCAGTGTCAGGAGTGGGCCTTGAGCCTCGTTATACTCTGGCATGAAGCCTTTAACAGAAAGAAAGATGGAGTCTTTTGTGAGCTACTGACTACAACTTGGATTGTATACACAATTAGACATATATACTTACAATATTTATTGTATCTTTTATAGTTTTATAAGAGTGGCATACAATATTAACTGTATCAGTATGACAAGTTGCCACAGACTTGATTTTTTTTTGGCATAATTATTTAGTCTTTGCTGACCACAACTTAAAAACCTCTCAAGCTCACAATGGATTTGGTATAACCTTATTAAAGTCTCTTTTTAGATTTAAGTTATACATTTCTTTAACAATAACATGTCATTCAGTAATGACGGAGTAAGAATTGCAAGTTGTTGAATTTGGAAACACTAACGCAAAGAGTTTTCAATTTGTATACTTGATAAACTATTATTGTTAATTGGCATGGCCCAGGAGAATGAGATGCGGCGCTCTGAAAGAGCCATAACAAAGCTGCCTGTTACATCACCAGTGAGTTTCCATGGCACTGTAACCAAGAGCCTTTCAAGGAGAGGGCAAGTTGTTTGGCGTATCTGGTAAATACTATATGATGTTGGCTCATAACAAGCTTTTGACATGAGTTTATGCACAGTGTGTTTTTATCTCTGCAGCCAATGCAAATTTGCTTTTTTAATTAGGTTTGATACATAACCATCGTGGCACCTTTTTATTCAGTCCATGCCAAGCCAATTGAAGCACATGCACCTGATAGAATTTGCCCAGTGTTGTATATATTGAGTTGATCCATGCCAGGGTTGCTGCTGTTGCACTGCAGTCTCTATTGAATTGAGGCACTGAAGAGTGCTTTGCACTCAGGGCCTTCTCTGAGTATCACTTGACTAACGTAAGAAGCGTCATTTGAGCAGTGTGGGTCCCAGCAGCACTATAGAAAGATAACCGCTCCATAACTTTGACGCCATGTTTCTATTCCTCTAAATACTGTGGGTAATTGATGTGGCTCTAAAAAAGCAGTGGTTTTCTTTGTCCACCAGAAAGATCAAGCATTTTCATGATTATCTTAGTTAGCATCCACTGTTCCCTGTTTCAGAGTATGACATGCTGTTAACCATGACCAGAAATGCACAAACACCCCATCCCACATTTTGCAAAGCACTGGAAAATATGCGTCAGCTGCTTCCTCCTTTTCACTCCCACCCTCCCTGTTTTAACTTCCTGTTCATAAGGCTTGTCGGAAGTGACACGCTTCAGATGTAGGCTAATAAAGATGTCCCTTTTAGTCACTCAGATCTTTTTGGCTGCATACATATTACCTGTGCAGCACCAAAAACGCCACCCTGTGCTTTGTCATGTGTGACTTTATAGTCAAGATACTTATAAGATGTATATATAATAAAATGGCAGATGTAGGACATTTGAAATATCGGCAACAGTACATAACATTTAGCAGCAGTAAATCCCATCATGTAAACAATATGAGTCAGAAGATAAATGTATAAAATGTTGTTGCTAATGTGGCGCTGGCTTATCTTGCAGCTCTGATGACCCTAAGTGAACCGTGACCGCTGCCAACCTGAGGACACCTGCTGCCATCTCCCTTCATCATGTCTGGGATCCATGTAAGTCAGTGCATTAGGCAACAACAAGCTTGTCGGTTTAATATTGAAAGTTTATGTTCTCCCTCACGGATTTTAATAATGGATTACTATTAATAGCAAAGATCAATTTGAAAATAATAACAAGACATTACTCATCTCTTCTTGTCAGCTTCTCTAACATTCATTTCAATTGTTTGATACTTAATTATGTGCTCCTTAATTACGTGTCATCACTTGAACTGTCCACACATTTGCAGTTGGTGTGACTCCTTGCTTTACATTTGTACTCACAAGACGTATACTGAAATAAACACTCATCTATATTGCCCTTTTACTGTACTGAGCTGGTGTGCATATTTACAATAAGAAGCCTGGCTCAAGTTTAGGGATTTTATGTTACCAGACAGTCAGTGTTGTGTAACTCAATCTTCTCAGGGTAGGCTTACTTTCTCTTTGTCTTCTACTTTCTCATGTCCATAAAAGTTCAATTGGAAACAGTTATGTTAGTGTATTTATCTTAGCCTACTACACAAGCATATGTGTACATGCCTCCACAGTTATGATTTTCTGTTTGTTCTATCTAATATAGGCCCCATGGTCGACTGGCACAGAGTGTGTAGCCAAGTATAACTTTCAGACTGCTAATGATCAGGACCTGCCCTTTTGTAAAGGAGATGTACTGACCATCATTGGAGTTACCAGGGTAAGAAAGCACATGGCCAGCTACATCTACCAGAATCAAAGCAATTCAAAAAGTTCTACTTTGTGGAAATGTGGTAAACCTAAACTAAAACCAAGATGAAAAAACATAACCACATGGACTAAACCATGACTAATCAAAGGGCTAATCAAGACCAAAGATAGGACTAAACTCGGGGTAAATCCAGGTTAAAACCAGGTCTAAACTAAAACAAGACTAAACTTTAAATAAGCCATGTCTTAACTAGCATAATTAAACTTGCTTGGTGCTAAGGTTTCCACACTAATACAAGATTTAAAAAACACACCAAAATAAGGACTTAAGTGGTGTAACCCTTATAATAAGCCTGGGCTAGACCAAGAATAAATTGCAATGACAAACCATAGGAAGGCTGAACCAGTGCAGAATTAGACCCAAAACCAGAACTAAACTAGGATTAACTCAGGGGTGTAACAAGACCAAAACTGGGACTAAACCCAGGAACAATACCGGACTAATATCAACACCAAACCTAGAATAAAACTTTAACCATCAGATTATTGATTTTTACTGTACACTTAAGGTCAACAACAAACTGCAATTTAACTCTTACTTAAGCAACACAATTAATTAAAATTTAAAGGGGTTTGAAGTAAGAATGTTTGTTCTTGCTGATAAGGTTACATAAATGGCACACTGTGTTTCTAGTTTATTATTATTGCACAATTAGCAACCCAGAAATAACAGTATATTACCTTCGGACTAATATGAATAGACTAACCATTTAGCTTCTGTCAAGAAATGTTTAACCTCATTTAGAGTTCAGATAATAAAGCAGCCATCATTTCCTTTCAACATTAACTGCACAAATGTCAGTTGCAATGGATTTCAGTGTGTTATCAGTTCTGACTTCACTTCACTGCTCCTTACCTATGTTTTTGAAATGTTTTGTGATTTGTAGGATCCTAACTGGTACAAGGCAAGGAACACGTGGGCAGAGAGGGCACAATACCAGCTAACTATGTCCAGAAAAGGGAAGGAGTCAAGTCAGGGGGGAAACTTAGCCTGATGCCGTAAGTACAAATAAGCCAAACACAGATTAAATGGCTAAAGTTGTGGTACATAACAGGATTGTGTGGTAACTGTTAGCTGTGTTAGATGTTGTCTGTCTTTAGTTGTGAACAAGTTGCTGGGTTCCCTTCTCTTCTGTTTCCTGCAGCAAAGGAAAATGCAGTGTTGATTTTAAAATGTCAGGCAAAGCATCAAAAGATGGAATTTCCACCCAGAACAGTCAGCTTGTTTTACTGTCTTTTCTTGGCTTCATCTGCCTGCCACAGAGGCCAGCACCAGCTGTGCACTGTATCTGAAAGGATCTCTTTGAAACAGCAGCTATGTGAAAAAGAATAATGAGAGTCATATGCAAATCAAAGGACACAGGAAAACCATGAGCATACAAGCTGCTACAGTATCAGCACATTGCAATGAGATGTTGTCATCTAAAAGCTGCTGCCCAAACATTTTTTTGTCATGTAATCACTAATAGAATAGTTTTACAGGTTATGTTAACTGACAGTTTTCAGACGCCGTCATGACACAACAACTGAATTTGCTGTAAATCTTCAAAATACAGATTTTGTTGACTATAAATTCAATTAAACACAGTTGATTGCTTAACTTTTGAAACATTTTGAATCTGTGTGAACTAATCTGTCACTATAGGGAGCTTCTGAACTGTCATTTCAGTTTATTGATCTTTTAATCTTATTTTATGGCAACTGGCAAATGGCATTGGTTTTATATAGCGCTTTTCCAAGGTGGGTTAATTGTCTTGCCCAAGGACACAATGCCAGTACAAACTGTGGGGAGAGTAGGAATTGAACCGCCAAACTTTCGGTTAAAGGATGACCGCTCTACCACTGAACCTTTATAAACGGCTCTGGTCTTCAGAATTAGTTCCATGTAGTCACTAGTCATTTTGTCATATCCCACTGGCACCTGATGATCTCCTTATGAATAGCAAACAGATGTCTCAGGAAAGACCTCTCCCTCTCTTGGGTTTCATAAGGCTGCAGCTGTGGTCTTCTGTCTCCATCCAAACCCTTAGAGATGCTCAAAAGCACATATTACCCTCTTTGCTGACCCCCTGTGGCAGACAACCACATATAGTAACTGCACCACCCTTTAGCAGCATGTGGTGTTCAGTCCAGCTGTCTTACCTCACCGTCTCCTCTTGTCCCTACCAAGTTGTTTTCAACATGTTTGTGACGTGATTTATGCTGGAGAGCATTGCAGAAATTTTCTATAGACAGAGCAGCTAGTGTGTGAGCTTCAGTGAGCTACCCGCTTCCTTAGTCTTCATTGCTTGGCGCCAAACGTTGAATTAGTAGGAGTTAAGGAGCTGCTGTCCATTGGAGAAGCTGCCTCTACTGATCTAATCCACTCAACCCTGTATTAAACTGCTTTGCCACAAAGAGCTCCGCTGTCTGACGATGTGGAGGGAGGAAGGAGAGTGCAGATATGGGAAATTGAGCTAAATCAGTTCTGAAAAGAACACGTCAGGAGGATGTTTCTGGTTTTGGTTTAAAGTTAAAACTACCTGTCACATGAGAGACAGTAGAAGTATGAGACACAGAGAGAAGTAATTAAATCCACGGCTTTGTACACCTAAATAAATAATATAACAGACATTTTTCATTATTGTTGGCAATTTAAAAAATTCTATTATTTATTTTGTATTTTTTTAGGACGGCGTACAATGTACATTAAGCCAAAGCAGAGATGCTTCTACCAGACTATAGCTAACCAGCTAATCTGTAGTCCTATATTGTACATGTTTTGGTGGTAGGGGTGGTAGGGGAAACCAGAGCACCTGGAGGAAACCTACGCAGACACGGGGAGCACATGCAAACTCCACACAGAAAAGCCCTGCCCTGAATGGGAATCAAACCCAGGACCTTCTTGCTGTGAGGCAGGAGTGTTAACCATTCTGCAAACGTGCCGCTCTAATGCACATGTAGATAATGTTAATGCATTAATCCAGTCTGTCCATTGGTTGCCTATAGACACAGCCTGCATGCCATATGGTGAGGGTAAACAGGGTTATGGAGGCAGCTTCTAAATCAGAAAGCACAAGCTTTATTTGTTCTCAAAGTGTTCTATAACCAGCAGACCTCTGAACGATTAGTAGCAACATTACTTTATCTCTGGAGCAATAGCTGGTCCGTCTTTGATTGTCTATGAGCCGGGTACCTTTGCTTCTTCATTTTCCTGTTTTTTGCAGCGTCTGCGTGTCAGTTTCCGTCTCTGCCCCAGGCCTTTGTTTCTGTTTGAGTATGTATACGAGCGTCACTCTTCCTGTTGTTGGGGTTCAGGCACTTTCTCACTGACTCCTTAAAGGAGACAGTGCCATCCTGTCACTGCCAGACTGGAAGTGCTGCCGAGGCCTGTCATAACCGTCCTTGTGTTGTTGTTTTCGCTAATAGCTTTAGGGCACCACTTGTGATGCATAGAGTGGAGGTTTTGGCAAATGCTGCAAGTAATGTTCTATGAAATATCAAGGGAAATTAGGACTAAAATGTCGTTATTTGCGCTCTCCTTTTAACATGTTATTTCTCTTTACATTTTGAATTCCTTCTTTATTTTAAGTCTTTTTCCCGTTTCTCTCCAGCTGGTTTCATGGCAAGATTACTCGAGAACAGGCCGAGCGGCTTCTCTATCCCCCAGAGACGGGTTTGTTCCTGGTGAGGGAAAGCACCAACTATCCTGGGGATTATACCCTGTGTGTCAGCTGTGATGGCAAAGTGGAACACTACCGCATCATCTACCACAACGGCAAGCTTACCATTGATGAGGAGGAGTTCTTTGAGAACCTCATGCAGCTGGTGGAGGTAAGGACATACATATAAACTGCTTATGTTGTTTGTGTCTATGAATCAAAGCCATTGGCTGATACACTTAAGTGAATATTACAGTTACAGATTTAAGAACATTACATCAAAACCCCTTTAAATTAAAAAGGTATTAGAAGATGTTGAGTGCATTTGTGCATGTGGTTTATATCAATAAATACCAGTTCTATGCATATGTAGTTGATGTTCAGTCTCTAAGTGGGCTGTGGTGAGTTGTATAAAATGCTTCTTGTGGTGGTAGGGTAACAAACGTGTACACATAAAGATTATATTGTCTTCGTCTGTAGAATCTTCTTTAATCTCTGATTCAGGTTTACAAGCTGTCTTATCTCTCACACTGACTGTTATCTGGAAGCAGTTCAGGGAAAGGACAGTGTGGATAGAAGGAGCGTGGAGAAGGGACAGAGGGCGAAGCTGGACAGCAGCTATCACACTTCTAATTGGGCCTCATCTCTCTGCCCTGTGGGGCACTGGAAGTGGACAACAGGACTGTGCCAGCTGGCACTGAGACATGCCCAGCCCCTAGTGCATTCATGTCATCAGCCGCCCACAATCTGGATCTGTCTGTCCCTGTGTCCCCCTTGCTCCTAGACCTCAATCTGCCTTCAATGTCTGTCTCTTCCTGGAATATGCTTGCAGGGTTTATCTTCTCACCTGTTACTTTTTTTTTATTATTGCATTTGCCTTGTTCTTGATTTCCTTTTCTAAATAACCTTTTAGAGGATTCATCACATTGTGTGACTTTTTTTAAATTGGCTTGCTTTTTCCCTTTGCCTGCCCATCGTTTAGTTGCCACAACATTTATTTATACAGTGATATACACATGCCAACCACATGTATATAGTAATACTGGTTTAGTGAAATCAAATCTCCTTTGCGGTATCTGATATATTTTTGATTGTCCTTTTCCTCTGCAAATGAGAATATAGTATGTAGCTAAAATAATGGGACTTTAGTGTGGTGCTAAAATGTGTTTTCTTGAATGGAATTTAAGGTATGGCAATAAAAATGGAATTAAGGACAGCAAAAATAACAGGAGGGGTTTGTTTTCAACATATTGTCTCCAGAAAAATGAAGTCTATTGTCCTCTTCACTGTGCTGCCCCCTGGTGGTTGTCAGCTTACTTTTCAGCTCACCATACATACATACTGTAGTTATAAGAGATAAATAATGTTGTTGGTGGCCAAATAACATTTATAAAGCTCTTGTAAAACAAAATCACCAGATTTGCTCTTTGTCATTGTCCTGTAGAAGTTTAAAGTAGGCCCAGGTGCAAAATGTAATTGATCACAATTGTGTTATCTTTGTACTGACAATGCAAAATCTGCATTGCATCTGCATTTAGTTGATGTTTTTTTCTGTTTTTATTGTAGTATTTTGCATGTATGAGACTGATATATGCTTATAAAAGCTCCTGGCACCATTTGACTCTGAGGTAATCCTATGTACAATGAATATTAAATAAGACAAAGCTACTTTTACTCAGAGTTCTTACAGGCATTCTTTAGCATTGTGTTTTACATATCAAAAGCTTCATACTAAGAAAACTTAACAAAACATTGTATACAGTATATTTCACAGACCTTGGGTATAACCTATATGAGGATATAACCCTTGCTCTTTTTCAAGTGTAGATGATTAATCCTGTTATTGATTGTCTCCAGCATTACACCAAAGACGCTGATGGCCTTTGCACCAGGCTGATTAAACCTAAGTTGATGGAGGGGACAGTCGCAGCCCAGGACGAGTTCTCCAGAAGTAAGGGCACTCTGAGCTCATTACACTGCTCTACAGGGACACAGGCACCAATGCACACAGGGACATTATTACATTAGCATGTAAATACTGTCACCCCAACCTCACAAACAACTCTGCATGCTTTTATTACCCACACAATACATAAGTGTACACCACCATCCCAGTACTAATAGCTTTAACCACCAGAGGGTAGTTAATTCTTTAGTGTCTAGGGACTCTGCTTTGCTCTCAAGGTCAGACTGGGTTTTCCTTCCTGGCTGCTTTTTTAAATTTTACTCCATGTACTCATTTGACCCGTCTGTAAAGCAAGCCATATTGAGAAGAAATGAAGGAAAAAATATGAGAAAGAAAGAATGCAAGTTTCTAAATAGCCTTAATTGACAGACACACAACACAAATCCACAAAACTGATCACACAACTTTTCAAACAATCCGTTTATAGATGTGCTAGCTTTTCAGACTTCTAAGTAGCATTTCTTCTCTCTTGGCAGGTGGTTGGGCCTTGAACAGAAAAGACCTGAAGCTTATCCAAAGTATTGGCAAGGGGGAGTTTGGAGGTAAGGATTATTGTGACAATGTTTTTTAATTTTTTTTTTGAAGGACACACGTAAAGATAATTGTGTGCTCTGTTCTCCTCAGATGTAATGGTTGGAGACTACAGAGGGACCAAGGTGGCCGTCAAGTGTATCAAAAATGATGCCACAGCACAGGCTTTTATTGCAGAAGCCTCTGTCATGACGTAAGGCGTTGCATTGTCTTTGTTTTCAGAGAAAGTTTCATCTTGGTGACACATTTTTCTGTTGCGTTTTATAGGCAATTGAGGCACAACAACCTGGTGCAGTTGTTAGGTGTAATTGTAGAAGAGAGAGGCAGTCTCTTTATTGTTACAGAGTACATGGCCAAGGTCAGTCAGATGTTTGTTTTTTTCTTGTTATTTGGTGGTGTTTAGAAAGTTTCCAAAAATCAGTGCTATAATTGCATCTCTATGTATTTTATTGTGACATCACAGGGCAGTCTAGTGGACTATCTGCGCTCTCGAGGGCGGACTGTGCTGGGAGGAGACTGCTTACTAAAGTTTTCACTGTAAGTCCTCTTTATTGCTAATCGCTAATAATGGCAGACACCAGATAATATATCTTCTGCTGTCATTAACTGGAACGATCAGGAGCTTGTGCAACTCTTGTTTTTTCTTAATTAACTGCCTAATTTTGGAAGTTTTTAACATGTAAAAATGTATATTGTTTATTAGAAACATACTCTTATATATTTTGTCACACAGGGATGTCTGTGAAGCAATGGAGTACTTGGAGGCCAACAACTTTGTCCACCGAGACTTGGCAGCTCGTAATGTGCTGGTGTCGGACGACAACATTGCGAAGGTCAGCGACTTTGGCCTCACGAAAGAGGCCTCCTCCATACAAGACACTGCCAAGCTCCCCGTCAAATGGACGTCCCCTGAAGCACTAAGAGAGAAGGTGAGTGGTACTTTTTATTTAATCCATGATATTTGTTTTGTGATATGTGTTTCTGTTATGTTTTGATTTTTTTGTTTTTTTTCACAGCGGTTTTCCACCAAGTCAGATGTTTGGAGTTACGGAATCCTACTTTGGGAGATTTACTCCTTTGGGCGTGTGCCTTACCCTAGAATTGTAAGTGCATAAAAAATTGTTCTTACTTTGAAACAGCACCAGCAGATGGCAGGCTTTCATGCAGTGATCAACGCCTATTTACTTGTTTATTTAGTACAACAATAATGAAATGTGCCTTCACCGCTGACCTTAAATAATGTGGTTTACACCATTAACTGATGACAGGAGCTGCATAATGAAAATGTGGGACATGTTGTACTGTAAATTACAAATCTAATCATTTCGCTCTCTGCTCCTTTTGCATTTACATGTGTTCCTGACCTTTCTGTTGTACAGTTTCAGAATAAATTATTATGCATGAACTGATGAAGTAATGCTGTACTTGTTTTATACCTTAGCCGTTGAAAGAGGTGGTGCCTCGAGTGGAGAAGGGGTACAAGATGGACGCCCCCGATGGCTGTCCCCCTGTGGTATACGACCTGATGAAGCAGTGCTGGACTCTGGACTCCGTACTGCGGCCCTCCTTCCGGATGCTGAGGGAAAAGCTGCAGCATATCAGAGCCAAAGAGCTCTACCTGTGAAGAGGAGGCGCGGCGGGGGCATTTGGGGGAGACGCTCTACAAAGTCCATCACAGCAGTAAAGTGGAGGTGGATGAAGAGCGACCTGTGGACTGCCATACCATGCCCTCTCCCCCCTTACACTCCCAGCGTCCTCTGCTTCCACAAAGAGACTGTTCTTATGTTTGTGTTGTATAGCTTTTGCCAGACAGTTTCCTCTTCACTCGAAGGACCACTGCTTCTTCCTTTCTTTACCTACCGCTGATCACTTCCCCTTTCTTGCTCCCTCCCCTCCTTCTGAATATGAGCATTAACTGGTGGGGAGGCTGGCCTTTTCCTCCATGTTTGTCGGCTCGTCTTGTCTTCTTTTTCCCCATATCATTCCTGGACACTGCATGAAGATCAGTTCACCTTTGTATCATTCCATCCATCCTTCCTTCCCTCTGCTACAGGTGTGGGGCCTTCGCTCTGTGCCAAAGTGCCTCCAGTCTACAGAGCTCCAAACATCCCTCCAGTACTTCTTCAGTTGGACTCTTGTGGTTACATTTTGTTTTATAACTTTTTTTAAGAAATCTTTTTTATTGTTTTCAGGGAGGTTATCAAACCATTTTAGTGCTATCTCCTCCACATCACACATTTTCTTCTTGAAACTAGATGTACCATAAACAGAGAGGGGGGATTTGGGGGCCAGTTTCATGTTCATTGTCCAGCCGACACAGCCCAGAGGAGTCATTGGAGGGCAGGACAATAACAAGTGGACAACGGGAGGGGCAGGTTGATTCATCATATGTGGGCTTTTTTTTTTAATTAAATCTATTTAAAGGATTAAAAAATGAAGAAGGAAAAAACTGTGGCAGAGAATAAAAAAACAAAAACAAAGGACAACTTTTGGGAGCCAGGAGGAAAAGTCTCTCGGTGTTAGGAATGTTCAGTGTCTCTTGAACACTGGGGTCGGGATGGTGCATGCTGTGTATGAGAGGCCTTGGGTTCAACTGTCAGTGCTTTCAATGTTTATTGTTTTATTATGCTATCATAATTATGAATAAATCATTCCATCTGAAATGTGTGAAGGTTTTTCTGTTATTCTATTAGCATTTATGACAGGAAGGTGTATAGACTTTGTATAATTCATTTTAACCAAACTGAATAATAGCAAGTTGCAAGTTATCGATACAATGTGCTCCTCATTTATTGAGGCTTCTCTACATAAATTCTTAAATGTACTTCTGACTTATTTCAACCATAACAACTAAAATATACTATGGCTCACATCAGGTACGGCAATGAACATAAGACAAAACATTTGTCAGCCATTGCTCTATTAGTGTGTCTTACAGCTGTCTATAGTCTCACTGCAGATGTAGTGCTATAAATAATTATCCAGTGCTTGTTTCTCAATCGAAGGGAGTGTTATGAGCAGGTGGCGAAGTGTCAGCAAAGCTTTCAAGGTGTGAAGCTAGTGAGGAGTTCCAGGCTAATTTAGAGTGTCTTTGTGGTTCCTCTGTGCTTTGAAAAGTACTTCAAAAGGCACACCATATTTTGTGTTCTGAGGGTTGACCATGTGTCATGTGCTTCCATTTTCCATTAATTAATTCTCATCCTTTTTTGCTTCAAACTAAGCCTATTTCTATTAAGTCTATTTCTTTCAAACCTGTGTTTTTGGCATTATTTTATGAGATTATCTTATGAATTTTAATAGCAGTGACAGGGCACTAACAATTGGCTGATTATGTAAGAAAGACAGTTTGTGCTTATGGCCAAGACTGCGCTGCTGTCAGGACTCATCACGACAGCTTCAGTTTACCATCCTACCATGGCTGCACGAAACACCCCCTCCTCCCACTCCTTGTCCCCTCAGCTCAGTGGTTAAACAAGTACAGCTCTTTAGCCCACTGAGGATACATTTTGGTTGCTGCCCGGCTGCCAAAAGCCACCACTGGGAGGCAATATACAATGTAGTTCCCAAAGGAGCTTAAAAGGAGCAGCACTGGGGTTCAATTGAGAGGATTATTTTACATTTGGGAGAGGTGTAACTCAAGATACAACAGTACATTTATATAGCAGTATCAGTATGGAGGGGTACTTAAATGACATCCAGTGCTATTCTGAGGGAGGTTTTGTCTTTTAGGCCTATAGAGGACACTGTCAAGACATTCTATTATCTGTATTCATATATTATAGAGCATGAGCATAGAGCATGTTAATGGGAGTGTTAAACATTGTGTACTTTGTGTATATTGTATAATGTATAGGCAGAGAATGAAGATGAAATTGTTAAATCAAAGTTGATTGTAGCTTGTGTTGACAGTAGGTAGTGTTTAATGCACAGCTCTCATTTCTGGATGACTCACGCTCTCGTTCACACTCAAGTAATCTTGACAACCGCTCAGCTCGGCGTTCTTAGCAAGCACAAGCAGTAGGGTTGATGTGTTGTGTTAATCAGCTTTCGATAAGTTATGGATCTGTGTTATATTCTGACAGCAGCCAGCCTCACCACCACTCCATAGCAACAAATTAGCTCCTGAATTAATCTGATTACACCAACACATTTTTGGAAGGGGGCTTAGGGGTCCAAGAAATATGCTGAGGCCTGGACATGGTTTTTGTGGACTTAGCATGTAGCACTGTCTTCCGAGCTTGACCTGACGGATAAACATGCGTGACAGAATGAGGGTGAGCGGGTGACTGAGGGGTTACAGGCCGGGTAAATGTGGCATAAATCATGTGACTCACACTACAGAGACAGAGATCTGTGTCTGGTGTAGACATAAACATGACTTGGACTGTTTCCCCTTAGCCTACTGAATTTAATAATGAACCCAGTGTGCTCTGATTGGTCATTGGGTTGTTCTGTAGGCCATTTCTGTTTTACTGTGACTGGCCCACTACAGAGTCTCTATGGCCGGTCCCTCCCACATGCTTTTCCTAATGGACGAGTCTTTTTAAACATTGATCACAGTGTTTTTGCTGGGCTCTGTAAAATGGTTGAAAACAAAGAGGATTTCTACTGTTTCAGGAGATGTTCCACGGACTGCAGCTGAAGGCTTTGAGATGTATGTTACACAACCAAAAAGGGTTCTAACTTATTTAAAGCAAGTATAAAAAGTTTAAAAACAAATGGATCCCATACAATTGCCTAAGCCTTTACTTAACTTGTTAAGCAGAAACAGGAGCAGCTTACAAAAAAGGTAAAAGTACAAGTAGATTTAAAGTATCAGGCTACTATAGTAAAGGTTTCAAAATAAAGTACAAAGACCCTGAGCACAAGTTAAATTTAGAAGTATGTTTTAGCAAATGTACTCCTAAAGTACATTTTCTTCTTTGAGTAAGAGCATCTACTTTACTTCCCATCTCCATCATTCAGAAGTCGAAGCCCTACACTGTTTTTCTGTATATTTTACATCCTAATATCTCCATGACAACAAACGTACAGTGTATTGTGCAGCTTTCACCTGATTGGTATGCACGCTGTGTTTGAGATTGACAAAAAGTGAACCATGGTCCCACTTTAGCACATTTCTTATCCTTTTATCACCTTTATGTGAATCCATTAAAATCACAGCTGGTTATTCGCTCCATTTTGGGCTTATTTCTCAAGGGCACCAGCTGTTAAATTACAGTTTTCAACGACATGAGCAACCTAAAAACTTTCAATCCCCTTAAGCACTCTTCAAAGGGCAGTGTGTCGCCCAAACCCCTTAAATATTGTTGAAGAAGAGTGGATAATGGCATGTTCTGTCAGTGGTTCTAGATGCTGTAGGCTGCGTCTCTGAATAAGTTTGTACAGCTCATATACGGTCACGGCGAGTGTGGGAGTTCTCAATCCCAGCCTGTTTCTGTGACAATATGCAGGCGTCGTACTGACAGCAGATGAAGGAAATGATATTGACGTTATCATGTTGACGTGTGGCTGTGTCCCATGTCCACATGCCCTCAATGAAACATCACAAGCATATTTTTTGGTCTGAACTTGCCACTTTGTTGAGCAGCCCTAAAATAAGCTGATGTGTCCTGCTGTAATTATCTTCTGTTTGTGGATGTTGTTAATGACAGGGAGGTTAGTGGACATCCTTGAACAGTGTCCCTGTGGTGTATTTAGAACGCTGACTCACTGGCTATAACATGCAACGTATAGAGTTGATTCTGCTCTTCTCTCTTACAGCATTACTGAATTTGCTGTTTATCCAAAATGTCTCTTCTTCTTTATTTCATACTGATGCTGTAAAATTTACATTTAGTAGACGCTTTTTTTATGAAGGTTCCATTCACCAGTGTTACAGCTGGAACACCACTGTAGGCAAGGTGGGTTAAGTGTCTTGCCCAAGGACACAACGTCAGTATGAACTGTGAGGAGAGCGGGAATTGAACCGCCTACCTTCCAGTTGAAAGACGGCTGCTCTACCACTGAGCCAGTGTGCCCCTAGAGCTTGATTTCACCTTAGTTGTCTTGACAATCATTTTCAAAGGCGCATACTTATGAGTGCAGCCATATTTTGTATAAGCACAACCTCTCACGTCCTAGAATACCTCTTGTTAGAAGGTCATGTTAGCCATTATTTGTGTGCAAACAATGCATGTACATAAAATCAATTCATCATCAGTTTAAATGCAGGGCACAATATGTTAAATAGTTCTTGTTAATGTGTAATGAAGACACATGGCATCTCACTGTGACGGCAGAGGTTGTCATGGTATTTATTCAGAGATAACAAGTGCATGTGTACTAAAATAGACTTGATCAAATCTGTGGTTGGTATAGTAGCCCAAAGCAAGATTAGCAAGATTATGTGCATCCTTGTAATGGCGTCTGAATTAATGAAGTCCAAATGTGAATGTGTACCTTATGCCTCGGTGTTGTCCTGCAGCTAGTCAAAGCTCTGAGCCAGTGCTGGACTCAGATAACAGACGGAGCTTAGTCCAACACTGAAGCTGGTGGATGAGGGTGCAGCATTCATTTCATGATGCACTAATGGGAAGTAGTTGGTTTCCTCTCAGCGGCTGACTCAGTGAGCGGGCGAATGCTCACAGACAGTGCGACTGGAGGAGGAGGATAACGACCACAACAAAGGCCACCGAGTTGCATGTAAACAGTCCCGCTGCTGTGATGTAACACCAGCTTGCTTTCTGAATCTCTTCTTTAAATAGCCCTGTAGTGCCCTGCGGTGCTGGCTGATATGTTCATTTGACTTTGTGAAATATCAAGGTTCTCCAAGTCGTAGAGAACATGTTTTCTGCAACGCTTGTCAGTATGAATTTGCATTTTCCTTCTGACATTTCAACATACCCTGCTCTAGGCCGACAATCTACTGGTTGCCAATGGGGAGACCCATGCCAACACATATTCCAGTAAACACAGTTGAAAGGCCCCATGGCCCCTGGGAGCCACCACTACCATAGTATTCCTCAGCTTTGTGTATAAATAGTTCTCCGTTTAAATGATGTACAGTAATGTAAAGCAGCTATTATGTTTGACAGCAGTAATTACTCACTCTCTCACTTTGCAACCACATCTATTGAGATGAACCAATGGAAAACAGAAACAAAAGAGTCACACACAAAGCTCAAATAGATTCCTAGTGGCCATTGGGAGATGTTATTGTGTAAAGTTTGTTAGTTGAAAAAAAAATCCATTCTGACAGTTGGAGGCTGGTAGATGATGTGAGATTTAATGACAAATCCTCACTTTATAAGTCATAGCCACAGTCTGACACAAAAAAACCTGCTGCCATTCAGAGATAGGAGTTTGATTTTACTTTTTATAGATGAGCAGCAGTCTGTGTGCAACCCTTTCTAAGTGGAATAGGATGTCTCAATTATAGAGGCACCACCAAACTTTAGATGCACCTCTAAAATGCTAGAATATGGTTTCATGGATTGATTTGAAACATTCAAATATAGACACAAAAACTGTGATAGTACACCTTACTGTTTTCATACAATCTAAGTGGCTGCTCCTGGGGCATTAAGTAATTGACCATTAGTGAGTTTTCTGAGCCCATGATTAGACCATGTGCTGCTCAGGGAAACACAAAAAAACACAAGAACTAAAGGGAGAGACCTCCCTCCGTCCGACAACAACATGGAACAGACGTTTGCATTAAAAAAGCTATGCTTGAACACAGCATTTCACAGAGACACCCCAGCCAGACTAATATAGAGTCAAATGTCAGGGCCATCTGTCCCACAGCAAAATATTAGTCCAAATAAATAGTTCTGTAATGTCATTGTATGTTTCAGTAACATAGACAGAAAAGACTCTGAGCTGCTCCAACAACATTTACATTTATTTAAATAAGACATCTATAATGACATTCTATGACATGATCTATCCTTAGGAACACATGCACACTTGCGTTCATAGGCATGACTCGGCTCTTCTCGTCACAAAGACCCACATGAAGATCACTCCAGGCGTGGCTTGACCCTTTCACTCCAACCTTTGTCCTCTCAGTTTTACAGATCACTGCTTCTTGAGTTGTATCACGCAGTTGATTTGAGATCTCTGCTGTGTGCACAATTTGTCTGGCTGCTGTAATAATGCAACTATTAAATGTTGCTATTTGAAAATCACGTTGATGATGACAGCGTCTTCATTTCCGCTGTGCATGTGCTGAGCTGCGTAATTGCATGATTGCTGCTGAAATGATCCCCCCATACTTTCAGTAACAATGTGAATATAATTAGCAGCTGCAGTCCACACCTTCATCTTCAGAACAATATGCCGGTAAATGTATCAGTAGAAACTCTAGTTTTTGAGTCTTTGTTTCTCAGCCGATGACAGATTAAAGAAGAGGAATATAGCAAAACAATAAATGACTGAAGTTGTTTCAAAGGCTATAATAAACTTGGATTTCACTTTAAGTCTCTGATGATGAGCAATAAAAGAAGGCACAGGGCCAGGATTGTTATTAAGATTTGAATTGAAATCCAGCAAATTATGCCTTTAAACTAGAAGGAGCTATTGATACTTAAGCTTTATATTTGATGCAGTGTACCGGATTAATTCCAAATTGTTTTACTCAGAAATACTTGTAAAGAACCTTCCCTTTGTTTTTTCAACAAAAATTAAAGTGCATGTTATATTATTTCATATTATGTTGGTGCACATTAAAAGTAAAAGTATGGCAGGATGCTAAG
Source organism: Perccottus glenii (assembly GCA_024416835.2). Classification (NCBI taxonomy): domain Eukaryota; kingdom Metazoa; phylum Chordata; class Actinopteri; order Gobiiformes; family Odontobutidae; genus Perccottus; species Perccottus glenii. The sequence continues at coordinate 9,272,694 of CM044548.2, forward strand.
TGGACTAGAAGCTGGGCATTTTTTCCGGCTGCTGTCTGACCCAGAGTTCATCTGATATAGTAGCTGCAGTGCTATCATATACATTATGTAAGAATTACACTCAACCTGTTGTTGATTCAGCCGGAGGCCCATTTTACTTGTTCCATGTTCTTATATCTATTTTACTGCATTTCACAGTATTTTTTTTGTAACAGAGGTGATAGTTGGTCACCTGAGTCAAACCATGAGTTTATACCTTTTCAGTAAGATCCAAACTCCTGTCATATGTCTTTACACAGAGGCCCTTGGATATTACATTCAATGTGATTGTTTCTCTCAGGTGACATTGTGGTCATTAAATGTTTATTAACTATGTGTTTAGCCTGCTTTGTGTCTGAATATTTCCGCGCTCTACTGAGACTTCAAAGACTCCAGGCTGGATTACTCATCAGGCCCACACACACACAGACGTGGGCATCAACGTTAGGCATGACTCACGGCTCCCCAGAATGCTCATTTTAATTCTGTGCTGGATTAAATGGAGGAGAAAGGTGTGAGGGGTCTGGTGCACGCAAAGAACTTGTGGTACAGGCTCCTAACATCAGTACAGGCTGCTAATTAGTACAACAAGTTGTCTATACACACATTAGACAGAAGAAGGATTGTGGACAGTGCAATCAGCTGAGTGACTAAAATATTCTGAATCAAATCTGACTCGTAATACTTAGCAGTGAGATCAAATATGTCTTAATTTGAAGGGTTCTGGTGTTTTTATCAGTGTAACAAGATCTTCCTCATGGTCTGGCAAGATTATAATCATCAATGAAATCACAGACATCCTGCATAAGAACTGTTGTAAGGCTATATCCAAACATCCACCCACTGGGCCTGTAACACTTTATGTTCTACATTAATTGTCTTTACAAATGCATGCAATTTCTGATGACTTGTCAGACAGAATTATATGCTTCTCATATGGCCTCTCAGATGGAGATTGGCTACACTGTGTTAGTATTTAATTGTACGTATTCACCAACCAATGAGCAAACATGACTCATCCAGATCTAAGTACACATTATTCTCTTTTGTTGGTTTGTTTAATCATGATCATATGTAATCCAAGGCTGAAGCATGCTTTCATTGCTGTTGTGAATTTGTGATTGGCTTCTTCGGATGCTAATGCAAGCTTCACGTTTGAGCCGATGTGTCAGCCAGGTGTTGTTGGACTGTGACAAGTTGCAGGGTTCGCAGAGACAGGCCGTGACAGACAGTTTCTCATGGCTGTGAGCACAGCTATGTGAGTCACGTGTCGGAGAGACCGTCGCCTCTGTCTTTGACACCCAGCAATGCTAACATCTCCAGGCAGCCTGTCACATAAATCCCACATCCTGTCCAACCTCCGAAAGTTTGATGTTTCAAGAGCTGGGCCCTGACTTCTGAAATGTCAAAAGCCTTCTTTGACAGTTTATGTTACCTTCAACTTCAGCCATGACGCACCGAGCCACTCTGATTGAGCTCATGTTAATTGAATTCAGTAGGTAAAGGGCGGATGGAGGGGAAAGAAGCAGTGCTCCAGCAGGGCTGAAAATGATGATTTTGCCTTTGGGGCGAGGCTTGAGTCAGTAGAGCATATGAGCCATTTTCAGAGAGTTTCATCAGCACTAGCCTCATGTTCGAGTTGGATGGAGGGATGTTGGGCAGAGACATTTACCGATACACAAGCTTTTATGTAACAACCTTGTGATGTGAAGGGGTCGTAGCTGGTTCACTTCTCTGTGTTAGGTCATAGTAGTAATAATATTAGGAACAAAATGAAGATAATTTAATATAGTTCTTAATAGACAAGTGATTTTAGTCCCCAGTGACTCCTTTTTTCTATTTTGCTTACACCAGTTTAAGAAAAGGTTCAACAGGGGTTGTACCATTAATGTCTACAGTGGCCAGATTGAGGTCAAAGCACTCTAAAACCTCAACCACTAGATGCCACCAAATCTTATGCACAATTTACTGTTGCAGGTGGAAATTGTCTTATCTTGGATGGATGTTTAATAAAATAAAAAAAAACTAGGCTCTGTTTTGTTGCATTACACATGTGCCACTCTCTGGAAGAATGATTTACTCCATTATTGTGAGCGAAAGTACAACCTGACAAACTGTCACTAGTTCTCTAACAAAGCAAACATAATCCTATGCAATAGGGCAAAAACCTGATTATGTTAAAGGGCAACAAATTAAAATTTAATGTTGCTGTCATATTTAACAGAAACATTCATGTATTCGGAGCGTTGACATTGCTCAGTGTCTCAATGTCTGCAACAATCTGATAATATTTTGTAAAGAAGGGACAAATGAATATATTGCATAAATCAAATATTTGTGTTAAATGTTAAACAGAAAAGACAAACAGCAGTAGTAACTTGAAAATGTCTAAATGCAGTAAATCTTTAAATGATCTGTTTAAATCCTGTACTCACAACTTATTAGAACTTATCAACAAAAGCCTGAGCCTGTTTGTATTCAAGGAGGCACAAAACAAATCCTCTAATACACAGTGTAGGGCAGTGGAGGCCCCTGGGCCCTGAACCAGGCGCCGCTGTTTATAACCTGATCTGTGTGTGGTCTGCTGTTTATACTTCCCCAGAACCTGAGCTCACAGAGGAACACAGGAAGTGACAGGATGAGGACGATTAGCCCCGCCCTCCTCACTCAGTGGCACGTGCACAGCCTCATACTGACTGACTCATAGCCCTCCTCACATGGGGAGCAGCACGACCTCTTATTAAATCACTGTGTATGTGTGTATTTGGTGTTTACTGATATGAGGCTTCACAGGATAACTGGGATTCGGAGGCAGCGATGTGTGAGAGCCCAGATCAGATGAGGCCATCAGGGACAGCGAGCTTAAAGAGGTTTGTGGCAGCCGGAAGAGATAGAGAGGTCAAGCCCTGTTGGTCACAAACTGGCTAAAAGTTTGCTGAAAGGAGGGAGAAGACACATTATTAGGAAATATATCCAATAATTAATTAAAATGCATTTCAGTATCATAGGTTTAAGCAAGTGGGAAAGTGTAACAAAAGCTGTGGCTGCTTGGTGACAGTGTGTCTGAGCAGGCCAGTTTTTAGGTTGGTAGCTCTTTCCCACAGTCAGGTCCAGCCCTAAATGGTTATGGCTCTGATTGGCTGTGACCTGGAAGAGATGAGACTAATCACAGCAACACAGAACAGAACTAGAATATGTAGAACACATATGTATGAGGTTGTGGCAAACCATAAATCAGTTCATGTATTTCAGTCTTATTTTAAATCAAGATACAAATTTTGAGGTGATTTATAATCGCTAAGTGCCCCGGGGTCACGTATGTTCACTAGTGCATATTTCACTGATGAGTCCATATTACTTGCAAGAACCATGACAATGTGAATCAAATATACATAATTTACATCTTTTGATTTCATTATGCAACAACATAAGTGAAAACAAATGCTGTACACCTTTAAACTAGAGGTGGGCGATACCAGCATTTTTCTTTTAGATACAATACCATTAGTTTATGGTACTTTTTCATTGATACCAATAGAAACACAACTTTTTCCCCTTAAAAGAAAATCACATAATTGCATAGTGTTCATTTATAACTTTATTGCAAAAGGCAATATGAAATATGAATAAAACTTTTTAGCTTTATAAAACATATTGTGGGTAAAAAATAGCACCACACTATGCTTCTTTTTGTCCCTTGACCATCCATGCTGCCGCGGCGCTGCTGCTGAGCTCACTTGCTTGACTGAGGTTGAGCAGTGAGCCTTTCGACTCTGACATCTGATCCTTAGATGTCAGATAATCATGTGACACAGAAGACCGTCTAAAATATGCCCAGGCTGGTTTTCACACACACATTTACATAAATCTAATGCCTAAAACTCTCAGAAGTAAAAACAATTTGTGTGTTTTGTATTAGCGCAGTGGTACTGAGACATTCTTTTAAAGCATCGATTCCAAACTATCGACCAGCGGGTATTGAAGTATCGATACTTGAGTATTGATACGCCCATCCCTACTATTAATAGCACTTAGAAGCACATAGAAGAGTGTTGGCAATGAGTGTGAACACACGTCTGCACGTACAGGCATCATCCGCCTCCATTGCAATCTGTCCCAGCTCCACAATGCTTAATGTTCAGCTGTTTTCACATTGGCCACTTTCACTGAGACCAATATAAGCATCAGTGCACTTTCCAGTGCCCAGACAGACAGGCACATTGCACACAAAGCCAAATAGAAAGCATGGTCAGTGAGGATATTTTGGTGGTAGTGGGGTCAGTGTGGCAGATATGGCTGTGGCAGATGTGCACTGCCAGGAGCAAGTCAAAAATAAAGACACACTCTCTTGAGGCTGTACTGACACTGCTGCTCCTTTTCAGTTTGCTTATACTCTATGCTAGGTTTTTAGGGGAGTAAGCACTTATCGAAACAGGACAAAGTGCCTTTTAGTAAAAAGAAAAAAAAGAAAAAAAAAATGCTGTTTATTTGAAGAGCCAAGCTGTGACTCAACCACATGTGACTGAGAGCAGAAGTGTCAGTGAAGCCAACATGCATGCATATGTATTCTGTGTGTTTGCAGGAGAGGAGTGAAGAGGAGCGTGTTACTCACTTGAGGTCAAAACTTTGCTTTGTGCTGGTGGGGGGGAGGGTTATGTAACAAGGACAGATAGATGCATGTTATTGCCATGATAGCACATGTGGGAGGATAAGGGAAACTGTGAAGGTGATATTACGGCATTGTTTTGTTACAATTTTTGTTTGGTGCTGCATGCCAGGTCTTTATGCTCGCTGTTTACCATTCAGGTATACCATATATTATATTTTTATAAAAACTAGGGCTGGGTATATGTCTAGCTTGGAAGAAAATTTGTTTAAAGCTCTTTCAAACAAAAATTTATTTTAGACCACAGTGCAAGGTGTGCAATTGACCGCTTACTAAATCACTGTGTATGTGTGTATTTGGTGTTTACTGATATGAGGCTTCACAGGATAACTGGGATTCGGAGGCAGCGATGTGTGAGAGCCCAGATCAGATGAGGCCATCAGGAACAGCGAGCTTAAAGGAGTTTTTGGCAGCCGGAAGAGATAGAAAGGTCAAGGTAGTTTGTCCTGGACGAGCCCCCATTTGTCACAAACCGACTCAAGGTTCAGTGAAAGGAGGGAGTTTACAGGCTAAAACTATATCCAACAATTAACGTGAATCTCAGTATCATAGGTGTGAGCAAGTGCATGTATGAGCCAATGTGTGGATGTGAAAGTAACAAAAGCAAGGGCAGCTTTTAGGCTGGTGGATCTTGCTCACCAAAAACAAGACACATCAGGATGTCCTTCTAACCATTTGTTATTCTCATTTATCAAATTTGTATTGTTTGTAACTAAAGTAAAGTAAATCTATGGATTCATATTAAACTATTCAAATGCAGTTTATTCAATACCCAGCCTTTTTATAACATTGGGCAACGAAAGACTTTCACATGAACAGATGTTACAGATGGTGTATATGCATCAGCTTCAGGCAAACCTTTGAGTCACTACGACACAAGAACATGTTTAGAAAAGATGGTATCATGGGAAATCTAAGAATACATTAACAAATCAACTGAGATTTCTACTGCACGTGAACATTTGATGAAATTGACAGGGCACACAGCACCAGGGGAAATACCAGTCCATCGGGAATTTTATTTATACAAGAAATCCTGAAACATCAAGCACTCGCACTCATCACAATAAGCCACGTGTGTTGGGCGGTAATAACATGTTCAATCATACCAAAACTGTGTGGCATTTAATATGTCTAACTGCAATAAATAAACACTCCAGTACTGTTCCAATAAACACTCAAAAAGTGGTGTTGCTATGGATGCTACTGTCTGATGAAATAATGTTAATAGTCATTTGTATCACACCTGCATCCTTCTATACTCTCCTATCAGACAACTTTCTCCATCCTACTATACTTCCCTTTGTCCAAGTGTCCTCTCCACTCTTCACCCTCACACAGTCTGTATCTAGTCATGAAAGGGGAATTTTCCGCTTTTCTCATTCCATTTAAGCTCTGCCAGCACTAACCCATTGTGCTCTGATGTTCCTCTCAGGCAAGAGGTCTAAATCAGGCAGAGGAAGACGGGGGAGGGATGGGAGGATGAAGGCAGGAGCGATGGTAGGGATTTGAGTAAAGTGAGAAAAAAATGGCGGGTGAAGAGAGTGCAAGGGGGAGGGGAGAGACAAGCGCTAGAGAAAATGTGACGGGGAAGCGATGTGTAAAGGATGTATGAATAAGCAGGCGGCGTCTCAGAGAGGGCTTAGCTCACTGTCATATGCATGTAATGTGTCCTCAAATCTGACCTTTGACTCTTACTGTTTCCAGTGCATATTGCTTTCTCCTAACAGGTCTCAGTGTTCTTCTTGTGTCCAGATTTTCTCATCTCTGGTTTGTTTGACATAAGAGACAATTTCCATCTCTGTGCCATGCACCAGCACTGTTTGAAGCCAGGTTAGAGGGCTGTATTTCTAGCCTTCATTCTTCGAGCTACTTAGATTAATAAAACTGCACAAGACTGTCTGCAAGCACATAATATCAATATATAACCTTTAGTCGCAATAGCTTTAAATTGGTTTCAACATACTGGCAGCAGTTTTACAGGGAAGAAAGACCACACAGCACACAGAGAAGTAAGTATACTGTTTAAAGAATAAAATGTATCACAGAAGACCAAAATATCAAGCACAACCTTAACAGATATTGATGCAACTGTCCTGACATACAATACAGACAGTACAGTAGAACAGAGTGTGCTATGGCATTCGGTTTCTGTCGGGTCCCTCAGCACCACACTGCGTTCTGTTTCGATTTGTCCTGTCAATTTGTGTCGTCAAGTCTGCAATTGCAATATGGACAGCAGCTGTTGTTTGCATTTCTGACCAGTTTTATTTTCAGTTCACACTCAATTTATAACAGCCTATTTCAGACAATCCTCCGAATATTTATGGTTTAGCTTTTCTTCTACTGATAAAAGCATTTTTTGGGGCTGTGAATGTCGTCATAGAGTGCGTTGCTTAGCAGCTTGTTTTCTCAGTTTCAGACATGCCAATGTATAATTAGAGTCCCAGTGTGGGTCCTGGTGGTTACTTACCGAACTCACAAGTAAGTGTATTTGTCTCTGAGAAATGAGAAGGACTCTTTTTGAGTGCTTATCTCTTTAGAAATGAGCTTCTAGATCAAGCCTTAGATTGACTGAAAAACGGTGTTAGAAATCCTAGCTTATTCCAGTGACCTTTACGTCAGCATTTTTTGAGATACTTCCTGTTACAAACAAAGCTTGACAGTTCAGTCCTATTGTCAACAAAGATAGTCCACAGTAGCTCTAAAAGTTGCTCGTATTGATTATTTTTACACACTTAATCTCACATATAATCTCCATTTACCCTAATGTTTTTGGATAAAATAACACCAGAGCCTTTCCACATGCAGGCTGGGTCTAGATGTAAGTATCATGTTTGTGTCCTTTGCACTGTGGCAGAAAAAAAATATGTATATAGATGATGTTAGGAGGAAGGACAGTTGCCATGCTGACATGCTGTGCAGTTCAGGACCTCCTGGACAACCAGCGGGGCATCAAACTACTCGTGCCTGTGTGAGTGGCTCACCACCATACGGTGCCACGCTGCTATGGGTCTACCTGTCTGTTTGAACTCACATGCTCACAGTAAAACTCTCCACAAAACCTTCAGTACAGAAACCACTAGTCTGATGAAACAGAGCACTCTAACTACTATTTGGATCACTGTAATATTTTGTCAGCACATGAGGGAAGCACCACACGCTGCTTTCTGTAAAAACAAACTGCCAGTTACTTTGTAATGAGGTCAACACTGAGTTCACATTGTTTGCTGCGGGGGCACAAATATTTGAAAATGTAATCCCTTGTCTAAAGAAAAAAGATGTTGGCAGCTAAGGATCAGGGAGTATGATTTAGGGTGAATTAAACTCATTTTTCAAGCCCACACATAGACTCAGACTAAGCCACCAAAGAGATGCCTGTACCATGATCCCCGTTATTATGACTCACACCGTTGATTTGCATATGTCAATAATTATATACTTTAAAAGTACATACAGTATAGTAAGTGTTCTTTGGTGACGTTGTTTTGTTGTTACGTGCCTTTTTACCAAATAGAGTTGAATGTGTGAGACAAAAACATTTTGATCGGTCTACTGTTATCATCAAATTCCTCAATGGTATAATTCAGTATTGCAAACAGGTACAATAAAGGAGACAGTAAAATACAGTACACATGTGAATTTAGCATTAGTCTCAGCTACAGTACCAGCTGTAGTCCTCTATGGAATGTATGTGTTTCATTATTAAGCCTATGTGTCATCTTGGATTAAATGCTCCTGTTGGGTGCATGCTATAGGGCATCTGTAGTGGGCTCAGTCATAATCCATAAAGAAATGAGGGAGACCTGGGCTGGCAGCACAGCCCATGCCTGCAAACGTGAAAAGCAGAGGGCTAGAATTTGATGTTGAAACATGCTGGTAGAGCAGATTCTTTTGATTCAATTGCACAGAGATGACAGATATGATCTTATTCACTGTTTTACATTTCAATCTACTCACAGGTGGCAGCTTTAAAATGTCAGGAAGATTTAAAGTGAGCCGCACAGGTACATGCTAACAAGACGCGGCTAAGCCTGTGACAAAAAGACTGAGATGCTGCTCTGTCGCTCCTGATCCACGGGGACTGGAAAAGTAGGCCAGTCTTGGAGTCAAACTGCTGCGAGGATCAGTAGGCATGAGTTGTTGACTTGTGATCAAAGTCTTCTCTCACACATTGGATAGCAAGAGTCTTCCACAGAGAGGGAAATATTGAAGATGTTTCTCACAAATACACCTGAAGCCAAGGATTTCTTTTTAGAAATAAGGTTTTCCAGCCAAAGATGGCGTCACCATGTCATCAAAATAAGCTACTTCTTAAGAAATCATCTTTTCTGCTGATGGAGAGTGGATGGAGAGTGAACTATTAACCCTGCCAAAGACACACAACAGATAAATGACACTACACTGCAGAGAAAATCCTATAGGAAGCCTTTTAAGCCCAAGGAAATTATATTATGAAGTCACTCAATCGTGGTAGCTGCAGGCACGTGCAACATTGTGTTACATGGCCATGTAACTGGAGCCAAAAGCTCTAATTTTAGAACATTTTCACTGCCAGCATCATTCCCTGAAATCATAAAGATGACACACATTCAAAGCTAGAACTGTTCACTGTGATTTGTGCAAATGTCAGACTACATTTTGTTAACATGAGTGTTCTGCAGAAGTCAACAGCAGAAGACAGCCCACACTAATCGTCTACTATTTATTTAAAGCAATCCAGTGAACTCTTGTCTGGACTGGACACACAGCCGTTTGACTCAGTTGCAATTAAGGGCTGTTTGTGTGTTGACAAACACAGTGCGCCTCATGACCCTCAATGAAGCGCCATCACTAACCCCAGGAGACACTGGGCTCGTCACGTGTTTTTTGTCCTCATCCCTGGAGCACAGTCATTGCACGCTCAGATACAATCAGACGGCGAATCACTGGATGCTGTACAGCCAACAGTGAAGGCGCGCGCCCATTATGGGATTGTGCAAAGGGAGGGAGCGCCGCGCGCGGACAAAGCCACGGGATTGGTAGAGATGAGCGCCAAACTTGTTGACTCATATCAGAGCAGCTCCTCTCATCCTTAACGCACGGAGCTGTCCAGGGTCAGTGGTGCTGAAACTGCCAGCTTCAGACACGCTCTTGGATTGATACTTTCCATCATTCGAAACGTATATGCTCTTGAATATTCCGGACTTGCATCGGCTTTAAGCGCCACTTGGCAGATATTTACACACCTCTGCTTCAATAGTTTAACTTCCTCGACGAAGCGCCGGACTCTTTTGTACCAGCCATGGCTTTCATGGTGAAACACGTGGTGGGAGGCCAGCTGAAGAACCTGACAGGCGGACTGAAAGAAGAGAAACCCGAAGCGGAGAAGTCGGAAGGGGCCGCGCACGGAATGACACAAGAGGAATTCGAGCAATATCAGCAACAGTTAGAGGAGGAGAAGTAAGGCAACTATTGAAGCATGTGGTTGTTACATTGAAAAAACAAGATAACAATGCGTGGTGAAAAACAGCGGAATGATAAAATGTTGTGTTTAAAGCGTGTGGCTGTGGGTAAAAATATAAAGCAGACAGCTCATGGTGCGCCGCGCGCTTTTTACGCATCAGTGCCATAATACGAGCGCTCCACGCACAGCTGCTCCCGTCGCCCAGGGAGCTCTCCATCTCTCAGCGCCAACAAATTATGTCGCTTTTAATTTGGCATTCTTCGTTCTGCCACGGAAATGTCTACAGGGATTTGTGCCCGAGGATGAACATGTTCCTGTGTTACACACGTTTGCGTGCGCCTGAGCGTTGGCACATAACTCGCGTGAAGTAAAACACTGATGTGGTAATTACCCACAAGAATAACAGCTGTCATCATGTAATATATGTCATAGCCTAAACATTTTCAAGTGTTACTACACTAGTTGTTCGACTAAACTCAACTGGATGTGTATAGCTTTCTGTTTCACTCGGATCCTACCCTTCATATATGCATCTTTGCTCAGGGTCCCAGCTGCTTGTGTGTGTTAATTAAATTATGTGTCTTAGAATTTGAACGTTCTTTGATCACTTCCATCTCCTATAAGTAAAGGACGAAGGACCTTCAGTTCATTAGCCTCCACAACAAGGTCATTGGACAGAGTTCAGGCAGTGACTATTCTATGGTCATGAAATAAACTAGCAACATGTAATGTCATATCTGCATGTCCAATCAATATACAAATATATACAGATGAGATTGGTTCAACACAAAGAGAGATGCAAAAAGAATTCATCAAATTGTTCCCATTGGTTTTACACTTCTATCATTCCTTACACGTTTAGTGGACACTCTCCACCAAACCTTTCTGCTCCATTTTCAGGTAAGAGGCTCCTCTTTCTGGAGCTTTTTGCTCCAGTAAGAGGAGCTGTGCAAACTCTGGCAGCATTAACTCAGAGCTCATTCCACAGAGCTCTGCGGGGGGCAAGACATGACGCCCATAATGTGACCTTCAGTAAGGAAGTGAGTTATTAGACAAAGGTGCTAAAGATGAATGACGTCACTAAGTAGCCCATACTGCTCTGATAAAGCACTGTGAGGTTGGGGGTGGCACTGTGAGGTTGGGGGTGGGTTGCTCACACTGGCATGTCACAGGGAGACATTTTATCACACTCAGCGCCGGGCCACACTGACAACTGGTCATCTGATGCCCTTGAGAAGGAGTACAATGGCCTTTGTTTATCGGTCAGGAGAGAACATTGCAAGGCCCTTCAACATGTCAGGCATTAGGCTTCTTCAGGTAAAAACAGCACCAAGTTGCATCTTCAGACAAATGACCTTCCTTAGACAGAAGAACACATGCCCACACTCTGTAACTAACACTCACAGCATTTGAGTCATCTTGCCTAGAGATTATGATCTCATTTGATCTTAAACACTTCCCTAAATATATCATTTATGATTCTGGTGTGCATGCATGGTTGTAACCTTTTAAATAGCAATAGACCAAGATGTTATTCCGAATTCTGAATTTAGCAAATTAAACAACATAATACACATATGAACACCCATGTAGCCAAAATCATTTCTGGCACACCAGCTGAAGAGCCGTTGTCAAGTAGCCACAAGTATGCCCTCTGCTGGAGTCATCGCACCTTGCAGACTGGTTCATGTCGTGAATATTTTAATGAAAGAAACGATAAACCTTCTACATTAATAGGTTTAAATTGTTTTCTGGCATGTACTGTCTGAGATGTAGTCATCTGAGAGGGTGTGGCCTGCTTAAGTAATCCCTGTTAGATATTTAATGAGCTTCCCCGAGTGCTTCAGGCTTAAAAGATGAAAATGTGGTGGTGGTATATAGGCCGACATATATATACATACATATATATAGGTTCTGTGTGTGCATCTGCTGCAAGTGGACTTCTAGTATCCCATTGAAAAGAACATGGGGTTGCTCCTGAAAAGAAGCATCTACTTTGCTTTACTCCTGTTAGAACAAAGATATGTATTTAACAGTATCTCAGTGACCCTGGTTTGGGCAAAGTTAATCCAAGGGATGGGTGTTTTAAACAAATCTATGTTGTTTGTGTTATTTTGGGGATAATTTCATTTTAAACCTTGCTGCAAATTGATGACACTTTATTTTAACAGTGTAACTAGAATTATTATTTGAATACTAATATAAACACTAAGTGTAAATTTGGCTTTTCTTTTTCTTGCAGACAGGAACGAGAAGCCGAATTTGCTCAAAAGAAAGCTGAGAGGGCCACAATTAGATGTCATTTCCGGGAAAAGTACAAACTACCCAAGGTAAACTGGGCAGCATCATTTGGCGTTTTGGCCTTTGAAGCATGTCTTCCTGTTAACCAGTTTGATCTACTGTGTTTCTATGTGCTCACCACAGAACGAGAATGATGAGACCCAGATTCAGCAGGCAGGGGATGACATAGTGTTGCCCACAGAGCTGGCCAAGATGATTGCTGAGGACAACCAGGAGGAAACCCACAAGCAATCTGTGCTGGGCCAGCTGTCAAACATCCAGAACGTGGACATCGACCAGCTGAAAGACAAAGCCCAGGCTACACTGGACGATCTAAAAAAGCAGACAGAGAATTGCAGTCTCATGTGATCTGGCAAACGCCGTCTCCCTGAACATTAGAAATCTGGTTGTATAGATTTATTTTCTCAAAGGCAAAGCTGCTCTGAAGGTGGAAATACTTTAGACGCCTTAGTGGAAGTCAGTTGGTGGAGCCATATAACAACAGTTTTTTTCTAGCTGTGCACAATTAGACTGAAGCCATATAGAAACAGACAAAGAAGCTTACAATGAAATGTAGGGCCTGACTACAGACTGACAAAAAGTCTGTGTTTTATATGTGGTTGTTGAGTTTAATTAATCAGTTTGCCTGTTGGCCTTTAGTAGCCTAAACACATATTCAAACTGTGTTTATATGGCTCGTTCCACTGATGTGTAACCAGTAAAGTGTTTCCTATCAGACAAGCAGTTTTCTCTCTGATAAAAGTTTATGTCAATCCTTTTGCCTAACATCCCCCCCTTTATACCTCACATTACCAGTCTTACCACAATATTACAAAATCTGCAGCAGACTCAGATGTGTGATGAGGTTATCACAGGTCATTGCATTGGATTAGATTAAAACATATAGTACTGATTGTGGCTAATGTGGGGAAGCCATTAGGTTCTGTTAATTTGTTCCTCTACAATACTACTCAAAGCACAATATCAAGAAGGCAATATTTAGTTAAACAGAATATAGGATAAATTTCTGTTATTGTTATGTAATTCCTCTTGACATATGTTAGGGATTTTGAGCTTTTCTGTACTTCAGTGTGCCTTGGACGTCTGTGCAAGGTTGTCTCTTAGAGCTCTAAAAACGACATGCTGCTTTCAGCAATGTCAGGCCCTTTGATCTTTTCCACTGAAGCCTTGCTGTTTTTAAGCAACCATGCTTGTGAGCAGGCAAAAATTAAGAATTGCAGGTTGCAGTTTAAAGCTATCTAGAAAGTAACCATTCTTGTTGGTTAAGTCAAACAGTGTTTGTGCTAAAAAAAAAAGGACAAGCTGCTCATATCAGAGAAATGTAAATGTTGTAGAAGCCAAAGCCTTTGCTGAAACACTCCAACTATTATAAAGGAAATGGGACAAATGGTCAAATGGTGTGTAAATGCAGTGTGTACACATGCAGCCAAGTCCATATACAAATATTTATGTCATAAAACATGTCAATGTATCTGCTGCTTGCCTATACTATCAGCAGAGGAGTGTTCTTCACTCATCAACTCGCCAGGTCTTGTAATGTTGCCGTCTGTCTCCTGACCTTTGGCCTGTCCTCATTGACCTTTGCGTCTCAGTTGTGCCGTTTTGTGCTTGTGGATTTGTGTTCTTTAGCCAATGTGATCTGATGAGTGGTGTCTTTGTGAACTATGTCCTGTGGCTCAGAGTGCTGTAAGTAATGATGCGCAGCACACGGTCACTCTAGTATACTGTCTGTGTTGTTCCTAACATTGTGTAAATTATTGGAGTGAATTAAGAGAGGATACTGCTGTTATATTCGTATATACTACATTTGGCTGAAGTTTGAGTTTATGTATGTTTATGTAGCATTGGTTCAGAGAGTGATATCACATTGTCTTTCATTTGATTACTGTTTTCAAAATGATTCCCATGTGTATCATGAGGTTCAGTTTTAATTTTATTACGGACAAAATGCTACACAAAATGTGAGCTTTTAAATGTTAGGTCATGACCTTTGGGTTCCTTTTTCTAGGTGCTCCATTACTGAATGAATGAATGAATGAATGAATGAATGAATGAATACAGAGACAACTTTATTATTATTACTGTAGTTGTTGGTGTTTGTGAAATAGAACAAAAACAATTTAAAGCAGAGGAGAAGTTGCAATAAGTCATTTTATGATAAAGCCCTCATGTTTAATCACGAGACAATGTTAAAGGGTGGAACAGAAGCCATAAAGCAAGTTTTTGCTTTGAATGAGTGTGCATTATAATCTATTTCAGTATCAAGTACTATTGTATTTGTGTCATGCTGTGTACCAGACATTTTAGGAAATGGCTGCCATGACATGCTGTTTCCTCTTGTGTTATTTAGTTTTTTAATGCTATCTAAAATATTGGAGTGTATCTTGAGTTAAAACTGCAATAAACCTATTTTAGGATCATATGAACTATCTTTTTGAGTTTTTGACAATGCCACCACAATTATTACCATTTGTCAGCAGTTTTAAATACAATATACTGCTGCTAAACACCAGGTGGAGACATTTGGACATGTATTTATTTATAGCCTACAGAGATCATTAGAAAAAAAAAGGATTCGATACTAATAAAAGGTCATAAGCCTTATGAAGCAGTGACTTAAAGAATGGCAGCAATGTCTAGGTCTAATGTGAGTTTGGAATTAGGCCAAATTAATCCATCAAGAGATTGGGTTTGCTTCGATGCGTCGGTTTTTTTTCTGTTAATTCGTATACACACGTCACATATAGTAGCAATATTCTCATGGTTAAACATAGGGAATAATCTTGTTTGGTGGATTTTGTGGTAAAAATACTGAGCATCTCGAGGACAAAGTTGGATGGAAAAAACAACATCTAGTTGATTACCATTTGAATAGTCCTAAGTCTGAGCTATAGTAGTTTCAAGTGTGTTGTAAAAGGGGATAGCTGTAAAATATATTGATGCTCAAACCCGTCTCCATTGATAGGCCGTAGTGCGTGAACAATCTTCAGGCTGAAGAGACACTAGACCACGGCATGGCCAATCTCACACAATTGAGGTGAAACGGGCCAGAAAATACTATTCGTTGCCATTCTCGTCCATCAATCAAGGCTTGAAGCTATGCAGAAAGAGTGGCGGGGGCGCGAAGGGAAGAAATTGTCAATTAAAACCCAGGAATATAAACAGCAACCAGTGTGGCTCTCTTTTGCACGCCATGTATTTGCAGAAGTGAACTTCTGGGTAAGGAATGCGTCTTGTAAGCCCCCTCCCCACAAAACGCGTTCCCATCAAAGAAGTGGGACCACACAGACTCAGGTTTTTTTGCAAAGCTAATGGTGAACATTTTCATCTAGCTTGTCCTGTTATAAACTGAGGATTTGTGCGCACATTTGGCTGCTGCGGGTCTGGAAATGGGACCCACGGCTGACTTCTAAATGATGACCAATCACTGGCCAGGATTGTAAATGAGAGTCGGAGAGGGGGAAGGAAAAGTTTTCTTTCTTTTTTTCAACAGAGGGAGGGGTGTTGTGGGGAAATGCTTGGCGGACCATGAAGCGTAACAGCAAAAAGAGGACAAAGACGCACATTGCGGAACAAAATACGAACGGGGACCTTTTTAAACTAAAATCATAAGACGCGTAGATTGTGGTATGCACTTGTGAAACTGGGGATACGAAGTTTGAAGCAGCAATGACAAGAAGAAGAGTTCCGAGTGGGTTGTGGACAATAACCGTGGTTAAGTGTGCGAGTTAACTTTGGACTGCCCCACGGGGCATTCATTTCTGTGTCCAGCGGGCTCTCCACCGCTGGCCTGGGGCATGAGGAACCCGCGCCTTGGATCAGGATTTTCTTTGGATGACAGTTAATGCGCCAAGCGTCAGTTCATCAAATGGCCGTAAGAATCTGAACTTAACTTCTATCGAACTTTGTGAAGTTTGGGGAATTTCATTTAAGACACAGTGACGTTTGTCAAGTTGTAATGCTCTGTGAACTGCATTCTGGAGGCGTCTATTTTATTTGAGTAGTCCAAAATGTTCTGCTGAACATTCTTCAGTTCATTCAAGAATGAGATGCTGGTGCAGCGTCCTGGCCCTCCTCTCGTGGGTGCTGGTGGCCCTGGACGCTCAGCTCATCTGCTGGCAGGCGCTGCTGCGGTGCCACGAGGAGCCCGAGTGCGAGCTCGCCTACAGCCAGTACATAGCGGCTGTGAGGGCAACCTCAGGGGAACGAGGCAGCATTGTCCGAGCCACTGCATCAGTGCACTCATCAGACTAAACCAAACTCGCAGCGGGCCGGACCTGGAGAGCTGCGACTGCGCGCAGGACGTGGAATGTGTAAGCGCCAAGCGGGCCATAGAGCCGTGCCTGCCCCGCAGACACCCCAGCGACGCCGGGGGCATTGGTTGCATGGAGGCCCGGCAGCGCTGCCAAGAAGACAGCAGCTGCCACACCTCCCTCGCGGCCTACTTGTCATACTGTGGCCAGCTGTTCAATGGCAGGAAGTGCTCCTCAAAATGTAAAGCCACCATTCAGCAGATGCTCTTCATCCCAAATGGCATGCTGCTAAACCGCTGTGTTTGCGATGGGGTGGAGAGGCCTTTCTGTGAAGTGGTCAAGGAGAACATGAGCAAGCTCTGCTCCATAGGAGACCACATTGTTATTTCAGACCAGCCTGATGTAGATGACAACTATGAGGACGAAGACTATGATCCTAAAAATGACAAAGAGGACATGTATCTGGACTACTCTTCAGCTGCTCAGAGGCTGTCTAGCTGCATGACTCTCCTGTTTCCTCATCTAGTATGGATATTCTTTTGACAGTATGGCTGACCTGCTTCTGGATTTATTAAAGACAGTGAGGCAGTCACAGACATTTTCTGCTCCTCCAGTCAGCTCTTTGGGCTCTGGATCTGGTAAGGATTTGGCTCAAAACTCTTGAGCACATGCAGCATCAAAGCTGCTGGATAAGGGAATTTATTTTTTCAACCCCGGTCTCTATTCCATTTTAGTAGCACACTGACAGTAAGCACAGTAGTAATTTATGTAGGGTTTTCGCAACCATACAATTTGCATAGTAACCTTTCTTGCACATTTCACTCAGGAAAAGTGTTTGGCCTTGTAAAGCTATGATTAAACTGCTCAATTACCTTTGTCAGTAATAATATAATCCTTTGAGGAGAGGAAGCTGTTTGTTTGGTTTGCTTTTAGTGGTGTGGTGCTTGAAGTGTGACTTTATTAAGACCTTAGACAAACATTGGACACGTCCAGGCTCTGTTTGCTCTGTTCTCCATTTTGTAGGGCTCGGCATTGTTGCAGCAACCACACTTCAAATATTTGTGGGAACAGTCAAAGGACAGGCGAGGGTGTGGGATCAAGTACTTAAATTAGCTAAAGCGCCTCTCCAGCACTCTGTCTGGGGCCCTTCCCCCCTGCAAGATTGTGAAGTTTTCCTGAGACCCCGTACTCCTCCCTCCAGTGTGCACCCTGCCCCTTGCGCCTTTAAAACACCCCTGTTTTTATTGCTGCTTTCACGCCGAAGCAGCAGCCCAGAAATAAAAAAACTGCTGCTTCTGGTGAAAACAGGCCAACATGTCAAACAATTATCACATGAAGGATTTTACAAGTAAAGACTTGACTTCTTGAAAAGATCAAAATAAATGTGCTTGCTTTTGATTTACTTGATTATTATGTTTTTAAAAATGGATGTTAACAAAATTGAATTATTATAGGACCCTTAATTTGACTTATAGTCCCATCCATGTTCATAGCAGCACAAATTGTTTTCCACGTTGTAACTAAAACTATCCAGATGTGCAGCATTTGCCACAGTCACTTTTTCTTTCAGAAATTCTATATTTATATTTGTGGTCACTTCTTGTTGCCAATTCTATCTGGTCTCTTGAAATCCTCACAACCCATTTAAGTGTTATTAGACACTGTTGAATGTTATGTTATGATGCTCCAGTATGAAGGAAATGTACATATTAGTTTTATGCAGAAATAAGCCATTGTCTGACCACTGTTATACAATTTAAGGTGAAATGAAACACACAAATGTAGGTTGGTTTATGTCATTAAACAATAGCTGTCATCCTTTAAGTGAAGTGACTCAAGAGACAATATGTTTTATAATAAAATGTTTATGACCTAATGTGTGCATTCACTGTATTTTTTCTTACTCAAAAACAATACTGCATGTTTGATTTAAACTCTAGATAAAGGATTTCTTTTAAGACGATGCCAGGTGTGAGCACAGAAAGTAGAGATTTACAGGCAGCCAGGACTATTAACCTTATTTACTTTAACACACCTGGTGAAGCCTCCCCAAGGATTTTGTTCATGTGGCGGAGTATAATCTTGAGTTGTACACTGCAGAAGTACATTAAATCCAAAACATAATAATGTGGAAACTTTTGCATGACTTCTACATTTGTTTTGTACAGAATAGCCACTGTCTATTGTGTCACACAAACAGATACATTGTGAAGGAATGTTTGCAGTATGTTTAGAATAGTTAATAGTCTGTTTACTGAATAGTTTGACTTACTCTGGTTTAAGCCTAGACTATTGGCATGCATCTTTTCTTCCAACAGGGTTGATTCTGGGAGCAGAATCAAAACAAACATGAGCAGAGAAGCTAGGTAATGGACGTAAGGGGGTTACAGAGGCAGTACTGTGCTGGAACCCATTTTCTAAATGATCTTTCTTTAAGTTTCTCAGAAGCAAAACCCCCAACTCCTTTCAGTCTTTTAAAGTGGGAGTGACCTGAGGATTTAGGCGGCTCTTGTCTCTGAGAGGTACAATGTTCTATTCATGATAGCCATCTAGCTAACGTGAATGGCTGACCTGCTCTGGGGGAGCTGAGGTCAAGAGTACCCAGTACCTCTGAATCCAAAATACAGAGACAACCTTTCTGAGTGAGGCTAAACCCCCAAATCATTCAAGAGCCAAATCATTAGCAAGAACACAACCATAGGGAGGGATGACAACTGACAACACTAAAGCTGCAAAAACAGAGGTTGATTAAAGCCACAATGCTGTAGTTTGTCTTTAGGGAGAGAAGACTAGGGGTGCCTTAGATCACGGCATGGGAGAGGTTTCCACTTTACATTCTCTCTATTTGATTGTAGGTTGAGTTACTCTGAAGACATTTCAAGCTCTTTTTGCTTTTTGAGGGCAATATAAATTGGCAGAACTCCCGGAAACAAGCAACAAAGCTAGTAAGAGGGTCAAATCCGCATCCAAAGTTTTCCTGGCAACATAACATTCATGTCATAATTAACGCAATGAGGCAGAGCCAACAATGTGAGCGCTCAAACCAATTACAACCCCCCCTCCCCAGTGCCATCAGAGAGGCAGCCACTGAGAGGGTCTGTTGCTCCAGGACTCAGGGCAAAGCTCCCTCTGTTCTGCGGTGCAGTCTGGGAATGATTTACACCTGGCAAGTCAGGTGTGCGTCATTAGCCAGCTGCAACGGCAAGAAGACGAACATTATGTTGAATCCAGGTCAAATTTGAAAACCGCTATTTGAAATGAGGGTGACTAGACCCACAGCCTATTTAATAGCTGTAGGTGGTGTTGGAAAAAAGTATTGGTGTGGTTATACCCGATAGTCACAGATAAAAAAACATATCAATATTATCTTGTATCTAATCTGCAACATGTAAAGCTAAAATATATGCACAATGTTGGTTTAGCTTCTAAAAGTTGAGAAGCTTCAACAGTGAAATGTGTTTGCCAAGAACTTATTTCTCATAGTTTCTGCAATCTTCTACATTTTCCAGGCATTCGCATGAGTCATATAATTATGAAATGTCCTTACTTTCCCTTGCCTGCCCTTCTCTCTCCTCTTTTGTGGACATAAGCCAGCTTTCCTGCAGACTGCCCTGCCAGATGATGTCGATGGCCAGTAACAAGCGACACTCACGCCAATTCTTTTGTTGAGGTTCTAGGTTAGAAAAACATAATGGCGTTTATTTTTTGGTACAATAATATGTGAAATTATGGCAGACAAGGCAAGCAATTATGGGATTTAACTCTTTTTTATTATTTTCATTTCTCAGTTAATACATCAAATTAAATTACAGCAGTGAGGATTTTTTGCCAGCAAAAACATAAACTTGTTACTGTGACAATTCGGTTCAGTAGTACACAGTGTAATATCTGTCAATTTCATTCACAATAATACATTTATCAAGTATTGTTTGAAATAGTCCCTGTAAACCTACTGCAATTACCTGCGTGCCTAAGAAAATGAAAGTCAAGTGTTTATTCCACAGAGGCTGCACGTCTTAAGTTTTACCCTCAAAGCGGTGAGCCTGTGGTTGACCCGCACCAAAGGCAGCCGGTTTGTGATTATTTAGGCAATGATTTTATATACTTACTATTAAAAATCAAAACTAAAATGGGAATTGTTACCATTAAGGCATTTCAGTAAAAGAAAATTACCATTAGCAATCAGTCTTTTCAATATTTATTATGCTAAAAATGCTGGCCTACATTTAAATATTGGGTCAGGAAGAGGGATTTGGGCTGTGAAAAGCTTAGTGTAATTGTTCAAGTGTCACATATCTACTTATGCAACCTATATGTTTTCTTCATTTACAATTCAACACTTCATCTGCCAACACTTCATGAACAAAAAAAACATTCCACACAGAAACAAAACACAAACCACTTTAACTCCAAGCAATGTGAGCTTCTTAAGGGGCAGTGTTATTTTCCCAGTCAGGTGAATGTTTGGCTCTGTCTCCAGCCTTTACCCAGACAGGCAGTGTGTTGCCTTGTAAGCTGTTAGCTGTGGGTTCTTGCTGCATGTGGCCAGCATCTTTTATTGCAAACAGCAGGCTGGAAAAATACAGTGATTGATGTGTGTTAGTTTGGAATGATACTTTAAGAATACAAAAGACAAGTGTCTTTTTATGCACACAAATATATCCCAAACAGCCAAATATAGTGCATTATAATAAAGAATCTGACTCAATTACAACATAATGGTCCTTTGTTTTAATCAGTCATTGTCTTTAGAATATCAACCCATTCCATTTTCTGAGTCTGGTGTAAGCTACGGTCACTAGACATGGACGTTGCTTCCTGCAACCCTGTCTAGTACAGCTACTACTGGATCTGTGCCAACTAGTAAAGCTGAGTGTAATGTGGCATTTATTAAAGTAAGAGCAGCAGAGGGACACATCATTCTTCATAATATTTTAGCAGCCCCTGGAGTCATCTGTGCTCTTCCTGTATTTCCTGTATTAAAATCCCTTTAATACCACAGTGCTCTGACCGTCTCTGTGAAAACAAGCTCTTGTCTAGGCCTTAGGTATCTTAGCCATCTAAGAACAAGTTACACACATGTTTCAGTTGTATTTATGATCCTTTGTAAATGAATTAGTATCTAGTGTAGTCCAGTTGTGTCATAGTTTGTTAGAATCAAATTTAGGTTTCAAAAGATACTGTTTACAAGGGGACAAAGCATCCAAGGGTTAACCTGAAATACCATTAAAGCAAGAGAATGCCTCATAATTTTCTGGGAAAAATCCCTTCAAAAAGGACATTTTATTACAACCTAAGGTAGTTGTGACGGCTGCATGGTTTTCAAAACAAGCAGTTGTACAACATAACAACTCACCGCTTCTCACAGAGTCTGCAAACGATTCTTGTTCCGAAGACACATCACTCTGTGTCTCCCGCATCTGTAAAATATACATGTAAATAAATAAGAAAAACGTTACCAAAATTATAATTACTACACATAATTGTTTAATAGGTAAGTAAAATTGCATTGGTTGTGTGTCTGTAATTTTTAAATACATAAAATTGGGGAAAAAGCTCACCTTGATATGCTTTTTCAGGTATTCTGCTCTGTTCATGAGGCTTTTAATCTGGTAAATAGATCAATATAGAGCTGAGAATGGTAATGGTGATAGATGAACAATATATACATTGTTGAGTAAAATGACAACTGTATCACACAAAGTAATCGTGAAGGAAGGTTAAAATGAACTAGAATTAGCATGAGCCATGCTAAGTTTACAGTTCCTTTGAAAAACCAATATGATGAGGCAAATATTTAACGTGACCACAAGGTTTCAGTAGCCAACCCTGACCCAAACCCTAAATGACAACCACAGACCTTTAATCACAAACCCTTTCATCAACAACTAAAATAAATGTGGAAGAAATCTAAACATTTAACATGGAGCATATTGATGAGTTGTATAGTTTAAAAAAGGATATTTTACCCTGATGGACAGTCTTGGTAATAAATAGGATACAACTTCAAAAAGGCCCATGAATCTCACTCACTACAGCAGATATGAACACACATGGGGACCAGTCATTACAGCTTGCGTTAGGTCTTTAGGGTTCTCACATACACACATGTTTTCGATCTTACCCTGCATACCCACCTTCCTAATGCTGTGTTAGATTATTGCAGCCGCATCTGAATTTGCTTAAGACAAGCTCCCATAAAACTTAGGGAGGTCCATGAGGCCTACTCCAAGCCCCATTCAAGCTCCATTCTGTGCAAGCTGGCAAAATGCAGCCTTACAGAAATTGATAAGAGCATTAAAGTCTGTGTAATTTCTAAGGGTCTGTTCAAAACCCTGACAGTCCCTGCAGCCCTCTAACTATGAGCTGTCTTTTGTTTAGAGACAGGGCCACCGAGAAGCTCATTGGGATCCACCTGGGCCCAGTGATCTTGCCTGTAAAGCTCCAGCTTCCGCCGGCCTCTCACACGGCTGGTTTGCTTCCGACATGGATGTCTGTCCGCCTGCCACCCCTACCCGACTTCTTTTGTTGTGTTGAACATTTAACACTGCCCAACACTCCACAATATTCCACCTTTAAACATACACACACTCACTTCCGCAGCCACACCACTGACAAAAGTCTACTGAAACATTAGAGTATTGTAGTAAAAATAGATTTCTCTAGGATTTATCAGTAGCAGTTGTGTGGTCAATGTGCGGCTAGAGTTTACAGCTTCATATAAGTTTGTTTCTGGCTAAGGAGTCGACATTGATTAATCCCTATAAAACAGCTGTGTAGATGATAAATTATATAAATCTTTGCAGAAACCAAAAACCATAATTGGAAAGCCTTGGGTCATGTGATGTGGATACCAATGTGCTCTTTGCTGTAACTGAGCTGCTATGGGCTCACAAGACCTGAAAGATAGTTCCTCTTGTGGCTACTCAAACAGACTGCCCTGCACACTCACCTCGCTGTGAAGCAGTTCTTTCCTTCGGCCCTGAGGATCTGCTGCTCACCAAGAGAGAAGATTCAGAACATAATGAGAAAAGGAACACAGAGAGTCTACCTAATTGTTTGTTCAAGAGGTTTAGGTTGTATTTCCCCAGTGTGTCGACTGGGGGCTTGAGGGTGGAAATTGGTCTAATGTGTGCCAGTGTTTTCATCGTTTTGTTTTTTTAGCACAGTGAGGGAAAAGAGGAGTGTCATTTGGGTGCAACAAAGAGCTCTTACTCTAACAAAAAAATAATAACTTTGATGGCATCTATTGCACTGCACATAAAAAGGTGTGGTGCCAGAATAGGCTCATTCTAATTCACAGGCCAGACTTTAATTAAGTATAGGCTATGCCTAGTTTCATGTTTTGTATGCGTCTGCTTTGATTGTGTATTCCCCCTCATTTATGTAGCAGTGACCTAGACTAGATTTTTATAAATGTTGCTGAATTCTGTGAAATGACAAGCCTTTGAAATACAAAGAAAGATATCTACCTGCCAGTGCCAAAATAAGTTCACCTAGACACTGCTGGTACAAATCTAGGGCATCAGAATCATTGAATCCACTCTCCTCCTATGATGGGCAGATGATAACAGGAAATAGAAAATATTTTGTTTTACATCATTCAGTCTGTAACCAGGAGAGGTAATTTGCTGATTTAAAGAGAAACTTAAGCAGTTTTGCTTGATTAATGAAACCTAAAAAAGAAAAGCAAGCAAAAGAACCTTTGCAATGGCAGTAGATGCCATCTCCAGAGCAGCCAGCAGTCGTGGATAGTCCCTAGACATTTCTGCACAAAAAGAAAAGAAAAAAGAAAAATGTTTATATAAATATTTACATAATTTGACCCTACTACAAATAAATAATTACCTATTGTGTCATTGTATATACTGACAAAAGGTATGCTCTCACTCTGAGCACTATTACCTCGCAGGATATCACGTGAGGTTCGGGCCTCCTCAAAGCTCGCTCTGTTGTCTAACGCCACCAGTGCTTTCAGCTCCTCGGCTCTGGACACATACTCGCTGACCTGTGGAAAGCCATCTTACATAGGATCAACATAACCATGTAAACCATACCATATGGTATTAATATAGAGACAATCTAAGTAAAATCCACTTAAGGGCAAAAACTCTCAAAAACTCAAAAAAGAAAGTAATTTGAAAATGTTTGGTGAGAGAGTTTTTAGGCTTACCTTCTGCCTTAGGGCATCTTTGCGTTGTCGGTCTGCTTCATCTGAGAACAGCAGGCAAGAGATGTTTTAGTTTTACATCAAGAGAGTTTACTTTGCTGGTTTAATGTTGAGAAACAAAAGATGTGCATTGTTTGAGGGTAAAATTCACCAACAGGATATGAAAGTGTCGTTGGTCTTACAGTGAATGGCAGGCACAAAGTGTTCAAGAGCACTGCAGTAAAGAGAGAGTGCAGAGCTCCAATCCCCCGCCTGGTCCTTCTGAACAGCCTGCAGGACCAAGTCTTTCTGAAAGGAGGAAACAGGAACTGTCATTGAACGCAAACTGCTGCATCTTTCTAATGCCTATGAATGTATGGAGAGAAAGCACATGCTTTGAAAGCAAAGAACATGTGCTCATTCAATCACACCCATATGCCTCTGCATACTTATTCTCTTACCGCTTTTCCAAGACTCTCAGCACTAGACATGTGCTCTAAGTCCACAAAGGGGTGAGTGAAAAACTCTGCAAAGGTGATCCGGGCATCTGGATTTCTCTCCAACAGACGCAACAGAAGGTCCCTGCAGTCCTTAGATACCCTGGCCCCTGGAGGGAGCTGATGCACAAAACACAACCTTATTAAGTTGCACTCAATTTTAAAGTAAAAGGACAGAGCTGTTTCTCAAAACATCGGGGTTTCATTGCACTGTTTGTTAAAAGATTTGCTTAAATTATGTCTGATTTTCTTTATAATAACAAAGGCCTTCTTCCTCGTCTTTTAATTAGCAATCTTTAATTTTATACCAAGCATTTTTTAAATTATTGTCACAAAAATGCGCTCTAATGTAAATTTAAATCAGAAAAGTTTAATTACTGGTATACAATTACTACATTACTTTTCTATTTCTCATTAAAGTTTTATCTTAGTTCTGTGAGTTGTATTTAACAACCTTGGGAAAAACAACAGTTCATTACAGTAAAATTGTGCCATCTAGTGGTTCAGTTAATAAGTAAGAACATGTCACTCCAGTTGTTTTACATAAAGGTGAGATCTTTATATTATTTTAACATAACTCAGTGTAATAATATTTAACTAAAAGACAGCAGTATGTACAGGTGGGTGAACACATATCAAGATGGAGTATTACATGTGGGGTCCCCCAGGGATCAGTACTGGGGCCATAACTAATTTTGATCTATATTAATGATTTATGTCTTGTATCAACTAAATTAAAATTTGTCCTATTTGCAGACAATACTACTTTAGTGTATTCAGGTAATGACTTACATCAAATGGTAACTGAGATTACAACAGAGTTTTGGTTTAACAGTAAAAGGTTGTCAATAAACATAACAAAACCAAAATGATGCTATTTGGAAAACATAGAAAAGATTAACTGATAGATAAGAGATGCTAATTGATAAAGTTAAAATAGAGTTAAAGAGCATAGTTTTTTGGGTGGGATCCTCAGTAAAAAAATTATAATTTATCAAATAATTAAGTTTGAAAATAATCTATATAATGATAATGAATTAATGAAAATTAAAATGGTAGGAATAATCCCTGTTTTTTGTTTTCTTTCTATTAATTGTGAATTTGTTATGGTTGTTTTTGTGTTTCTTCGGTTTTGCTTTGTTTTTATAGATAGATTTTTTTTTTTTTTTTTTTATAATGTTAAAAGGGGTAGGCAAAATAAGTCACAACTTCAGCCTACACCTTTTCAGTCAATATGTTTGGTTTAAAATGAAAGTATGGATTTTTGTTAATCTTTTATTTTTTGACTGAAATAAAATAAAAAATTAATAAATAATTATTGAGTCCAGAGGATTCAGAGGTCCAGAAAAACAGCAGCTCACAAACCTACCTCGATAGGTTCGTTTCTCCGAATCTTCTCCTCCAATTCAGCAAATGACCTTGAGGCAAAGGGTGGTCTTCCAAACAATGCCTCTGAATGCATAATAAGAACAAGTTTGGACAAGTTTGAACAAGTACCATTTTATTTCACTTTTATTTTACAAAAGTGAAATAAAAAGTATGTGAACCTTTTGGAATTTCATGGTTTTCTAAATAAATTTATCTTAAAAAGTGATCTGATCTTCATCTAAGTCAAGGGTACATAATGTGTCTAAAAATAATTACACAACAAAACTTGATCTTTCATGTCTTTATTGAGAACAACCAAACAATCTCATTGTGCTTGTGGAAAAAATGTATGATCCGTTGAGTTAATGATCTCAAAAAAGCTAATTGGAGTCAGGTTTTAGCACAACTGGATTCTTTTTAAGATAATAATTTGTAGGTGTGGACTACAGTTAATTTAATAAAAAACCCTCAAACTTTTGGATGCTGCACAAGTAGAACAAGCTTATGTGAGCCATGCCTCGCCAAAAAGAGCTTTCAAAGAAGCTACAATCCTGAATTGTTGCTTTAGATAAAGCTGGAAAGGGTTACAAAGTTATTTCAAAAACTTTAGAAATTCATCAGTCTACAGTTAGGCAAACAATATACAAATGGAGACACTTTGGGACTGACTACTCTACAAATAAGTAGTTGTGCTAGTTGTGCTCTTGGTGTCTTTTTGACTGGGCAGTCAAAATGACATCGAGAGCACAACAAAGACTTGGCAATAAGGTAAAGAAACAACTCCGAATGACAGCCAAAGATTTGAGAACTTGCTTACATCTCTGCTCCTGAGTCAATACATAAAACACATGCAGGGTAAGCAGGGTAACCACAGCAAGACACCACTAAGGAAGCCACTGCTTACTAAAAAGAACATTGCTGCACGCGTCAAGTTTTCAAAAGAGCACATTGACACACATGAAACTAAGATTGAACTATTTTGAAAAAACACAAGTCGCTACATCTGGCGTAGAAAGGGACGGGCATATCATCAGAATACTTCAGAATAATGTTAGGATGTCTGTACGTCTAAAACTGTGTAGAAGGTGGGTGATGCAAAAGGACAACAACATAAACATCGGAGCAAGTTCACAACAGAATGGCTTCAGAAAAACAAAATCAGCTTTTTAAATTGGCCAAGTCAGAGCCCAGACCTCAACCCAATAGAGATACTATGAAAAAAAACAAATAAATAAAAAACATTCTGCAAGGAAGAATGGGCTAAATTTTTCCTCAACGCCGTGCAGGTCCAATCCACAGCTACAGGAAGCGCCTGGTTGAGATTATTGCTGCCAAGGGAGGGTCAACCTATAATTTATTCTAAGGATTCACTTTTTCCATTGACATTTTGAATGTTGAATGAGTGTGTTCAAGAAAGACATGAAAGTTTAAGAAAGAAAGAATTTTTGGTGTAATCATTTTTGACAAATTATGTTTGTCAATACCCTTTACTTAGATAAAGATCAGATCACATTTTAAGACAAATTTATTCAGAAAACCATAAAATTCCAAAAAGGTTTTTTCTTGCCATAACTCACCATAAAGAATCACACCCACTGACCAGAGATCAACCCTCGAATCATACTGTCGCCTGCACACCATTTCAGGAGCCATGTACAGTGGAGAGCCTCTCAGGACACTCTGCTCATCCCAAGGTGACATATACTGGGCAAAGCCAAAATCTAGACACAGAATCGCACAACAATATATTTGCTGTAGTTTGTCTTTATTTGTGTAGCACGTACAATCTTAATTTAGTACATGTATGAATGTATAAGAGAGAATTAGATCACCTGCTAATTTAAGAACAGAGCCACTCAGTAGAATATTCTGAGGTTTTAAGTCCAGGTGTGAAATATTTTTTTCATGAAGAAACTGGAGGGCGCATGCTGTTGGTACATGCAGATGTAAAGTATTATCTCTCAACTTGGCTTTAAATCATTAACATTTATACAGTAGGTCGGAGCAGTGATTTACCCATCTGCTGTAGAAAGCACCGAGCCACCTTTTCAGGTAAGATTCTCCGACTACGGATGAAGCAGGATAGGTCCCCACCAGAGCACCACTCCAGAATCATATAAATGTTGTCAGCATCCCACTGCAAATAGAAGGAGAAGAAAATCTGATTATTT
Organism: Perccottus glenii; assembly: GCA_024416835.2. NCBI lineage: Eukaryota > Metazoa > Chordata > Actinopteri > Gobiiformes > Odontobutidae > Perccottus > Perccottus glenii. The sequence continues at coordinate 9,301,563 of CM044548.2, forward strand.
TCTTTTTTGTTTTAATATTTAATTAATACATCCCAAGACATATGGGACACACTTGCCTGAAAGTCTTTAAGCTGGACTACATGTGGGTGGCTTACAGTTTTGAGGATTTCAATTTCTGTGAGTAGGTTTTCAGTAGATGCCTTATTTAAAGTTTTTTTCTCAACCACTTTCACTGCAACTACCTCTCGACTGTCACCCTGCAATGCCACAGCAATAAATAGCAAATAGAAGAATGTGAAGCAATAGAAAACATTTATGTTTATCTAAAACATATATAAAATAAAATTTCTATAAAACGCATGGTTAACACCTTGTTTGATTCAATTTATAGTGTAAACAAAAGCATGTATGTATACATAGCCATGTTGTTCTTAGTATTATCCACTAAGACACTCACCTTTCTGTAGGCCTTATAGACTGTAGCATAGGTCCCGCTACCCAGACGCTCTGTGAGAATAAAGTCTGCTAGTTTTGGAGGCGCAAAGCTGGAGGTTGAAGCCATGTTAACGGCAACATTTATATTCCCAGGCAAATCTAAATGAAGTACAACCACATTTATGGAAAACGAAACAAAAGTGGTCTATTGCGTCATGAACAAATTTTCAGAGAAAGAAAGTAAAATATTTAAATAATAAACATAATTTTAAATATTAAATATATCATGACGCTGTAACAACACGTTTACCTCACATGTACCTAAATGCAGAATAGTTAACGTAGTTGTATTAAATTGCTCACCTCTGCTTATTACTTAGCAAGATTATCCAGCTCATAACACAGATGACATGGTAAATGAATTAAGAAATAATGCTTTGTGGAGACGTTACTAATTTAACTGTAATTCCGGGGTAGTAGATAGTGCTCATAATGTAGCTTTAACGTTAGCTTCCAGTCTTCAGTGCTTTATGTGGTTATCTATTCATGCAACTATTAAAGTTATGATGGCAGTGAAAACCCCAATATAATATCACTTCTGAAGAGTTGAGCCTTAAAAGACTGCGGTCAACAGAGCAGATTTTAAGACTTTCTCTGTGAATGAAGATTGTTTACTTACAGCCCTGACGTAGATGGTCGCGCACTGACTGAAAAAGTCTCAGAAACTACGACACTGCCGCCTAGCGTAATCGTCTGTTATAGCAATAAATGGAGATAATTTTTGTGCCTAAATAAAATCACAAAAACACTGAGACAACGAGCATTTTCACGAAAAATTTTATATTAAACAGTTTAATGTTTTCAAACAATTTATATCTTATCTTTTTAATATTATGGAATTTAATTGAGTTAAGTCTAATAGTCGGTGTGACTGTACTATATGGGTGTAACCAATGTGTGTAACTGATTTGTTTTGTTCTAAAAGCACGACGGTTTAATGACGGATGTGGATTGGTTTAACCGGAAGTTCATTGTCATTGTGGACATGATGGTCATTTAAATATGGCGGAGTACTTGGCTGCACGTTTGGCCGCCCAAGAGGACGAAATTGAAGTCCTGACACAAGAAATATCTACCCTTCGCGATGGACTGGTTCGAGGTGTCTCTGCCGTCGGGGTTAACACTCCTTCACCTGAGCTGGAGACCCTGCGAAACGAGAATGAGAAGCTCAGATACCGGCTGCTGCACCTCCGCCGTGGTCTTCAGGCGGAGCTGGAGCTAGATGGAGTCAGACAGAAGGGGGCAAAGTGTGACAAAGCTGCTCAGAAAACCTCCAGTAACGTGCAGCAGATAAATTACCAAGACCAAAGTCACAGGAAAGACAATAAAAAGGTACATTTTTTGTTATGCTTCTCAGTTAAAATGCACAGCATAAGCGGCAATGGCCTCTTACTAATGATTTTAAATGACAGACTAGAGCTTCTCCATTTTTAAGTGACCCAGTAAACACACTGTAAGTAATTATCAGTTCTACGAAGAACAGGCAGTTGGTCTTAAACAAAATTTATTCCTTCTTGTTTAATATAACGGATGCTCTTCTTTGCAGGCATCAACTGAAGATACCAAGTCAGGAGACAGAAATAAGGAAAGGAAGAAGCAAGAAAAAGGGTTTGGAGATGGAAGTGCGAAAGAGGTAATCAAAAAAATAAAAAAAATAAAAATGGCACAGTGTGCACACGTTTTATGCAAAAACTACCAGATTTCTAAAAAAAAATGCTTTGATTTTGATTCTGTTTCTTTTTTTTTTCAAATTAATTAAAATAAATTATTATTGTTATTTATCTGTTTTGTTTGTTTGGTAGCTGAAACCGTGGCCAGGATACATTAGTGAGCGCCTTAGCCTTTATGAGGAGCTGAAGAGGGAGAGTGATGCAATGGTAGCTCAAAAAGCTGCAAATAGCAGACCCATTACAGTGGAGCTTCCAGATGGCCGCAAAGTGACAGGCAAGGCTTGGGTCACCACCCCATATCAGTTGGCGTCTGACATCAGGTTTGTTACCAGCAAAAACTATTGGAATACTATTGATCTTCTAAAGTGTCAAAAATTGGAACTACCACAAGTCTGTGTTAATTTTAGTTTGTTATTTGGCTTTAATGTACACAGTTTCACATGTGCTTTATTGTTCAGCCAGGGCCTGGCTGATAATGCTGTGATTTCTCGGGTGAATGGTGAGCTTTGGGACTTGGACCGACCTCTAGAGCAGGACTGCTCTGTTGAGATCCTGCGCTTTGACAATGATGATGCTCAGGCTGTGAGTAGTCAAAAGTTAAATATATATTACTAACTGTAAACATATAAGCTAAGAGACTTTCCAATAAAATGTCAATGCAAAAAAAAGTAAGTAATAACATTTTTATCCTTTTGTCTAAGGTTTACTGGCACTCCAGTGCACATATTTTAGGAGAGGCAATGGAGCGCTTTTATGGTGGCTGTTTGTGTTATGGACCCCCTATTGAAAATGGTTTTTACTATGACATGCATCTGGATGGACAAAAGTAAGTAACACAACACAAGTGTGCACCTGTAAAAGTGTCTTTCTGAGGTTTCATATTTAATTTTAGATGCTTGCATTTAAAAGACCAGCCTGTGAAACTGCAAATTTACTGTATATTGTATTGTAACGAGTTTGCATGTGAATAACATCTTTTAATTAGAATATTCTATAGGGATACAATAAAGTGATGATTTGTGTTTTTAGAGGAGTGTCGAGCACTGAGTTTGGGGACCTGGAAACTTTGTGCAAGTCAGTGATGAAGGAAAAGCAACCATTTGAAAGGTTGGAAGTCAGCAAGGAGACACTACTGAAGATGTTTAAGGTACCATAGGCAATCAAGAAAGATAAAAAAAAATAAAATAAATATAAATGTTTTATCTTACTAACTTTGCCTGCATTTCCAGTACAACCAATTTAAGTGCCGAATCTTGAATGAGAAGGTAACCACCCCAACAACTACAGTCTACAGGTATATTATACAATACAATAATTATTAGTGTTACTATCCTTGATTTTTTTTTTTTTTTTTTTTTAACCAAATGGATATAAATTCTTTTTTGATAGATGTGGGCCCTTAATAGACCTGTGCAGAGGTCCTCATGTCAGACATACAGGAAAGATCAAAGCCATGAAAATCTATAAGGTATGAAAGTACTTTTTGTATATACATATTCTACATAATTTTTAACATTTTGACATTGGAAAATCTCTCAAACCTGAATAGAGAGAGTTCTCCAGAGACGGTTGTCTTTTTTTTTTTACTTTAATACACAGATGCACACAATTTTTACAACAGTAACAGTAGGCCATGTTGTTCAACTAGCCAGTATTACTGTTTTTTTTTCTTTACAGTGCAGCATTGCCTTGAGAAACATTTGTGTTGACAAATGTCATTAGCACACATGTATCCCCATAAAATCCAATTTGTCTTACTTTTATATTTGTTTATAATATTTCTGCAATCTGTCGTCAGAACTCATCAACATATTGGGAAGGTCGTTCTGACATGGAAACACTACAAAGGATCTATGGGATTTCTTTCCCAGACTCAAAGATGTTGAAAGAATGGGAGCGATTTCAAGAGGAGGCCAAGAATAGAGACCATCGCAAGATTGGCAAAGTGAGTAAGTGTAGGCAGGCATGTTCAAGCTCACTAAAACTGGAAAGTGAGACGAAGTACTATGTATGGTTAACTCTGATGCATAATGTTACAGAGAGTGTATAAATGGCACAACAGTTTAAAAATAGTTATAATAGATTCAAAGCTGTTTCCAAAGAACAGTATCTTACAGCTCATGAAATCTGATCTGGTCATGGTTTTGTTCTCAATTTCTGGTTGAGGCATTAAACCACTAGGGGGCAGTGAAAGACTTTGCTTCTCAGTGCATTGAACAATAATGAGTCATCCCATTGCCCCAGCTGGTTTTCCAGCACTTACAACCCAGGCAGCAGCACCTCAGATAAAAATGGTTACAAAACATGTCTACAACCGTTAAGATATTACTGTGAGGCCATCTGGAGGAAGTTTTAAATATGCCTCGAGGGGCTTGAAACAAATAAAATAAAAGCCAACCATCTTCTACCGCTTATCCAGGGCCGGTTTGCGGGTGTGGGGCCCCCGGTCATGGTCCTTGATCAAATAAAAATACAAAATGCACTCCTACTATACTGACAACAATGTGGAATCATACGTGCCAGCAGTAAAAAGGTGGTAATTTGTGTAGTATTTATCTTATCAAATACACAAGCCATTGGCTTGTCATCTATTGAGTAGGTTCACAAGTTGGGACATCTTGTTACTATCTGTAGTCTTTTGTTTTGTGTCCAATTAGAAAAATACAATAATTTTAATTTTAATACAATAGTTTTATAAAGGCCGTGTCCATTGCAAATTTTAAAAAAAACTTACGAGATTTCATCTGTCAGTTATTAACAAATAATGTAATTATTGAATCACTTTCTGTTGTGCAGGTGAAGATTCTTTTTGTCTGTACTTGCAGATGATAAGGACATATGAACTCATTAAAGTAAAAATTTCTCTAATTTTTACAGGATCAGGAACTTTTCTTCTTTCATGATCTCAGCCCTGGTAGTTGTTTCTTCATGCCACGTGGCGCATACATCTACAATACTCTCATTGACTTTATTAGGGTAAGGTTTGTCCTGTAATCCAGTCATAAATTACTTCACCATCATCTGTTTTCTAAAGCCTTTTGTTTTTGTTTAGAAAAAAGTCCATTAAACTAGGTCTATGCATAACACTAACAATAGCTGTTAGTTTAATTAATTCACATTCACAATAGAGGTCTGCTACATTGAAGACACTAAGAAGTTGTTTCATAATGTCATGAATTTTAAATTCTGCTTACAGCTCAAACTGATTTGGACGCATCTAAGCACTGCTCATACTCCGATACTTTGTGGTCAATTGGTTTTCACTGGTTTTCGCTTGTGAACAGAAGTTCTGAATACAGACCAGATTGTGGTAAAATCTAGCAAACTTTCATATCATTGCAGTGAAACTTCATGTGATATATTTGCAGAAATGTGTTAACATCTCAAGGAGTTTCACAGGACACACCAACACATAGGGCCAAGCCAAGTGGACCTCACATACATTACACAGAGATGGTGCAAGATTGTTATCACGTCAATCTGCTACCACTGTGTAATTAATGCCAATGTGGTATGTGCTGGCTTTAACGTAGGACTACAATATTTTACCACTGAGGGTATGAATAAAGGATGGTCTGGTTTCTTATAATTGCAGGTGTAATAAAATTTTGTTTACCTTTTTTAATGGCATTTGGAAATAGATTTGACACTACAATTGTCTACTACACATAAACCTTAAGTTAGTTAAGGACTATTTATGCAATGTCCAAATCTTCTTATTATGACTTCTTTTGGGTGATCTGTCTTTTAATGAACATGCTTTATACTACTTTTATTTATAATTGTTTACAGGATGAGTACTGGCACAGAGGCTTTCAAGAGGTAGCTTCTCCAAACGTATACAACAGCAAACTGTGGGAGACATCTGGCCACTGGCAACACTACAGTGAAAACATGTTCTCTTTCCCTGTGGAAGAAGAGGTTTTTGCACTCAAACCAATGAATTGCCCCGGACACTGGTGAATTTCAAGTTAAAACATATGATTAATAATGCTAATATGTGTCATTTTGATGTCCTATTTTCTGTTTTTGTTTAGCCTTATGTTTAGCCATAGACCTCGCTCATGGAGAGAACTTCCCCTAAGACTGGCAGATTTTGGAGTCCTTCACCGGAATGAGCTGTCAGGAACGCTCACCGGTTTGACCAGAGTTCGACGGTTTCAGCAGGATGATGCTCATATTTTCTGCACAATGGAACAGGTGAACTATTTTACATTTTGAGCTGTACAAACATTAGTACTTGATAATCATGATAATTTATTTTCTTGTCTTATAGATTGAGGCAGAGATGAAAGACTGTCTGGATTTCCTCCGCTGTGTTTACAGTGTCTTTGGATTCTCCTTCCAGCTTAACCTTTCCACTCGTCCAGAAAAGTATTTGGGTGACATTTCTGTGTGGAACCAAGCTGAGAAGGTCTGTTCTATATTTAATATCTTGTCATATATTAACATTGCTATATCTTTGTCTGACTATAATTTATCCTATTGTCCTACTTAATAATTTTCTAGACAAAGGTAGTTTCTTTGCTCAACTGTGGAGTGGAATAACAATTAAAGTAGTAGCAAGCCAGCTTTCATAAGCTTTAGATGAATGACCAGTGCATTGTAATTACTGTAATTGGGTGAAATTATATGATTAGGTTTGAATTATATTATTATACAACCTTGCTTTTATATATATGTCAGCAATTGGAGAACAGCCTGAATGAGTTTGGGGAGCCATGGAAACTCAACCCTGGAGATGGTGCTTTTTATGGACCCAAGGTAAGTACGGTTTGATGGAACCAATTTAATTCATTGCCATCTTGAAGAAACATTGATGCATTTTCTTTTTTACAGATTGACATAAAAATCAAAGATGCAATTGGACGTTACCACCAGTGTGCGACCATTCAACTGGACTTCCAGCTGCCTATTCGCTTCAATCTGTCCTTTGTTGGGTGAGTCCCTCAAGAAAAAGATTTATGCCCCTGGTGAGCTGTAACAAGGACTGCTACTGAATCAGATGTGCAGTGTGTCCATGAAGTTATTTATTTAGGCAGTAAAGAACTGTATGCAAATGATTATGATTATTCAATACACTTGAAAGTTTGGGTGGGTGTCAAAACGATGCCTATATTCTGCAGTCTGTCTGCAAAACATCAGTGAGTACATAGTGCTTATTGTCTGTGTATTAGGCCATAAAATGATCAACACAAATACCAGGGAGCAAAGGTAGTTATGTTTATTGCAGAACATTTTACTGACTGTACAAAATGCAAATTATTTTTTCCTCTTGTGATGTTGAACAGAAAAGATGGGGATGACAAGGCCCGACCAGTCATCATCCATCGTGCCATTCTGGGTTCAGTTGAGAGGATGATTGCCATACTAACAGAGAATTATGCAGGAAAATGGTAAGTCTTTTTTTGTTGGCTCACTATCCAATGTTTTAATACTTTTAAGATGTCTCTTTTTGTTGTATGCTTTTTAGAAGACATTATTCGTTAGTTTTGACATAGAAAGCTATGGAAGTTTACATATATTGTAGTATATTTCAAGGATATTTGACATTAATTGGTATCCGTGCTTTCTCTAGGCCACTGTGGCTTTCTCCTTGTCAGGTGATGTTTGTGCCTGTTAATCCATCGTTAGAGGATTATGCAAAAAAGGTAAAGTGTCAACGTTATAATTGAATACTGTTGGTGTATACATGACCAGAAAAATATTTTATCAATACTTTTCCTGTTTTTCCTGCAGGTGTGTAAGCAGTTTACAGAAGCTGGTTTCAATGCAGATGCAGACTTGGACTCCAGTTGCCTTCTAAACAAGAAGATTCGCAATGCTCAACTGGCCCAATATAACTTCATTCTTGGTAAGAATTTGTTGCATTGTACAAAGATTTTCTGATTGCCCACTGTGTTGTTTCGCCCATTATTGTAGCTATTAATGTCACCTCTAATCAACACTTCCAAACTGTTTTAGATTTGTAAGACTCTAAAGACTCCTAAAAACTGGGGTTTTCAACCCATGTATTATGTTTAGCGCTATATAAAGCCAGTCATGCACATAGCGGACTTGTAATTGTAATAATGTAAATATTTACCAAATGCACAAACTCCTTTTTTAAACAAAGGAACAGTCTAAACATGTTAGCAAATTTCAGCTCTCCGGTCTGGCTCTAGCACTTGTTTTCAAATTTCAGACGCACAAGACAAATAGATGTGTTAGGGTAGCTGTGTGCTCATTTGTCAATGCTGTCTGTCGTAACCATGTCAAGCTGTTGTATCTTGCCATGTCTTGGCAGTGGTTGGAGAGAAGGAGAAGATGACTAACAGTGTCAATGTGCGCACAAGAGACAACAAAGTCCATGGAGAAATGTTGGTGGCTGAGGTTCTGGCTCGCTTGACGCTGCTCAAACACTCTCGCTGCCAAAATGCTGAAGAGGAATTTTGATTCATGAAAAAACAGCAAAGACCCTTGATTAAGCATACAATGTGGACAAATGTGGATCAGAAATACTAATTTAAATCTAGTGAGTAAACAGAAAGTTACAAAATTGTTAATGTTAAGTAAAAATGAATGGTACTCCAAGAGTAAACTGGGTAACATAGGAGTTGTGAAGATGAAGATGGACAGGTTTTGTGTGAATTGTGATGGTTTTTCAAAAATTACATAAGAGATATTGTATTATTTTCACATCAAATGATTTGTCTGACAAATAAAGTAAAGTTTGTGATGTCTTTGAACTGTTAAAAAAAGGAATTTTCTCTAAATAATGCACATTATTGACAATGTTGTGAACACTGTCAATGTCTGTCTCTAAGTATCGGCCCTGTGACTAACTGGCCATTGTTCAGGGTGTATCCTGCCTAAGGCCCAAAGTTGCTGGGCTAGGCTCCAGTTACCCGCAACCTGTAACAGAAAAAAGCGGAAGAAAATGAATGAATGAATGAATTAATAAATCAATGTTTTCATCCCTAATGGATTATCTTCAGGTCAGACTTTTCTCATACATAAAAAAGTAATACATTTTTTACAAAACAATTAATAGTTATTATAAATATGAGCATTTATCATACAATATAAAAACTTTTTAATTTTCAGAGTGATGTATATAAAAATAATATACATATGAGAAATATACACTTTTAATAAATATTAAAGTTGACAAGTTATTTTAGTTGTCATTCATCTAAAATTGGTATTTAAACTATTATTGGTAGCCTGTTAAAGCATGTTCCCCATATTTTTTCTTTGCTTTTTTAACATTAAATTTGGCCAATGACGTTCCTGCAGTAAGCTCAACAATCAAACTCCTAAAACCATTACCATTAAGTTATGAGAAATGATATGTAGTCTAATGCACTAACATTAGTCATATTTATTACATTTTGCTAAACTCAGGTTGAGAGCGAGTAGTCTGCATGTTCTCGTTTTTCCGACTCTACTTGAACACAGCGCATTTCTTAGCAGCAACAACAATGGCTCCTGGTCACTTATGGAAACCGGACCGGGGACGATGCTGTAAAACCTACGCCGTCGTTGTGTTATTGCTTATGGACCTGGTAGTACAGTGTGTTCATGGTATGTCAGTGTCTTCTTGAAAATTGCCACGCCTCAATGCAAAATATCAAGTATAACTAGGTCGCTAGCCTATATTAGCTTATGCGTTGTTAGCAATGGATAGACGAGGTGCTAAAGCGAGTTTTTCTGTATCTTAGTTAGTCAGCTTGACTGAGCAGGTCTTTTATTAGTAACACTGTGGCTAGGTGGAAACACATTTATATACGTTTGACTCACATTTTGCCAGCATTATTTAGATTTTAAGTGTTGGCTAATACTAAAGGCTGTCATTGTGCCTTAAGTGTCATGTGATGCAATACATGAGTCTTAAATGTAACTTACATATCGAGATCTGTGTTTTTTTTCTGTTTACCTGTCAGGATACCTGACATCACATGTTCCTCCGGAGTCTACCTACACCAAAGTTACTCAACATGGTCCTGTGATCACCAGTCCAGTGGTGCCTGCTGCTGCCTCAGGTATCAGATGTTTATTCAAAAAGGCTTGTACTCTACACTACTCTAGTTTCAAATAGTTTGCAGAAGGTGTTGCTATAATGGTTTATCAAATTATTTTAGGAAACAATATGTGTCTTTGATCTAAGATTGCTCTGATTTTTAAATTAGGAATAGGTATCTCTTCTAATTTTTAGGTTTCTGTTTGACAGTGTCTCCTGCAGAAGAAGACTACATTGCAAAGTGTCCAAGTGGTGGTCCGTGTAGTCGGCTGCCAGCCAATTGTGTTCACTGTAACTACCAACACAACTGCACATATGGGAAGCCAGCTCCATTCACCTGTAAACCCAAAAAGGGGATCCACTGTGTTGTGAGGCCTTTTCTTGTTGAAATGATCTTAAGCATTAAGCTAGATTTGCAATAATTTTGATTTAGGTCAAACTTTAAAAGCTTTTGAGGACTATTAATTTGATACATGAACAATTGCATAATGGTGTATAAATTCAAGATTTTGTTTTTATGTGTTTTGTTTTTCCAGGGTGAGTCAGGACAGCAGCAAACTAACTTCTCTTTGTCCATCACCTGTCAATTCTGCTGGCAGCTTGACCCACCCCTTTACCGCTGCTCTAACTCTACAAACTGTATGACAGTGTCTTGCCCAAGGAAGCGCTACAATGCCACTTGTGATGTTTTGGACCATGTGCACTGTTTAGGTATAGTTTAAAATAATCTTTATGATAAGCATTGCTATTTCTTTGTTTTATTCACAGTGAATTACATTAAACTTTAATTTAGGGCACAAACAAGTCTAAAGTATACTTAACTATTAGTCTTAGTTTAGTTTATTTGTCAAAAAAAAAAAAGAATACTTTCATTAAATTTAAAACATTGACCAAAAGGATTTAAGGCTGAAGTTGATACTTGCGCTTAACGTTTTAGGTAAAAGACGATTTCAAAAACGGTTATTTTGTAACTGGACAGGAGGATACAAATGGTCAACAGCCTTAGCTCTCAGGTAAGGTTTGAAGCTTCATATTTTCTAACCACAGTATTTACTGGTATTGCCTTCTAACCTCAATTTATTTTTCTGTCATTTTTTATGCAGCATTACGCTTGGTGGATTTGGGGCAGATCGCTTTTATCTAGGACAGTGGAGAGAGGGTTTGGGCAAACTGTTCAGCTTTGGAGGCCTGGGTATTTGGACTTTAATAGATGTGCTTCTGATTGGGGTTGGTTATGTGGGGCCTGCTGATGGTTCTCTGTACATCTGAAAGAAATCGCTGGAAACACGGATATAAATCCTGGCCCTCTTTCTTTCTCTGACTGCTTCACCATCTTCAAGAGTCAAGATACTGTGATCTTAGCACGTTTGCCTGCTCGAGCTTGCTGTGCAACACGTCCTCATCCCATCTGCTGTCAAGCAGGAAGTGTTTAGCTCATTACATCAATGCTAACTCTACCCACACTAGCATAAGATCAATCTCTGCGTCCATCTCATGTTGTGATTCTGCAGACGGAGCTGTGCAGGAAGTGGAGAAGACGCTAAGTTAGGTGTGTCTGGGAGGTTGGCCTTAATTTGGATTCTCTCACACTGAGATATAGATAGATTTGGTTTCCTGCACAGCTCTCGGAGACAACTTTGCACCTCAAAACCACGTTTTTTCCTTATTTCTAGATAAATGCATCATATGAGGGGGGCGAGTCAAATGGTAACCATGACTACAGAGCTTGGTGGTTAATGCCAGACATAATGGAATTGTAGTTTATTTTTGTCCTGAAAGATGAGTTAATGTTCAAAAGAGAATATATTCAAGACTTTTTCCTGACAATGTCAGTTATTTATTGATGTTTTCAAGTCCTGAGTTGCCACTAATTGAAGAACATTGAATGCTTTGTTATGAATACATCTTTTACAGCATTTACGTTTATATGCTGTATGAACAATAAAGGAGCCAATCCAGAGGCTTAAAACTGGGATTAATATAAATTTATTACATGTGGTTTTAAACATTCAGGCAGCCTTTTCCCATTTTGAACAGTGAAGCACCTCTATGTAAATGCATTTTCTGTTGTCTCATTTTTTAACACTGTAAATAACTATTTAAATTAACACAATTAAAAGACAGTCTTTATGTGTACATTATTTCACACCACTGGTATTTCCTTGCTAATTAAAATACTCCATCATACATGAAGGCAGGAGAAATTAAGTTTACTTTATAAGTTATATGGCTTAATGTATCACTCACTGATGCTTTATTTATTTTACTACAGACATATCAGCACCATCTCCAAACAGCTCGCTGGATAAAGAATTTATCAGGGAACATACTTCCATGTGACCACTTGTTTTGTCTGGCATTTTCTAATTGGCTAGCTAAGCCAACACAGATGCAAATCTACTCAGCCTAGTTTGTCATACTTCCTCATATTTGACTGGCTGCCACAGCCACTACACCCCTCCCACATACTGATGATGTGTTTGTTGTACTTTCTGGGTTAAGGGTAAAAGTGACTGCTCACATTGGACAAGTTGATCTTCTGTCAGACAAGAGTTGTAACAAATTTGACTTTGTAGAATAGAATACTGAGTTCAATCAATGCACATAAATAAGATTTATAGCTGGTTCAATAAACACATTAAAGATTGTACTATATAAATATAACTGAATTTAACATGCAGATGTAATAGATGTATTTTTATACAGTTATGACAGCTAAACTTTGCCACATTCACTTTACTAATGATGTCAAAGTCTGAAGTAACAAGCCAAAATACTGCACAACCAACCTTTTTTTCCACACATCAGTAGTTATTATAGATAATAGCCAAGCAAATAATTGGGCTGAAAATTATTTCCTTTTGTTATGCCTATTTGTTGGTATGAAACCCTCCAAAAAGATAATTCTGTTGAAAATGATTACTTACTTTTGTAGCTTTTATTCCACTCATTCAAACTACACGAATGAGTGGTAATTTGGAGTTGAGCTGATTGTTGTCTATGAAAGACAGACAGTATCACGACTGCCTGCTTTTGAGCAGCTAATTATGCAAAGAGGTGAACAAAAGTTTATTCATACAGTGCTTAGACAATCCAATTTAGTCCCATCAAAGCTGTAAATTTCAAAGCGCAGGTTTTGGCCCTCAACATTTAACACAGCCTAATAAACTCTGTCCTGGGCAGGAAGCATGACTAGAAGCATGTAATTGTCTGTTACTCCTGAATTACTGCAATTAGGTTAGATATTCTTTCTGCAATCATTAAAAAGGAATATGTAATGACAGAGTAAAAGCTTACCTCTACAATCTATAAGTTGTTGCATGTTTTTCTTCTAAAACTATTTCTCAGGTGCTGGATAAAGAGCTCGTTATAGAATATGTTGAGTTTTCCTTGGCTATTGTGTTAGGTCTTCAAGATTTTCTCAGGACAAGTAACTAATCATGCGATAGCCTATCCAAATGAATGTTTATTTTGGATGTGCTGCAGAATTAGAGATCATCTTCACAAGCTTTCCTAAAACCTAAGATGTGCTAGAATCACTGACGAAAAAGCTGTCAGTGACCCTGTGAACTCTTTGAAAAAGCCACAGGACATTGCAGCCGAGAGGGAACAAACTACACACACGCCAAATGCTTACACTCTGGACTACCAATCATGGGTACAAAATCATACAGAAGGTGACTGCTTCTGTTCTTGGTCTACTGTTGATGGACAATATTGCAAAAAGCAGCATTTTTGCCCATTATCAAAACTCAGAAGCTTACACAAATGCACAAGCGCAGAGAGTGTTGATGCCCTTTTTTGCAGTACACAAGCTGTTTTCAAAAGCCTGTGAAAAGAATTGAAGTGGATTCGAGAGAAAGAGAGCATTGTGTCACTGGAAAAGGCTTTTAACAAACACCAACCAAAGCATCCTTAAAATGTTCCTGAAACAATACTCAAACACCAATTATAAGTGTATACAAAATCTATTGCCCACCAGTCTCTGTGATTTTTATGTCCTGAGAGCATAACAGCACAGCACAATTATAAGGTGATCAATGCCTGTAATACAGGACTTGCTGTGTGCATCTTGATTTGACTCTACAAGTCTGACAGTTGTGGAAATATATAAAAATATTTAAATAAAGCTAAAACGACTACAGAAACTAATATTGTAACCTGTCACTGCTCCATCTCACCATTTGGGAGGCGTTTTCTTGAGGATGCTCAACCATTAGATTTTCAGTCTCCCATCTGTGCGGTTCATTTCACAGCACAGTGTGCCAACAGTGCTAGTCTGGAATAAGCCCTTGCTTTGGCACATTGACAATATCTCAAATATCCTTGATTACATATTCAATAAAGAATTTTAATGTTATCACCATAATCTGGAAGTGCTACCAAAAAAAAGGCAATTGCAGTTTTAGTGATTTATTTGTACAATAGGAGTAGCACTGTACAAACACCCCAGCTCTTATACAAAGGTAAGAACAGAAGAGCATCTATATTTCCACCCCCCACCCCCCAAGATCCCTCATACCATTCTGTGAGCTTAGCCTGGTGGAAACAACGTGGAAAAATAAAATGCTAAAAAATAAATTAGCTACCTGCCCAGTAAATACAAACTTAAAGGGCCAGAGTTTTTAGTAACGTGCAAATGAATAATGAAAATTCTAAAATGAAAAAAAAAAGCTAAATAAAAGCATAAATAAAGTATAAATGTTTTTGCCTGTCCAAACAGAATGGCAGTGGAGAAATTATAGCCTCCATTTAACAGCATGTAAAATGTTAACTCACAGTAGACACATACAGTGAAAAGGCATATGGTGACTCTTTTTGCCTATGCCATTTAGACCATTTACACCATTCATAAGACAATGTTGTGAGGTTTTACACACTCAGACCTTAAGACAGGACACTTTTTGGGAAAAAAAAAATTCTCTGCTTTGCTAACCCGTCTCCTAACGCAGAAGCAATGGACAGAAATGGGGATGACATGGTCCACTGCCAAGGGCAAATTTTCTCTCTCAAAGCAATATCACATACATTCACTCGAATTTCCTCAATTAAACCACCAATTGTTACCATGTTAACTCAGAATATCGTATAAAAATATAACAAAAAAACCCAAAACAAAAATATATCTACATAGTCTCAAATGCTGCTTGGGGCTGACTGACTGGCCAAGGAAAAACTTATGAGCCCAAAGTAACTGGGGAGCACAGGCTGCATAGACTTCACAAATCAAGTCTGAGTAGCAGCTGTCTTTCCCCTCTCTGCAATTGTAACACAGTGAAAACCACGAGTTCCATCTGGACCCCTGGGCAGCCTCATTACGCCTAGAGGCAAACCATCAGCGTTCTGAATCTTTCTTCCCAGCATTGGGCTGCCGACTGGGCTGCTCTCCTGAGATGCCACCTGCTTGCGGCGCTGAACCCAGGGGCTCCCCGACGGAGTGAGGCTACTGTCTGAGGAGTAGTCTGCCCAGCGACGCCCTGGCTCGGGGCTTAGTCGGCCTTCACTTACAAGGGGAGACTTGTGTGAATGTGGAGATTTGCGCTGAGAGCAAGGGCTGGCCCGGGGACTGGACCAGGGGCTGTTCCGTGGGGACATACCGGGGCTCAGGTGGTTGTTCTGGAAGCTGATGCCTGCAGTGGTAGGGCTGAGCTTGTTACAGGACACAGACTTCCTGGCTAGCCTCGGTGATGTGGGATTACTCTCAGTTTCTGAAGAGCTACAGGCCGAGTCATCTCCGTGGTACTGGAGCTCTCGAACTCTACTGTTTAGAGAGCGACTTTTGCGCATCCCTCCCTCCTCACGCTGTCGCTCTTTCGTCACCTTTTTCTTTGGTGGTTTAGTGCCAATGAGGATCACTTTTAACCCCAATGAACTAGCTGCACCCTCCTCACTCCCCACAGCTTCATTAGCTTTGACAGCGGCCTCCACTTCCTCAAATTCAACAATAGCACATTCCTCAGTGCCAAGCTGAGTGTAGCGGCCACTTAACCTCTTCAAATCAGCCGGGAGGTCTTTTCCAGGTTTCAGGACTCTTACAGAAGCAATAGTGCCGTATGTTCCAAATGCTTTAAGCAACAACTTCATCAGCTGCTCCTGCAGAGTGGCACCTCCCTCGCTGGCTCCATTTTCCTTAGCGGCCCCAGTCAGAGCAGCTAGTTCCGGCCACCTCTGCAAATCACTTAACAATAGCATGCGGCTTGGCAACGACTCACTGGCAAAGACAGGCACCGCAGATTTACGCCGCACTTTGCGACCCTCATCGTTTAGCTCGAGTATGTTTGAGTGTCTCAGAGCATAAGCAGTTGTTCTCCAGTCACGCGTCAAGTGCTTTACCTGCAAACAGAAAAAATGACAAGAAATCATTTTTAAAAGGCTCTCATTTCTCTCATTTTTATTCTCATTTTATTCAAGTAATTTTAGCCTCCCTTAAACTAAAACTTGCAATTAACCGATATAGAAATTTTGGCCAGATTGAACAAATGAATCCACCACTGCGTAATGTGCTCATGTATAATACATAACCTTAGTGTTATGAACACATTGGAATCTTTAGAAAAATGAGAACGTGGGAAGGAGATCAGATCACAAGATGGCATAAACAAATAATTAACAAATTTTCATTGGCCAGCAGTAACACCAGCTGTTGTGAATCCATTTGAAATTATATACATCTTGAAAGTGAGACATTTTGGATTTAACATGCGACAAGCTTTGTGCCATCTTCTACTGTATGATGAAATTATTACAGTGTGGGTGGCCAGAAAAAGTTAGGTGTTTAAATAAGAATATGAGCACACAGCCACATATTTTGTCATGAAATGGCAGAATATGTGGCTGTGTGCTCATATTAATAGAGCTTCAACATGTTTGCATCATGTTTCCACCCAATGACCCAGTGCATTGAATCCACGGTTACCTTTTTGAATGAGGTGAGCAACTTGACACTAACAAATCCCAGTTTGTTACGTCTGACATGTTTAAGCAGGAAGGCATCGTGTTCCAGGTTCTCATCTGACAGGTAGTACTCAATCTGGGCAACCAACTTTTGGATGAGTTCTGAATCTGGGGGCTGCCAGCTCTCCTCCTCCAGTTCACCTCCGCTGGTCCCAGCTCCACTGTGTGTGGGAAGACAACACGCAGTAGTCAGCAAAGAGCAAACAGTTGTACTCCACAGAAACACTAGAAATATTTAGATTTAATGCTGCCAGTAATACACTGTTACACATTTTATTTAGATGTTCACCAATATTTGAGGCACATACACATATCCCTTCTTTTTTTCCCCAGTGTTACCAGTGCAGTGACATGATTTATGTGCATTCTTTGTTACAATCACACAGATAATGACGCTAGCAATCATGAACCTGTCAAGACCTCTCCATCTGAGGGGTGGCCAGTCACAAACTCTCCCTCCCACACAGAATATGGCATCCATATCACAAAGTTTCACCACACTGGGAAACACTGCAGAGACCAAAGGCATTAGAAGAACTCAGTCAAACACCTGACAAGCTGTGAAGCAGCAGTAAGGTAGCTTTGCAGATTAGAGAGAGGGTCTGAATGAAATGTTGTGGATGACTCATCACCCCCCAAACACACACACAGGCCCAGTGCTTCTCAGGACATTAGGTAGAGCCTACCACCAGCATTCAGAGCAGAATACTGTCAAACATGTGCAATAAAAATAATGGAAAAAAGACAACAGTGAGGTTTACCTTTAGACCTTTGCTCAAATGTCGGTGTTGAAATCATACTATAGTGGTGTGTTGCAATGTCATTGGTTCAGAAGCCACACGAGATCAGAGCTTACGTATTTCCTTTGCCTCTAGGCTTCTTGTATGCTTTATAAAAGATTAGGAGATAAGCCAGGCCTGCATCATTTGTGTCAAACATGCTTCTAAACAAATGCCTGTGCAGGTGTTAGAAGTTCTAGAGCCAAAGTGGGATTAAGGCAAATAAAACCAAAATACTTGCCATAGAGGGGGAGAGACCGTGAGTTATTTATTTTCCCCATTTGCCCTTTCAAACACTGACTCACTCTTTGCACACGTAGTCCGAGCAGGGAACTTATAGGCCACAAGGTAAATATAGCAACCCTGACGTAGGCAATTAGATTAAAGTGAAGGTGCAATCCTTTATCTCTTCCAGGTGTCTGGGTTTAGAGCGGGGTGCTGCTACAGGTGGCTGCACTGTCCACTCGGGATAGAACAAGCGATCAATTATTCATACAATCAAACATATTCAGTAAAATAAAAAAGCTCAAGTACACCATACACAGAAGCTGCTTGTTAATGTTGGCTGTACTCCAATTAAAGTTTGAGCCAAAAGCCTACTACAGCATAAAATCCCACACAGAAGAGGCACTCATAACCTTGGCAACATGTTATTGAACTGCCAACTTTACCAGTCTACCTCACACAGAAGTGTAAAGTGAGTCAATCTCACACCTCCACTGGCAAATTAAACAAATAAGAGTGGCTTACTCAGACCTTGATTTGTCATGTCTTCCGAGTTCGTCTTCACTACAGCTGCCTCCGAGAAAGTCAATATTATTGGATGACAACTCCTCCGGTTCCTCGTCCTCCGCAGCTTGAATGGCCACTGTTATCGTCACGGTCCCCATCTCCTGCGAGAGCTGATCCACGGTGATTACCTCATCGACTCCGTCTGATATGCACTTCGACGCCTTTAGCTTGTGGATGCCCACGGAGTCGCCCATGTTCCTAGAATAAGACCAGGTGCTTTCACTGATCCCCTTCGCTCTGTGGCTCGTAGCAGCGGCAGCAGTACCTCCTTGAAAGCCCGGTGTCTTGTTAGGGTCGAAGGAACGCACAGGATACGAGGTGCGTAAAGCTGTTTGAGGCTTCTTCTGACACCAGTGATGGCGGAGAAAGACCCAGGGGGCTCCGAAGACGCGCTCCACGGCTCGCCAGAGACCCCTGATCCAGATCCGACCCGAGAAAGGGCCCTGAGGAACAGTGGGACTTATAGCAGCCAGCGAGACACAGCCTGGACCTGGTGTGAGCGATGGTAGACTAGAGCCTCCTTGTGCTTCTACTGCCGCCGCCGCCGTTTCTGCTTTTACTTCCTCATATGTAAGAGGCTTTCTGCTTTTGAAACGAGCTTCGGGATTGGTCTTCCCGCACGCATTCCCAACCCACGAGCAAGAGTTGCAACAAAGCCAAGAGGGAGGAAAGAGGAAAGAGAGGCAGCGCATGAAGGCATTTACTAAGGCGTGCATTTTGTCTGTTTTCCCCACACAGGCACACTATTTTTTTTTTCATGTAGGCACAAACAACCGACCCGTTTCAGTGTCTCTAAGTAGGAAACCATATGCACGTGTTCCTCTTTAATTAGGAAATCGTTGTGTCAAGGGCGACCCCTTCTCTTACGCTGCTAATTGGATAATACCCTTTGTACGTCTGTCGAGGAGGGAGTGTTTGAAGGAAGTTGAAAACACAAATGAAACTGAATACTATAAACACTTGCAAATTCCTCAATGAAAACCTGTATTGACCGTTAAGTCTAGGTAAGTTATTAGGCAAAGTGACAAAGATACATGTAATGCATTTAAATAAAGTCTTCTCATTTTAACCAAACACCTAAAGCACAATACTGTAGACTACACTTCTAACCATACAAGGACCTATAGTAATGAAATTTGGAATTATCAGTAAATTTACTTATAATTCCATTTTATTAGGTCTATGCAACCTCTTTGGAGCAAAACAACATTTTATCTAAAAGGAGAACCTTTCACGGTGTGACTTGTAGCACAATAGTGTAGTCTATAGTAGCCTAAAATCAGAAAAGTATTTATAGCTATTTATTTATTTTGCTGTAGGCCTTTTTCCAAATCACACTGCGAATCACCCATTGTAATATTGTTGCCTATTGTCCACCTGGGATGAAATATTTTACTCCACCCCACTGGCAAGCTGGCCTCACAGCTGGTGGTGGTCTGACTCATTCCCTGCACCACATGCCATGCAGCGCTCCAGTTTGTGTATAATGCAATGTGGGGCGAGAGGATGACAGGGGAACAGACAACAGAATGACAAGGAGATGGCTAACAATTAATCTGGAGCATCTTCTTCGAGTAACAGTACAGGAGCATTTCTGATAACAGGAAAATTATCTGTAGGCATTTTTCTTTTTTTTTTTCTTTTTTCTTTAACCAGGTATGTCAATTTAGAACCAATTCTTATTTACAATGACAACCTGGCCCCATGAGAGGGGGAGGGGAATTGTACATGTTTTTGGTGGTAGGGGAAACCGGAGTACCTGGAGAACACCTCGTAGACACAGGGAGAACATGCTATTTCCACACAGAAAGGCCCTGCCCAGGGCTCAAATCCAGGGCCTACTAATGGTGAGGCAGGAGCTAACCACTCTGCCACTGTGCCCCCAGCATCTGTCAAGGATTACAAAATAAAAGCACTCTGATTTAAAATTCAACATGATTTTATGAATGTTACTATCAACATGATTCACTTACAATATATCACACTGTAAGTTCCCTCAATTTAACAACAGTTATTCATCAATCAGTTATTTAGTCCACAACTTGTCCTGACAGAGCACAAAGTGAAACAAAACTGTATTTAAGATAGAAAAACGTGGATTTGACTGTGAGGTAAAAACTGTATATTGCTTGAATGAGACATTGTGATGGTCCTACAACAAAATGAAAATCATAAAAAGTGACAGTTTTAAAAGCAATCTCATTACCTCTCTGTCTCTTTTGCAGAATCAGACAAGATAAATAAAATTTAGTTTATACATTCTCTGCCAGAATGTATATTGTTTGGTATGGCCTGTCACGATGAACACCCCTCCCATGTGTCAGCCTGTGCTTCATGAATAGATTGTGACAGGCAGTGTGTGGGATGTCCCTTTGAATATGGACTTGTGTTCCCTCAGCAACTGCTCATAATGCTGTGTAAGAAGGCACTACACAAATTTTGTCCATTCTGCAGTAATTATTGTCGACTAGAATCAGAAAACACTCAAACAATTGCTTCAGTAAATATAGAGACAAACAAAAAAAGTTCAGCATCTATATACAAACTAAGATTCACATCCCATTGTTAATATAGCATCACAGCACCAGTTTGTCAGTTAGATGTTAATGTTCATTGTCACAGATTTCAATACAGTTACTGCAAAGCTACAAGCAACGAATCAACAGAAGGTAGCCTATAGTTTAGGCTACTGCATAATAAGGCCTATGTGACTCACAGTAAAGGCTTACCGACACACCTTAAATACTAGTCATTAGTTGTATTTGTTAAACCTGTGTGTGCTTTCTGTTCTTTCTAAATATAACTTTTTTCTTTGTTCACTGAACTGGTTCTGTTCAGAAACGGGAAATGGGACGAGGAAAAGTCTAAATTAGGCTGATGATAGCTACAAATCTAGTAATTTCATAGACCTCCTTGAATTTTTTATACGCAATTATCTTCTGCCTTTTGACAAAAGGAGAACACAGTAGATAATTATCTATAGCCTAATTATATATAATTTTTCTCTACACTCAACACAAGGATGACATATTTTGTTTCTTATAAAGAAAATGTTGGCTACAGTTCATTGATAGCATTCTAAAGTACTACATTAGAAGAATCAAACTAAAAGCATATTTGACTATTGTTTCCCAGTAAATATTCAAAATTTGTTTACATGTTGCGTATGGGTTTTAAGACCTACACTTCCTTCATATTTCCTTATAGACTACTATTGCTGTGTCACCAGAGAATGTAACATAGTCATGGTCCAGCTCTAAATGTTGCAACAATTCTGTTCTATTTTTAGTGAAAACGTTTATTGTTTTCTAACTACGCAAGCCCATGTGACAAAACCCAGTCGTTCAGTTCCACACGGAACACTTTTGTAGTAACACGGGAAGTGGGTGTGAACAGGCAGTGTCTCGTTGCTATGGAAACGGTACTTGTCTCCGTGGAAGTTAGTCGGGCTTGAAATAACTTTTAAAGAAACGTTGTTTTTGGTGGAAGAGCAATGTAATACTAGTAATTTAGTAGAAAAAGAGGTAAACGCTTATTGTATTTCTTTAAACACACACGGTTGGTAACAAATCAGAGAAAACGCCGATTTTGTTATAAAATTTTAACTTAAACCTAAACCTAGCTTAGCGGGCAAATGGATGAGGACACCGCGATGAAACACAGCACCAGTGTCAACGACAGATGGGTGTTTCTCACTCCCATGGTAAATACAAATACTTAAACTTTACTATATGTCAATTAAACAATGGCAAACGGTAACAACTTTATAATAATAGAAATCCATGGCAAAACATGCAGTAAATAGATGTTAATGGTTGAATGTGACTTCTGTGTCTTTCTTAACAAAGTTGGTCTATAATAGACTTTGCAGGTGAACAGCTCTAAACGGCATCATACTCTCAAGTCTCTACAAGACAGAGCTCAGAGGATAGTAAGTAGTGAACCTGTTGGACCAACATAAATGTACTATGTATGGGTGTTGGTTGGTATATTTATAATAATATTATTTATGTTTTGGAGGAAGATTTTCAGGAGCTTGCACGAGAAACAAATGTAAATGCCACACATGTATCTCCAAGTAAAGGTAAGTTAAAATGAATTAGGCAACTGGATATTCCATTGAACTAAACAAATATTAAACTCCACAAGCATTATAGTTTGCTTACATATGGTATGTTTAATGTAATCATAATGCTATTGTAGAAAAAAGGCTATATGCGTGTGGGCAGAGGTGCTTCGTCCAGCCTCCTCCGGCACCATTTTGTGGTTTTGCAGAGTACCAATCACCAGCAAGTAGTGTTCAGACTGGTCCTAATGTTATAGAGGCATTACAAGAAAAATTCAAAAGAACAACCTTTTCCAACACATTTGATTCCTTTAACTGTCCAAAGCCAACAGGTAACTTCCACACATTGCCTGCTTTTTGATTAATCCTTGGCTTCTAGTTCCTAATTTCATTGTTATTATTTTATTTTAGGAGGGTCACAAAAGTATACGCAAAGGAAAGCATCGTCTAATTTTCAGCTTAATCAGTTACATCAGGAGGGGACATATTTTCTGCGCATTGACTTGGACAGGTACTTGTTTTTTTTTTTTATTATCCAGAAAATTGGCATATAGTCTGTCATGCATTTAATATTTTATAAAGTTGTTTTCTATTTACTATAGACTTTATATTTAATTTAGACTGATTTAAAGAAAATCTGATCGAAGTATTATGTAGAAGTATTTCAGAGAGAACCAGTAGAGGGCAGCAAGATCCCTTCATATCCACATCCCAGCACAATGTTATATGACTGACTGACTGCTCACTAATTCATAGTGTTTTTTGTATATGCATTGTGTATTTTTAAGGAGCTGTCTTAAAGAATGCCCCAATCTGTGCTCCACTGGGGAACTGCAACTTCTCAACCTCCAGAACAACTTTATTAGAAGAATCCAACACTTATCTCAGCTTCAACAGCTCATCTTCCTGAATTTGTATGACAATCACATCTCAGAAATGACCGGCCTTGAGTCCTTAAAGTCTCTAAGGATTCTTATGTTGGGAAAGAACAGGTTAGTTATCATCTTGGCAATTGATAAACAGTCCAAATGGATTAACTGAACCACAAACGTGTGCTTGTCAACTGCTAAATTACCTTGTTTATTTTTTTCTACAGAATACAGAGGGTAAACTGTCTGGAGCAATTGGTGAAACTGAATATACTAGACTTGCATGATAATCAGGTCAGTAATTGTTAAGACTATTACCCCATCTTTTGTGAAACTACACAACGATCACAGCACAATACAGTATGTGTTAACTGTGCACTTTCTCAGTCTAAATGTAGCCAATAAAAGTATTCAACTCATGATTAAAGATAAAATTTCTAAAAGTCCTCAGCACAGTTACACAGTTTCAGGTAAACTTTCAGGTCTGTCTAGGGTTGCCTCCCACACACATTTTCTCAATGACACTTAGTATAACACATTCAACAGACACAACTGTTTTAGTCTTTTATTTTCTGGCTTTTGTGTTTAAGAGTATACTCAGTATTATAGTGTAAATTATTACCAAAGGCCATATACTAATCATTATCCACACGAGCCCTGCTGCATGACAATGAAGGCTTAAAAAACAGTGAAAATAATGCTAATGTTGACTGAGGACTTAAGCAGCCCCTGGAAAAAGAGGCAATTGGAGATTCTTTGGTCAAATTAGTGTTTTTGCCAGCCTCCATCCTACACTTCTCCTAAGAGAGTCAGTCTAGAGCTGTGGTCATTTTCTTTCTCTTTTTGATATTGGACCATGCTCGAGGCAATAGTAATGCATTCAGTTTTACATCTACAATTAGAGTGCATGTGCTATGTTGAATTGTATAGTGACTAGATAAATACAGATTATTTTGTAAAATTAAGTGACTGTGTAGTGAATATTCAACACACTCTTTTTTTATGTGTTGGGAATACTATGTAACCTGACATTGTGCTTTCCACTTGACTAGAGTGTGTACAGTGAATGATGCCCTGTAGAGTTTATCAAGCAACTGTAGTGGTAGTTGAGGTTAGATATGAAGGGTAACAATAAACTGTATCTGAGGCTTTGCTTTGAACAGCTCAACTCAAGACGTCTCTTATCATGTTCATTGTGTTTTTTGTGATATTATTGTGAAACATTATCTAAAATTAGATAGCCATATTGTTTCAGTGCAGGAGCTCACTGACCTTAAACACCTCTTGCGCTGAAAGATATCCTAAACCTATTAAACACACAACAAGGATGAAGGATGTGGTGTAGGTCAGTCTGCAGCTCTCTGGCAACCTAACACTCTTTATTCTGATTCCTGCACACCTTTTCAGATCTCTAGAATAGAAAACGTCTCTCATCTGTGTGAGCTGCGAGTGTTAAACCTGTCTGGAAACAACATTTCTAGAGTGGAAAATGTCCACGGCCTCAGCTGTTTGACGGAGCTCAACCTGCGGCACAACTGCATCTCTGCCATGGTGAGGGTCATTTTCAATGTCAGTTATTTAATTCAAATAAAAAAAAGAATTTTATTTTTTTCTCAGCGTCATCACCTTGAAACAGGTTGACATTTTTAGTAAGTTAGGAAGATGTTATTTATTACCCACTTTCTGGCCTGTGAAAAGGAAACTAGATATTCTGAACATTCACTCCCCTTGCCTACGGTAGTTCAATCTGATAAACAAAACAGTACAGGCCAAAACAGGCCCCTTCATTTGTATGCAAATCCCATAAGCCCTTTCCTGCTTTTTAGGGTCGAAAACTAGACTGGAATCTAACATCATGCTCAGTTAGCTGAAACTCTTTCCCGTCACTCATCCCCTTCTTTTGCCTGCAACTGTTGCTTCACCACCACTTCCTGAGCTAATTATTGTATGTAATGTGTTTGATAGGCTCAAGCAGAAAAATGCTACCTCTCAGCAGATTTTCTTGCCTCTGTCATTAGATTTGTTTCCTGCCAAGTGGTTAAAGCAGGTAAAAAACAAAAAAACAAGCTTCTTCCAGGTGTCCCGGTTTTCTCTTTGATTCAGAGCAGTAAAAAGCTGTCAGTCATCGAAAACAACTTTCACTGTGAATTATCATCTCATTCATCATCTCATTTTCAATTTCAAGTGACAAAGTCTCACATTTTGTTTTTGACTTTCAAGTAATAACACCAAAAGTCCTGTAAGACATTAACTTCTGTGTTTATCTGTATAATTGTTGTGTTCTTTGTTGTTGCATGCAAGTAAGACAGCAGTGATGAGAGGTCGCTTCGTTTTTGTGAGAAATTCCTTTGTCAGGGCTCCGTCTACTCTATGTGTGAGAAATGTAGACACGCAAGCTGTCAGTGAGAAGAGGGTGGAGCGGGGATAAAGAGGTGAAGGCACGGCCATTTAGACGCTCACAAAATATACCTGCAGGCGACCGGCACGCACAGAGCAACACAGCTGCACACTCATACTCATTCTGGCAGCTGATTGGCTCTGATTAGAGCTGCATTTTTTAAAGAGAGGCTCCCTTGGTGGGTGATTGTTCATGCGGCACATCAGCTCAGCAGTGACATCACTCTGTCTCAGACAAAGCTACTATATTTAGTCATAGATGGAGGTTCAGCAGGAGCCACACAGAGACCGAAGGAGACAGTGATTGTGTTAGTGTGACACAAGCTCAGGGTAAACTAAGAAGGGAGCGGATGACTTGCATTTTAGGAAAGAGCAGCTACTCTATATTATACAGTTAAAACAATGAGTGATATATTTATTTAAAAAATAGACTAAAGTATATTAAATAGTATATTAAAGCATATTAGGTAACTTTTTTTAATCATAAAGCATTGGTACTATTATCCGTAGACATTGACACTCTTCCCAGTTTTAACCCTGATGCCAATCTTTACTACAGTGACCTTTTGGACATATGAGAGGATGATCACATGAGTTATGTTAGCAAGTGTAATAGCATCAGATATGTAGCTAAGTGCTAGAGAATGCTTTTAGAGGAAGCTGTGTGGAAGAGCCTGTGAAATGGGTGGGGGCTTATGCAGGTCATTCAGGCTGCAGCTGGGAGTGTCCACTCCCTTTCCCTCCCTTCAGTCTCAGGACTGACCATCCACGCCCACCACAGAAGAGACTTGACATGCTGTCTGCACACAAAACCATCCCATTAGCTCTTCTAAAACCATGATTAGGATTACATTGGTTGGTTTGACATTGCCCTTGTTATTTCTGGTTTGTCCTTGAATTTACAGCCGACCAGCTGCTGCCTTTTACCCCAGCCCCTCACAAAAGTCTGCATCGATTTTGCTGTTGTGCCCACTTGGCAGAAAGGCAGCCAATCCAGTCCATTTCCATCAGATGTACTGAATGCTAACTGTGGTTCTTTTGTGATGAGGGGCTGTAGCTAGCTGTAGATGTGGGCGAGTGAGCTTTTCGAGTCATCTTCCTGCAGCAGGGGATCTCTGCATTAGCGCAGCACACTAACCCCTCCCCCCTCCCTTCTCCCTCTCTTGCCCCACCTCTCCATGTGCAGACACGGCAGCATGCTGTATGTGTGTGTGTGCGCATTGTGGATGGGGATGCTGTGTACTGCAGCTTAGCGCTGCAAGGTGACTGGGGGAATGGAGGAGACAAGTGAGCTCTGACTACAGTGATGATGCGGTGTCCTTATCCTGAACACTTTCTTTCTCGCTCCACTCTCCCCCTTTCTCTTCATCTATTTAGACTGAGCTGGACTTCCTGCCCTGCTTGCAGCGCCTGTTTCTCAGCTGCAACAACATTAGCAGGTAAGCACTCGCACTGCATAACTCCCTCCTTCCCATGGCTCAGAGATAGTGGCCGGACAGTGCCAATGTCCTCTCCCTTAGCTCTTGGCAGGGCCTGGCCACCACTCTGCAACCAGAACAAACATTGCCCCAGATACAGGTTTGCTAGAGTAGGCAGAAAACACTAAACAGTTTTCCTTGATGTTACCATGTTACAGCAGCATGTGGCTGTATAAAGTTGCTCAGGGGACAGAGCAGCAGACAAGGTAGCTAAATTAGATAAAGAATGAATGACTGGTACAGCTGACAGGCCAAAACCCAAAGAAAAATAGTTGTTCTGCTGTTGTGAATCAGGACTTACAATGTTCTATGACACTGGTGGCCTAGCCACAGAAAATAGTATGATTTGCTTCAATAAAGGGTTTAAATAAGCAGGTGCTTATTTAAAGGTGCTTGTCTTGATATAATTAAACATACTACAGTCCATACATTATGTATCTTGTACATGCACATATCTTGTGGTATTGTAACATCACATTAGCGGGTTGTCATATTAACACTGTAGAAATGTACAGTTTATGTTACTTCTTTGGTCTGTTGCTAGGTAGAGGAACACAGAACTCAATTGGCCTGTTACAGGAAGTTTACATGTTTGGGTTATTTGAGCATAAAATATTGATTGTTGTGACAAAACAAATTACAAATCAGAATGTTTCTAAAGTAGCTGTAGTGAGTGATAATGTAGGAGTTATGTTACTAACAGGTTCAAGGCTTTAGCTACAAATATTGGTCCGTTTAAATGCACACAAGCATAGTAGTAGTAGTTGTTTGTTTTTGTCAGTATTAGCTCATGTGGTAATTTAACAATTAAATGTGATACAAAAGGGTTTTAAAAGGTCCCAGTTTAACACTCAGGTTGACTTTGGTTATCCATTTGCCTTGTCTTTCTACAGCACCTTATTGGATCTGTATTAACCCTCCATATAATATGTTGTTTTTAGTTTTGACCAGCTAGCCTGCCTTGGAGAGTTGTGCTCCATTTCTGAACTCACCCTGGATGGGAATCCCGTAGCCCTGGAGACATGGTACAAGCAGGCCGTCCTGCGCTGTGTGCTTCATCTGAAACAGCTGGACATGAAGCGCATCACAGTAAGACTGAACAGTTAAATATTCTATTTGTACTTATTTTGGTTATTGGCCATTGCCCAAATGGTGAGACGTCTTGTCACTCTAACAACCTACCATATTTATAATACAGCAGTCTTTTAAAAATCCTATGCTAATTCCAAGTTCTGATCATTCACACTAAGATACTTCTCTAAGGGTTTGGTATTTACATCATTCATGGGATTGTGTTTATACAAATATATTCTAACACATTCCCGCTTTTGAAGATGCTACATTCATGCATCTTCTTCAACTGCCAATTAGGGAAATGTATAAAGACATAATTAATGTCATACATAAACTGCGGGTTATAGTGTCAGTATTTCAGTAATGTGCTACAGTCAAATATTCTTTTCATGAGCTGTCAAGCAGGAAGCACCCAGGTCTGAGCTTGCATCTTAAAGGAATCTAAGTACCACACACCTTGCCCTTAAAGCAAAATTGAAGCTTTTCTTGATTTTGTGTGATGATCACAGATATAGAAGGTAAGTTAAAGAACCCAAAAACACACTGGCATTCTGAGTGTATTTTTTTATCTAAAAGATTATTAAGAAGGACACTGTACATTTTTCAAATTTTTCCCTTCAATGATTTGATCAATTATTAATCTGATTCATAGTGGAGTCATATTGACCATCAGTTGTTGTTTTCATCACATTAGTTGGAACACTATTAGGTTCTGTTTCAGCAGGCTTACTTTCTACTAAATCCTTGATAAATCTCAGATAAGACACTGCTAGTTTGCAAAAGCAGAATTTCTGCGTCTTCTTAACAAATAATTTTCCCCCTGCCATCAGCTGGTACACTCAGACTGTGCTGGCAGCATTGCATGCTGGGAACTTTGGCTTTTTCCAACAGCTGTGCTCTGATGATCCGAGACTATAAAACAGATAGATAATCCTGTGATGTATCCGGCGGGTGGGACAATCTATTTCTGGTCTCATTCTGGTTTTGAAAACAGACTTTTGTGGTCCCCATCTCTTTGGAATACATCACTACTTATGAATGGAGCATAATTCTGATTTTACAAGTTCTGTTTTTCAGGACGAGGATCGGCGCACAGCTGGTATACAAGCTCGAAAAGAGGAGGAAAAGAAAAAGGAGAGTCACAAACAGACCATTCATAAGGTAACACTATGATCTGTGTTGTTTTCACAACTGTGACAATTTAGTCGCTTCTTACAGTTACTTTAAAACACAACATTGGTTTATTACATTGTCTTGACAGTAACAGGTAATAGGTTTTTGACTATTATAACCCTAATACATTTTTATCATTCATGTCTGCTCTGGCTGTAGTACGTCTAATGTTGAGCTAATTTAAAATACAATTTACATCAGAAAGAGAAAAATCCTGGTCAACAGAGCTTTATTCTGCTGCAGAATAAGAAAGGCAGCATTGTAGCTCTGTGAAAGGGAGCTCCACAAATGTAACCAAAACGCTGCTCTAGGAGTGGCATTTTAAAAGGCCCTTTGAGAGAGCAGATGTCTGCTCAGGCAGGCTACTCTCTTACACATATAACCTATACTTTATATTCTCACTTTTGTTCATTCACTCCTGTCTTTGAATACTGTCATTTTTGGGCAGATACTAGAAGGAGACCTGTTCTTTGATTTGTTTCATGTTGCATTCTCACAGGAGAAGCGGCGCCTTGCAATCCGTAATGCAGCACAACAGTGGGAGGGTGTCAGGGCCTGTCTGGAGCTGCCACCAACAAACGGTGCTAAAGAAGAATTTAGTCCAGAGAATAGCCCTGGCCACAGTCCAGCTCAGAGCAACGGTGTCACACAAGAGTCCTCTCCAGATGAACCAAAGTATATGGTCTTCAACACTGTTTACTTTACTTTAAAAGAAAGATGAATGAATGTTTTCCATTTTAGTATTTTCTCAAAAGATTTACTTGTTTGACTTATTTGATAGTTTCATAAACCCAGAAATCCAGTTTGAAATGTCTTTTGAAACTGGATATTATAGAAAGTTTGTGAAATTGTATGTACCAAATAACTGATGGCATGTAACAATAACATGTCATTTCATTTGGCATCACTGAGATTATATTTTTTTGTTTTACAGGCGGATTAGCCCGGGTTCAGGACCAGAGCGACCACCTGGGGGAACAGAAAGCAGACTCCGCACCAACAGTCGTCCAAACAGCCCACGAGATCCCAAGTATGAATAAGTGAATGTTTGTGTGTCCCATTGTTACATTTACACTGACAAACAGCTTGGCTGAAGAGTGACTTCACTTAAAGACATTAAGTGGAAAAAAGCGATCTGAGTTTGATGAACAG
Organism: Perccottus glenii; assembly: GCA_024416835.2. NCBI lineage: Eukaryota > Metazoa > Chordata > Actinopteri > Gobiiformes > Odontobutidae > Perccottus > Perccottus glenii. The sequence continues at coordinate 9,332,404 of CM044548.2, forward strand.
GTTTAAAACTTGTCAGTATTCTCACTCTGTAAATCATTGCTTGAGGTGAGAGTAACTGATAAGATCTACACAGATATTTGTGCAGATTATTTACAGTAGATGACTCAAATGGATGTTTGCTACTGATAAGGAGGGCAACTCTACCTCATGTTTAAGCTTTTATTTTAGATATTGTACATATTGTACAACAGCCACAGATTTAGTCTTTAATTAATTGTATGATGAATAGACTAAAGGGTATGTAAAGGGCTCATATAACATATAATATATTATATATATATTGTGTTAAATTTGACCGTCTGCAGCTAGTCCATCAATCTTAAAATATTGAGGCACCAGATAATGACCCCCTTACCTTTTAAAGTGGTAGGGTCCTACTTATGATCTCTGTACAGCTTTCAAATCAGTTCATTCTTGTCCAAGCTCTTTTAAGGTATAAATCTGCTGCTACAGCTTATGATAAAACATTGTGAGTGCTCTAAATCAGCAGTTTGTTGAAATTAGGTAAGCATAACTCTCAGAAGTACTATTCCAGACTGTATGCAATCCAGGTCAAGATGAGTTATGAGGGACAGAGTTAGGATGAAAGAAAGGGCTGTGTCAAGGACTAATATTACATGTTTCAAAAGCTGCCTTCCTTTCCTGCTCCATGAAAATAGCCCCAAAGCACAACTCGATGGACATAGGTTCCCTTTACAGCCTCTACTATAACATCAGTTTTTAACATAACAACATCAGCACTTTTAATATTCCTCTGTCTTGGACGTTTTACTCTCTATTTCAACTACCATAAACCTTGGTACCATCATTCACTTACATTTACATTTACATTTAGTCATTTAGCAGATGCTTTTATCCAAAGCGACTTACAAGTGAGGAAAAACAATGGAAGCAATTTTAACAGCACAAGGTACAAGTAAAATGTAAAGTAAAATGTTGCTTAAAAGATAAAAATCCCTGCAATTGAATTATAGACTAAATATATCACCTAACAACAAAGCAGAGGGGATAAAGTGGATTGTATTGCAAGTGCAGGCAGAATGTGAGTAAGTTATTATGTCACTGTCCTCACCGATAGATGCACTATACAGCTTGAGCTTGTGTAGGTTTATTGAAGTGCTACAATGCCCACACAGATTACCACAGATAGCACATATGCTGAGAAAAATAGTACCACCCTCCCTCTTTGCAGAATTAATATCTACTCAACATCTACCTTGTCATCTACCATCAGCATCTATCTCTTATTATTAGTCATTGTGTTAGCTGTTCTACTATTCTGTTATTAATTATACTTTACAGGAAAAGGATTAGGAGTTCAGAGATCAATAAATGGTATGTTATACATCAGCTTTAGAGAGAAATGAAAAGCTTATGTCACTTACAGGTCTAGTCTTATGGGGGATTAAATTGTTTAAGAACACAGGTTAAAAATTGGAGTAGACAAACACACTGCAACAGAGTCTGTGTCACGTGGCTGAAGCTTCACTCTCTCTCCCTCAAGCTGTACTCTCCCATCATTTGTAGCTTTGAATGAAAGAGAGGTCTGAAATCCCACCTGGCTCCATTCCTTTTGTGATTATGTGCAATTAGTATATGACACACTTCCAAGTGCACAAAAGTTTCTCTTATTCTTAGCTGTTGCAGTCACTCACCTGCACTGCACAAGTCTAGTTCATCAACGAGGCGTGTCCCAGTGAATAAACTTTTACTTGGCGTCTGGCGTCTCTCTGTCTAGTAGTGGACAGATCTTGTGTTTCTAACTGTTGTTGCCCGCAACAGGTAAAGTATGTAAAGTTTGAAAACTAGTGCTAATAGTAAAAATCCAATTTAATTTGGATTGGTATATAATAGTCCTAATGTAGTGTTTTCTCTTCGCTTTTCTAGTGTTTTTTTTTTTTGTAACAACTGGGCTTCCTTTTTTATCCATCTTTAACTTCAGTTCACCATTCAATATAACTCACTATTACCTTTATCCATTTAAACTATTGTCCACGTCCCCTGTGCCTGACGTTTGTCAGACACAGAGAAAAGACATCACTGGGGGAGGCTTCCGGTGTTTCTGACAAAGCTGGCCTTTCCATAGACTTTAGTTAACAACTTTTTTTAATGTGTCTATCATCTGTTTATGCTTTATCTGTTTCTATGCCTTCTGAGTGTCAGCAGACCCAGAGGCTGAGCACTTGGGTTCAAACCAAGGTTAAGTTGTTCTCACAACTCTTTTATTAGGTAAAGGCACCTTTTGTAGCTTAGAAGAATTGAACACATTAAGGCGTCACAAATTGGACTTTGACATCTGTACTGATGCATTTCACAAAAGTATAGATTCACCAATAGAAAGAAACCATGTTAGTTTTACAGATACTTTTCTCTGTGTTTTGTGTGTTTCTTACAGACTTGTGGAGGCAGGTAGTGGCAGTGTTCAGAGCTTGTCCATGTCTGATAGTCACCTTGCGGAGCTGGATGGAGAGACTCTGCGCTTATTTGGACTTGGTGCCCTGGAGGCCCTCGAAAGAGGCTGGGGAGTACAGACTGCTGGAGCTGTCACTGTAATAACCTTCCGTTATATCAACTTTGACACCATTGTACCAACACTGCCAAGAATAAGAGTCAAGTTTCCTAACTTATCGGTAAGGACTAGTACTGTACCGAAAATAACAGGAATGTGTTAAAATGGTTGTTTTAGATCAGAGGGTTGTATTAAACGGTTACTTTTATGTGTATAACTGTTTTACTCTATTTATACTATTTAATATTTTGGCAGCATCTGATCTTTTTGGAAACCAGTATTAGCCGTCTGCCTCAGCTGGCTGCACTGGCTCAGGTTAGGCGTCTGGACCAGCTGACCATCCACCCAGAGGGAAACCCAGTGGTCAGCCTTTCTCTGTGGCGTTCCTTCATCATTTACCGTCTTCAGCATTTCAATCTGCAGAAGATCAATAGTCAGGAGGTGAGGACCACATTCATTTATTATATTTTTGGGAATTTCTGCTTTTTCTTACACAAGCAGTAATTGAAGTGTGTGTTTTATCTCCACAATAGGTGACCATGAATGATGTGATTGCAGCAGAACGTGTTTTTGGGACATTGGGTCATATAGCCGCCACAGAAACTCCACGTTGCCGACTTCTTCTGCTCCTAGAAGAATCCAGGTAATTATCTTGAGCTCAGAAATCTAGTCTCTACATATTATCTGTAGATGTCTTCTTTGTATATTGTTTATTAAACTATGCCAGGTGTTTGTGGATTCCTTTGCTATGTGTTTCATATACAGTAGGGCATTAAGTTGCACACCTTAGTCTAGGGGTTTGTGTGTACGTTTTGTGTCTCTCTATGAGCATGTCGCTTTTTATTCTGTGGACTGCAGCTGGCACAGAGAAACCAGCAGAATTAATTACTATGTTACAGGGTAAAGGGTGGGTACTTGGCACTTAGACACAAACATTCCTCGTCCTCCAAAGCCAACTCCTCACATCTGTCACTCTGGGTCAACATACACTATCTGCAAGAAAAATAACACACACAGAAGCTTATTAAAATAACTCCTTTCAATGTCTTCTGTATACTTGTATGTTTTTTTTTTTACATCACTTCCTTCTTTGGCTTGAATCATGTCATCGTTATTACTATGGTTATTGATTTGGTTTGCTGTAAGTAGTACAGCAGTTTAATTATTATTCTTTTTTCTTTAAGATTTATTTTGTGACACTGACAACTAGGTCAGGCATATCATGATCCCTAAGATTTTGGCATGTGCAGTCCTTGAACATTGTTGTTGTAGAGGCGTTAGTTAGAGGTGGTTATTGTTATTCATCTTTAATTTCTCATCTTTAATTTCCCACTAAACATTGTCTCCTTTTTTCTTATTTCTGAGTCTTTGTGACATCATGGGAACAAGCAGATCTTGGTGCTTAATGACACCACACATGTGCCAAACACTATGCTATATTAGTTACCTTTGAGTCTATATCAGCGTTCTTGCACAAATGAACATGTTGACGCAGTAGCTAGCGTGCAACATTACATGTAATACTATTGGGAATTACTAGTTGATTTAGTTTGCTTTCTTTTGTGGTTTATTGTTTTAAAATATAAAACAACAAAATACTTAAGCAGATTTAAAATTACAACATTTAAACTAATGGCAGCTGGTTTTCTGGTATTAATTATAGAGCTTTGCAAAGAATGCTGACACAACATTTAGTATTAATGCGGTCTGTTGACAGACCCTTTTGGCCCACTGACAAACCTAAGGATTACAGTGGAAATTTTAGCACTTGTATCTATGAGACAAAACTAAGTTCACAACATTAGAAATTAGTGCAATTGTACTGCTGCAAACTTACATGGGACTGTTAAATGTCAATATAAATCTTGTTTGACTAGGGTGTGTTTATAGTTTTGTGACTGGTACAGGTGAGATACATGCTCTTACAGGATGGTTACGTGCCCTGTCACTCAGTAGCTGGTAAAATGGGTGTACCTTGGGTAAAATGGGTGTATTTCCTGTTTGACAACATAAATAATAAAAGACTTGAAGACTATATCATTTTTTAATGATGGTGAGGCTATAGAATTAATGTAGCATTTAATTGGTGTGGATAGGGATATAAACTGTTTGGGCTGTGAACCCTTTGTTTCTACACTGTGAGGTTGCATTATTGTATCGACCTGTTCACTCAATAAAAAACAATTATTGAAAATTTTTAGCGTAGTTCTTTTCTCCTACCCCTAAGGAAGCGTCAGCTACAGTTCCTGTTGGAGGGGCGTGGTCGGCGAGCAGGGCTGAGTCCAGAAGAGTTGAAAGACAATGGGAAGCTCCTCGGGGAAGGCCTGAGCAGAGCACTGTTCAACTATCCCAGCAGAGACAGCAGTGCAGAGAGCCCTGAGGTCTGCTTTCTGCGTCACTATTTGAATATAGGTGTTTAAGAAATTGGAGTTACATGCTAGAAATGTAATCTGATTAGATCAATTTGATGCATGGAGTATGTGTACATATTTAATAAAAAAACAATATTAATAATTTGAAAATGTAGATCAACTTAATTTCTTACATGTAAACCTTTGTGCTGTTGCTCACAGGAGGGCACTGTGGAGTCATCAGAGCGTGCTGCCATGATCGAGCAGTACCTTGAGGATGTAGTCCAGAGGGCATCAGACACCAACCTTAAAGGCGAGGCCCTTCACAAGCTTTGGCCCTCCATGTTTGCCGAAATGGTTAAAGATTGTGTGTTGGAAATGAGGGACCAAGCATTGTTCCGTCGAGCCAGCCTTGCAAGGCTCTATGAGACTAAATAAAGAGGACCAAAGGTTCATTTTTGGCTGGACTTATACTCACACAAGGATGCAGGTTTCTTAGGCATTTCCTAGTGCTTATCTCATTTTTTTAAGCTGAAACACGAACTAAAAATCATCAGTGTCTGGTAAGGTTAGGAGGTAAAATGTCAAAGAAGTTATGATGACACACATTTAGATTGAATGTAGAATTTCACTGAAAATCAGCAATGCTGGGAGTTATATAATTGTACTTGAAGACAGTTATGGAGACTTAAATTAATCACTGTGCATTGTGGTTACTAAGCGCCCTGTGCACCACTTCACCATTACTGTTATCAGCTGTAACGGACCAGGGTGTCTTTTCTTGAGTCTAGAATAATTTGTCTTAAACCTTGTTTCATGCACACATCTCTCACATTTTGCCTGACATTAGAAAGTCCAAAAACATGGACAGATTTTTTCTTGTTTACCACTGATTTTCTGTATTGTTATTGTTATTAAAATTATGTAATAACAAAGATTCTGTGTTACCTTTACATTAATATTTGTTGATTGTTTTCATACTCAAGTTCATGTCCTTGGTTCTTCACTTAGGGCACTTTACACTTATATGTGGCTTTAAAGAAGAACCTGTGCAGCTGTATGTGAAATATGTCCCACAAAGTCTACAGAACAGCACAGACCCTCTGAGTAGTGTAAACTTTAGAGTGGAATGCCCCTAAAGGCTTTGGAGCTACAGTACATTAGCTTTACACCACCTGTTTTTCTCTGTGACACTGTCCTGCAGAGTTTAAAATGGGTTAACCGTTCAATCCTACCTGAAAAAGTAAAGTGTTAAGCAGGCTCCAGAGACAGGGCAGTATCTCTTAAAATTACAACACAGTGTTTTTCTTAAGCATTTTATATAAATGAAGTAATGTGAGATAATTCAGTGAGTAACCACCAATATTAGCCATGTGTCTTCTTTCCTTCTTGGAAAAAGAACCTGGCTGTGCTCCAGACCTGAAAGAATGTTACTGCCCAAAGGCCTGTTATCAATACAGTTGTACAGAAGGCTAATAACAACTGTCACCTTCATCTTTTGAAAACAACATAACTACATGCACAAGTCTAACTATTACATGGCTGTTGTTTGTATTATCTATAAACAATTCATAGAGATATGGTTGCCACACTGGTAAATAGCTTAATGTATGTAAAGCGCTTTGAGTGCATGTAGGTGGAAAAGTGCTATATAAAAAAATAAAAAATACTTAAGAATATCACTCTCATACATGTAATTATATGTTATTCAGCAAGTCAACCCCCTTTCTTTATAGTTCCATATTACCTGAAACAAATGTTCATTATGAAAATGTTTGGGTGGTATCCATGCCATAATAACATGTGCGTACCAACTTAACTCATAGCACTCAAGCAGTCCTGCCTATAACTTTTTACTTGTTTTTACTGCTGTAATCTTTCTCGCACCCATTGCTACTTTCAATCACACAAGCGCTTCAGGACCGGAGAGGAAAAGGAGGAGACTCAGATTTTCTTGACACACACTTTATAAGAGTGCTGTCGCGACAGGGGGCGCAGCAGACGCACTCTTGTGTCTGCCCTGTCTGAGGCTAAAATACTGCCACCGTGAAGCGCCAGAAATCACGACCGAGTTTACTTTGCGGCGAATATGCTCGATCATGGATTTTTTACAGATACGACATGGTTAGCACCATTAAGGGAAATATTTACCTGGAGTAATGGCTCTACCCTGAGGACACCTGCGATTGGAAAGTAAGCCATCTGCTGTGTAGGACATGCAAGAAAAAGCTGCAAAGTAGAAAATACCTCTCTACACCTACTTAACAGGTACAGCAAAGTGAATTTACAATTATTTTGTTGAAACACCTAAATAGTGATTATCTTGCATGCATTGTAAAACGATAATAATTCGAAAAGTCTTTCTATTCCACTGGGTAAGTACTTTTTTTTTTTAGCAGGGACGTTCCCGCATTAGGAGCCTGAGGTCAAAAGTTCAGCTCACGTGGACAAGAGGGTCATTTTTCTCACAAAGATAAATATTTGGCAATGCTACTTTTCAATATAAATAAACTGTAGTCCATATAGTGAATTCTTCAAGCCACCTTCTGTGAACTAACTTTCAGTTTTAATTTTAAAATGATCAGTATGACGCAAAAAACGGTCTAACTCTGGCATAGGACTGAGGCTGCAGATTATTGGATCATATATGTTAATACAAGCATCTCTTGTTACACTTAGATGTCTGACTGTAACTATGCAGGAACGAGGCATGGAGCCTGTGTCTGGACTGTCAGGTAGTTATGGCTTTGTTTCTGCCAGTTCCTCGATAAGTAGACCTGATAAAATGTGACCAGTGTGCCTTTATTCTGTTTTGTAGAGTCTCTGTTGTTTTGCTGTTGCTTCATTCAGATCTACTGAACTGTCAGCACGCAACAGACCACAGAAAGGTAAGGAGCAAGTGGTGATAGAGGAAAAACATGTTGTTTAAACAAGTGTTATATGACATCTTGTGGTGATAGACACCTTGTCAATGCTTTTCCATTCTCAGTTTGGCTCACTGTCATTTACATTTACATTTTACATTTTATTAGCAAAGTCATTTGCGATTGTATTTCATTCCTTGCCTCATAGTTTCTGAAAAGATCCCCAGTGGCAACCAGAGCAGGATTTTAATCTGTTAAGCTAAGTTTTGGTTACAGTAAATCAGAGAAAGCTCAAGCTTGCATGTCAGCGAAGCACCTTTTGAACCCAGGAGCCACGGGAACCACAATGAATCAGATTTTTATACTGTGGGGCGGCGGCGGGAACCACAATGAATCAGATTTTTATACGGAGATGGTGTCACTCTGCACTGTGTGCGTCTGATGAAAGTCCATCTGTATGACCTATGGCTGACCCTAAAACTGACAGTGCCATTGCGTTTTAAAGGATCAGGCTGGCTTGAGGACATAGGGGAGGTCTGAGGTTTCTGAAAAGCTGCACATGCTGATTGACAGGCGAAGAGTGTCTTGCCAAGTCTCCCTGCTGGGTCTTTATTCTCCTTTCATCCACTAAAAGTCAAAGGCAGCTGAGCTTTTACTACAGCCATGTGTTTGCACAGAGACTTGAATGTGAATGGAGACAAAGTGTTTCTTAAAGAGCAGGATTTCCACGCGGCTCCATGGATAAAGCTAACTTGGCACTGAGTCATCCTGGCAAGTTCCTCAAACAGAGAGAGCAGTGATCGCTGCTAATATGTCCCTGGCAGAGCTGCATAGGGCAGAGTCAACAGTGAGAAATGCAGGTAGCCAACAGGCGTTAGGCTACTAACAGACAGCCACTAATCGGCCAAATCAGGATTTATTTCCATGAACAGAGATCTTTTCATGAACAGTAGTGGGAGGTAAAGGGGCACGCCGGCCATGTTGATGAGATCAGGTCACTGACTTGAATCTTTAAACAAGGCTGATCTGGACATATTCAGTCCTCTGTCTTTGGGATTGTCATGGTGGGGTGCCTTGTTGCTTCAGTGGGCTTTATGTTACTAATAGTTGCTGTCCATATAGGTTCTTCATAGGGTAGAGCCTCACCAGGAAAGCAGAGCAGAGCTTGGACAAGTTCAGGGCTTGTGGGGCACTTGGGGGCCCTGGTCAAGCTGCTCGAGGACCTGCAGTAGAGGGTGCACAGGCAGAGCAGGCCCTGCCTGCGTACTTACATACCATCCCAATATCCCTCCAGCAGAACTCGGGCTAATCTTCAGCCAGGCCATGTCATATCTGCCCTCCGACCTACTGTTCCTCTGCACCACAACACATTTAGATCCTTCAACACTAGCTCTCATGAAGATCTGAGGAGAAAGAAAGTGACTCAACCCGGAGGACACAGGTAGACACACATTTTCTAATGTGTTCACATAATGTTACTATCACTTCTAATTAATAAAAAAAACATTAGACTACACTCTCTTTTGTCAACTTGCATCAGTATTTTCTCATATTTATTTTACAAATCTAAGAGAATCTTGAAGAAAAACTTTGAGTAATAGAGTGAGCACTAAATATATCTATACACTATTAACCATATACAGTAAAGTATTCCTTCCTAAATCCATGTTTGTGCTTCATTCTTTATCAAAAAGCACTGCCAGTGCCTAAAATGCTGCATGTCTGCACTGCATGCTGAGCAACTTGATTTAAAATAGACTCTTTAGACCCATTACTATAAGCTATTTGACTGCCCTCCAGTGGATAGATGTCCTTTCATAAAAGGCCTGACTTGTGCTTGGCAGCTTTGCAACCTCTTTTTGTTTTACCTTTCAGTTCAACAAATAGCACTGACAACTGTGTAATAGGGGTTGTTTAATTTAAGATTTAAAACCCAAATAAAAGATTGAAGACGTCTGTTACCAGTATAATAATGATTTTAATCAGTCACTTCATTCTGTCTGGTTGTGTATAATTGCTTCCTTTGAAGGGACAGTCGCATCATTCCAGGGAGGTATGGCTATGGGAGAGCACCTTTTGTTGCTCCATTGGAGACTAATAAAGGCCATGACGCAGATATAGGCAGTTCCCACAGACAGAGACGCTCAGCTGAAGGCAGTGTGCACCTTCAGACATCTAGAAGACATGGTTACCTTCGCTCCAACCACCTGAGCACCTCCACAAACCTCCACCGCTACAGCAGACCCCATATTCAATCCAGAGTGCAGCAGCCAAAAAATAACCAATTGTGGGCCCCCCTCTACCAGCCTGGTGTAGGCAACCAGGAGGCACAATCAGGCAACCAAAAGTCTGGATTTGAGCAGCCTCCGGAGAGACCATACAGTCCTTTGCCCGTGTCCTCCTGCAGTGGAGAGCATATTCGCTACAGGATCTGCACCAATGACGTATGCAACACTTTCCTTAACTTATTATTGTATTATTGGTTATTGCTCAGTACAGACCCATTGGGCCATTAAGTATTATTGGGTATCAATCTTGTGCATTAAACAAAATCAGACACAGCTTCTGTATAGTGTCCCTGCTGGGGCATGTATATTCACATGATGTAAAGCAGACTAGTGCCTTGTTTAGACAATGACAGTATGGAAAGATATAAGAACTGGAGTTCCTAGTCCAGTCTTTATGAATCCTGTGAAAGATTTCAAACAGAGGGTCACCTCAAACTGATTTAATATATACAGTATGAAGCTTAACATTGAAAAAGGTTAATAGCTCTATGGAAAATGTATGTATGTTTTCTTTTAGGCCTGTCCACCGTCCAGCAGAGGCCTCAGAGCAGTTCAGTGTTCTTCTTACAACAACAAGCCTTTCATGGGCACATTGTACGAGTGGGAGCCTTTTAATGAAGGTACAAGTGTTCACCCTCAAATGACACAGTTACAGTGGCTGAACCTTTTCAAATATTTTGTGTAGGCAGATGGATTCTCAGTAAATAGCTGTCTATGAAACCATAAACAATCAAAACTCAATATGACCTGTAATGGTAAGAACGGTCTCTCATCTAACATCCTGTTGACGTGCTATTTGACTGACATGATGTGAGGATGAAATCACTGTAGGTGCGCTTATGAGCTTGACATTTATCTTGAATAGTGCTTTAACGTGGATTTGCACACATGTTAAATAAATACCTCAACTCATAGTGTACCTATTTTATAAAGCACATGAACAAAGAAAAAATATGCAACTCCCCTGGTTTCTGTTATTGAATTCAAAGCTAAGATTAAATATGTTTATGTAATATGACCAACCAAGTCTTTATCAATTGACATTTATGAATGTCAAACAAACTGCTACTAGTTATATTTAATCCTTTTCTTCCTCTGTTAATAGTACCAGTGGATCAGCAGTGTGAGCTCAATTGTCGGGCTATTGGCTTCAGGTTCTACGTGCGACAATCAGCGACAGCGACTGATGGCACACCATGTGGTCAAAATGATACTACTCTGTGTGTGGCGGGAAAGTGTACGGTAGGCCGAACAACAGTAAAACCTTTTCACAAGAGGATTGGATTTATTTGATCCATATGTATTATGTATCAACACAGTAATATTCTCTAACTAAATCATATTATAATAGTTTCCAGTGCACTTTAATTTATAGGAATTCTTCAATAATTCTATGTAATGTTAATGCATGATACCATAGGTTTTGTATTCTGTATGTATATGTACATTTCCAACCTTTTCAGAGCAACATTGAATTCCTGTTTAGTAAAAGCTTTTTAGACTAGCTAAGACCAGGAGAGGGCAGCACAGCTTAAAAGTGGTGCTAATAAAGTTAGAAAGCTCAAAATATTTTACTTGCCCCCTTTTGGGGAAAAAGTGTTGCTGGTCATAGAGTCCAATGCAATAAGCAGGAAAACAATAAAACAAACCCAAAAGAGGGGCCACCAGAAGGAAGATTGTTTGTATATAATTAAATCATACAGCCCATTGTGCCTTTAAAAACCCCCACAGGATTAGAAAACATATACAAATTATAAACCATGTCCTAAAACTGGACCAATGGCCAGAGGAGCTGGCAGCTCAAACAGATTAAGAGTGTCAGTCAGCATTGTGGCCTGTTTGGATCAGCTGACATTCTGCTGGTGTGATGCACTCAGATAATATTTAGAGTCGGTAAATATTTTTTAACTATTTAAATTAGGAAAAATATTCATTGAGATTAAAAATTATTTTGCCAACATTCTGTTGGTCAAGAGGCAGCAGACTAATTACATTATAAGTTACAATTTATTATCCCTGTGGGGAAATTCCCAGTCGGCAGCCACACCAGGAGACACTCAACATGTTTTTTTCATCAAACATGCATTTCTATACATTCTATACAACTGCAAATGATTAAATAAAACTGTTACTTTGTAATAATAGAACAGGACAACTAAAGCAACTACAGGTAAAAGTGTCTGCTTCGAGATTATTTAAACTTAAATGTGTCAAGAGCCCCCTAGTCCAGTTTGAAATCTTTCTGAAGTTTATTCAAAGAAAGAGGTGCGGCAAACTTAAAAGCTTTTTTCCCCAGTTCTGTGCAAACCTTTGGCACCGAGAGCAAAAACAGCTCCCGTGTGTGAAGACTGTAGCTGCTTGTGCTCTTTTTCTCTGTAAACTGCTGCAGATAAGGAGCTATATAATGATTTATATATTAAAAGATACCAATGTTTCAGTCCCTAAAACAACAAAGTGACCACCCAACACATAAATTTAAGACACAGTGAAGCTTTAGGGATTCATCTGTTGAAGTATATAAATCGTATCATTTGCATAAAAATAATTTTGGATACCTTGATTTTAATCATTGAATAGTGAGAAGAAATGCACAAAGCCCTGAGGCCCATTTAAAAGCTGGAGTTGTGCTCTTGAACTTTTACTGTGTCCTGTCAAATAGTTATCATATCAACAGAAAGATCGGTTTATGACTTGTAAGGTGAACGTGGCTGTTTAGAAAGGTGCCTTTGAATAAAATGAATGGTTATTATTAGATTCACTGGTATCTAAGTACAGTAGGAAAGTTTACATGTGGATTCTTCTTTATCCCGACGCAGTCACACCACAGCCTGAAGACGAGAGCTGGAGATATCCCACTACATGCAATATTTTTATTACCTTTGACATGTTTATCACATTAGCAGTTGTTTATACAGATTTATGGTAGAGCTGTAAGGAAGAAAATATACACTCTGTTTCTGTGGGCACGTGGTGGCTGTTGTATTTTCTGCATAAAACAATTTCACTCTCTTGTTTCAAACATTATACATTTCCTGAGCTACAGCAAGAAATTAACTGCTACATGCTGGATCACATTTTATCACATTAAAGGTGTTATTAATATACACTTACTGATACTTCCACCAAGGGCTTAATATTCAGATGGGAAGCCAGCCATACAATATTTTCTCACAAATGATTCTAACAGAAGGATTAATGACAGGTCAGTGCCTGTTCCCACATTGCACAGTGACTAAAATCTGACTGAAATACTTTTTTTTATTTTCTGAAACACCTCATTTTTTCCACAATCTTGACTAGAGACTAGCATTGGAGGATTCTGCTTTAGAATATTATAATATTATTCACTTGTTAGGGCACTTGTCACTGTCAAGGGGTCTAAAATATGAGAGTCCCCATTGGGGCTCTTTTAAGACAAATGAGTGTCATGTCATGTTGTGTAGTTTAAATTGTGTAAAGGAGATGACAGATTGATGTCTTAGTTTAAAGTTGGGCCAGACTGCTCCCCCACTGGAACTCAATGACCCATGTTGGTGAATGGTTGATATATGTAAGTGCAGCAAGCTGTAGTCCACTGGCTGTCCTTTGCTACAACTTGACATTTCATCACACATACATTTTGTTTATACACACACACACACACACACACACATTCACACGCACACACACACACACACACATACATACATACATACATACATACATACATACATACGTGGTCCATCAGGTTTCGCTGTGACACCATGCTGCTGCTTGAATAACAAACCAGGTTCATTAGACACACACACACACACACACACACACACCAGGCCTTCATCTCACGTTTCCATATTAACTAGTGTGGCTCCCTCATATTGGCCTATTCTGGAGACGTGACTACCAGGTTTATACAGAATCAAGTCCCGATCACACTTGTGGCTTCAACAGAGATTCTTCAAAGTTTAAAGTTTTGTTTGCAGATCGTCATACAGACTTTTAATGTTAAACTTCAATGAATTACTAGTGAGAAGCATTGTGAGTGTGAGAAAGCAGACGAGCAGTTCCACACTGTTTGCTTTTTTGTTTTTGAAATTTCTTGGGAGAGGATCCAATACGGGAATAATATGGGAGAGGATCCAACATTCTTTAGCACAAATATCATCTGAAATAGATTTGGACGTGCAACTGATTCGGATGTGAACATGTGTGATCCTATCTTGATGAAATGCTAAATAGTTCTTAGGTGATCAGCGCATTGAGAGCCAACTGTGAACTACAAAAACTTCAATGTGGTCAGTCATGTTAGAAGAACAGTGAAAGAAAGATCCCTTTATAGTGGGAATTCCATTCAGCAGCAACATCTCTCTTTTATACTGAGGAAGTGCATTTGAGAAGGGTGTGTGTATTTTTAAAAGGCAATCACTGACCACACAGTTCTCTGCAGGCAGTGGTGGGCCCCGCTGAGGGTAAAAATCTATCTCGACTTTACACCCTGTAGTTGGTTTGCTCTACTACTGCTGGACAGTTCACAGGGAGCTGATGATGAAATATCAGGAAACTGACTATGAAAGCTTAAGTTTGAGTTCAAATACATGTCTCATCAAATGCTTGCTAATGCATATTGCACCCTTTTCTGCCATCTACTTTGTCATAGCCGGTCTTCCAGCACCCAGAGCCCGACACAGATCCACACTCATCAAACAGCGTTCAGGCCACTCCTCACTGCTCTACTCTGACAGCTGCATCTGTTTTATGCATTCCCTGCTGTGGTGGACAGGCAGACTTGTTAAAAAGGAGATGAGTGCTTTGATATATAGCCTACTTGGCACACACACTAGTGAAGATACCTCAATCATGTCTCTGTCACAGCAAGCCCTAGTTTTTAGTGCAGAGATTTTTCCCGTAATTAATCACTGAGGTTGGTGGGTAGTGGATTTGTAGATTAGTGTTTCTATGAGTTGCATTGTTTTCTGAAAGTAGTGTTGTTTAAAGTCTAAGGAGTATAAAAATAGTGTCTTGTACAATGGCTGTTATCAATGTTAACAAAATGTACAGAGCACATATATACAGTACATCTAGATAACATGGCTTTTATCAGTCTTCAGCTAATATCTCTTTAATACAATGTCTACTATAATAAGGCTATTTTAATGGCTTTATATATAAAGAGTATTTTAGTGATGCGCTG
Source organism: Perccottus glenii (assembly GCA_024416835.2). Taxonomy (NCBI): domain Eukaryota; kingdom Metazoa; phylum Chordata; class Actinopteri; order Gobiiformes; family Odontobutidae; genus Perccottus; species Perccottus glenii. The sequence goes on from CM044548.2 coordinate 9,347,583, forward strand.
TTAATGTCTGTGATTTCTGACACAAAAATGTGAAAGTTCAGGTTCAGTGGTGGAGCAGCACTTCTGGAGCTGTAGCATTGGGGTGTTCTGCTTTAGGACACTTGTTAGGGCACTGTCAAGGGGTCTCTTTGGGCTCTTTTAAAACAAATGCGTATCATGTCATGTTGTGTAGTTAAAGTGTTTAAAGGAGATGACAGATTGATGTCTTAGTTTAAAGGTAAACCTCATGGATCTTAATGGGCCAGACTGCTCCCCCACTGGAACTCAATGGCCCATGTTGGTGAATGGTTGGTGTATTTAAGTGCAGCAGGCTGTAGTCCACTGACTTTAGTTGTCACACACTTGTGTTCTGCCCTGCCACTTATCTGCTGTACTTTGCCACAACTTGACGTTTTATCTACAAGAGAAAGTGGAATGTTAAACTATCTACCTCCTGCAATTTGTAAGAAAATCATGTCTGAATTTTTCATTTGTTGCCTTTTGTGTTTGTAAAAATTACGATTAATTTCAGTGTTTGTTTTAACAAGTCCCAATATATGTTCATGTTTGGCTCTTATTGAAATGGTGGGCTACACTGAAAGCAGATTTGATATCCTGACTCTATTCTGACGACTCAGCAGAACAACACCTGGGCCTGCGCTTTCAAATATCTGTATCAGCACAAAATAAGGAAATACTTTTTTTCAAACAGATTGTGATATGGACATTGTGATGGCACTTATTGCTCGTCATAATAAACCTATGGAAGGAAGTGTGTTTGGGTGGGCAGTGGAGTCCTTGACAGATTTATGAGATCATGCTGTGCACATGCTAGATTATATTTTTAGCCCTCAGTGGTCTTTTTCAGACAGACGCCTGTTGACAGTGGCTGCTATCTGGGTGGCTGTCTATTGAAGGGTTGGTTTAAGTAGATTTTATGCTTCATCGGTTTGTTTGGTATGTAAAGATCTGTTGCTCCCTTTGTTTGGCCAGAGTTTAGAGCTAGACGTCTGGAAATTAGGGCTATTTGAGAATAAGATAAAACATAAGTCAAAGCTGTCACTTGGCACTTTCTGTTGTGTTGGTTAATTATGGTGGGCTTTATGTCTGAGTCTTTACATTACTGATGAGCCCACATAAGATTTAGTGGAGAATGCCGTTGTATATAAGTTATTTTCTCTGACCTCAAATCTCCCTATTTTTCCTAAAGCTTCTTTTCAAATGTTTAGAAACGGGTACAGTTAATAGCTGCTATTAAGTTTTACGGGAAACAGTGAAACTAAAGGCAGCATCTGTGACTAAAGCAGAAGCCTCTAATACATTATCCTCAAGCCTCTGGTGGGATAAGGTTGGACATTTATGATCTACAGACAGTAGTAGTAGTACAGACATTTCAGTTGTTTCAGTAAACCAAGCAAAGTCAGATAGAAAGAATAGCTCTCCTCAGTCACACCTTGCTCTTCCCAGCTCTGATCCCCATTTCACCTGCTTTTTTCATTTCCCCATCCTCCTCTGCTGCTCTCATACCTTCTTTAGTTAAATACATTACAGTCAGGGGACCTACATGCCTGGCCTTGCTGACTAATATGTATCCCAGACGCACCAAATCATATGTTTTCTCTTCCTACTTTATCCTCCTCAATTTTGATGAATTTAGCAGAATTGGGCCAAATTAAATAGAGGTATATATTTTAAACAATATGTTGTTTTTTTCATGTTTTATTCTCACACTTTGAATGTAACTGACTAATTCACATGTATTCTTCTGCTAATGATTTAAAATGTATAAGTAAGTGTAAAGCAGTTGACATCCATTAAAAAAAAGAAGAGCTGGGGTTGAATACATCTATTGTAAGTGTGCCTCTGGCAGACCCTAACATTGTACAGTAAAGCTGAGCCCACCTGCTGTAGAGCACGACTCTGACGTGTGTGGGTTGTACATTTGAGAATCAGGCGCCTGAAGTCAAAGTATCTTCAGAAGGAAATAAAGGCCCTGCGGTGTATGGGTTAGTCAGTCTGGCCCACTCGACCCTCGGGTGCTATGCTTTCAGGAGGAGATCTATTCAGATCAGAGGATGATCAAGAGACCCCATTTATAGTGATCAAATAAGGACTGAGAAGAGCTTTTCTTAAGGTCATATAAGGCAGGATGTCAGTTCTAGGGAGATTGTTGTTGTCTTTTGTATTGCAGGGTGTGTGTGGTGAGAAGAAAACTTTTTGTAATTTGTTAACTTCAAATTCTGTAGAAAAAAATAATAACTACTACTATTTAACTACTTGTTAGATTGACCTGGTACACTTTATGAATTGTGTGTGTTGCACTTGACAGAGATCCAGTAGAAGCCACGCCAGTCGCAGGTGTGCAGATTGTTGTTTCCTTGCACTCGGCAGCTTAGCTTCATCTGTGAAATCGCTTAACAGAATATTTGAAAAAAGTGTCAGGGTGTGATTTATTGAGTATAGTGCCAACATTATTACCGAGCAAATATTTGGCAATGTGTGGAGCTACATAACTTGTTATGCATGTGATGGCACACATAAATCTGAACTCCCAAGCCTCACAGTAGCTGTTAATTTTACAACAGGAGATGAGCTCTAAGTAAGTGTTTAAAACATTGCATGTTTGCAGCTAGTAAAAGCCAAATAATTCTGTAACCTAATCATCTACTAATTCAATCTACAGGGTCAAAGTTACCCTGTTTAAGTATGTGTCTAAATGTCTCTCTGTATATTCCCGGTTTTGGGATGTCTCGTGGCACGCTGCTAAAATGATAGTCAGTAGAGGAACAGTGGGCTGTGTGAAGTCTAGTTTTATAAACTCTTTCTTTCTTCTTGCTTTGCAGGCCTATTGTGAATTTATTGTCCATGGTCCATCTGAGACAACTTTCTTGACCTGAAGCTACATCTGTGCACATGTCAAACATTTATTTTATTTGAGAAAATGATACTGGAAAAAGTATGTTTGTGTTGAACTCTAACCGGTCCCCAATGCACCTTTCCTATAATGTTATGTAAAAACCAACTGTGTGATATGAGAATAAAGGGTCTATAGCTTACTGCCAGAATAAAGTTTAATATTGTGGAAACAAAATAGGACAGACGCACAATTACAGACACATCCTTTTGGCTGAAGCCCTGTTGCTACATGGCCAGTAATATATTTGCGAAGGTTTAGGAGAAGAGGAGGCAAGGACCCTTTTGCTTCTTAACATTTATGACACTTTTAACATTTAAATGTTATGTTAATATAACAATATTGTGTTTTACATTTGATAAAAGTGAGCTTTTATTTTTAATCCACGGTTTTGCTTTGATATTAATTTTTGTTCCCTTCCACTAAAGCTGTTAGAGAGAATAAAAATATTGTCCAAACAGTCTTTCCTGATTTTCAATTTACTGTGGGCAGGCTTCTTTCTATCCCTGCTATTCATTTCTCTTCTCACTCTGCCTCCTCTAAAAAGCCCCTTTCCCCCAGCTCCCCCACTGCACCTCCCCCAGCTCAGTTTACAAGGGGGGCTCGTACAGATCAGCTTTGTAGTGAAAGAGTTTTTTTGGCATTCTCCAAGTTACAGAGGCGAGGAAGAAGCTGTCAGAAGCAGCTACTAGTCTGGCAGAAGCCAGACTGACTGGTCTAGCATTTCTGTGGCCACATGAGAGAATGCTGTCAGGGTTGGCTCTGCTGCTGCTTGCCTGCCTCCACATTCGTGTGCAGGGGAAGCTGCGGACACAGGTAGGAGAAGCGTCAGCTCTCTTTGGTCCTGGAGGAACCTGGGAGACTCTGGGGATTCTCACTGATGTAAACGAACACTATGTCTGCAAGTGGAAGTTATACCGACTTTTCTTTTTCCTGTGAGGTTTTTGAGGGGGAAATTATACAACTGTACTTATTTACTTAATGAGTAAAACCTAGCTTTTTAGGAAAATTCAAGTAAGTCACAATTGATGATGCAACTACCTTGATACTTTTGGGCTGTCAGTTTACCCACATTATTCTGTTGAAGAAGAAGCATTTACAGTGTGGCTGTTTTCACTGTTGCTTTGCTTGCCCTCTGAGCAGTTTATTTTTTCCACTACACATTCACTGACGACTTGTAGGATAAGATTACCAACCTAGTGGAAGAGTCATTTAGGCCTATCCTGGGACATTTGGGAGTCTGAATTGGTTTGTTACTGCCGTGCTTGGTTGAGCTACACATGGTTTAAAGCCCATAAGGTTGTTAAATGGAGCTTGTGACTAATCTTAATTTGCTCAGGTCAAGTTTTTTATGTGTATTCCTTTTTAAATACTTAAAACATTTTTCTTTGTAATTGTAGGATTTGTGAATGCCAATATATTTACATCATTTTTAGAGTTCATATGTTTTCCAAGCATTTTGGTGGAATTTTACAGTTGATCCAGTTTCACTATCTTTTAACATAAATATAAATAAACATGTACACTACTAGGCTTGTCCTCAGCTTAAGAATGAGCAAGGTACAGAATCAAGATTTTAAATACAAAAGATATATTTTCCTATGAGTACAATAAAGTGTAACTTAAAACACAATGCGTTGCTCACTGGTAGCATCATTATTGTGATTATCATACATCATAATATCATTACCATTACCATAACTGTGATTTACTCTCACATACACATTATATTGCTATTTTTATTAACAGATACTTGAATAAATATCTACATTAGGTTTTAGTCTAGGCCACAGTATTCTGTTTCCAAACCAACCATTCAGGAATGATGTCCGGGGAATCCTTATGCTTGTAATGGCTAAAATAATGTTCAATGCTATTTCTGATTTTTACAAGCCTGGGGCTTTTATAAACCATGCCCTTTGCCCTAGACTGTAAGGGTAACCTGTGATGTGAATCAGGCCTCATTTTACTGTCTAGCCTCTCTACCTTATGCCTATATCTTTCTTAACAACTTGGCCACAAAGCTAAATGTCTCTCGCATGTGTGAAAATACTGAGCTGTAAAAACTATGTTTGCTGTCTTTCTGATTTGTGTGTAGCATCAAAGCTACATCAAATGCTAGTTTATTGAGAGTGATCTCTGCTTGTCTGTGCCCTGTTTGGCATTTAGTTTGATAAAAATTGTCTTGTGGAGAATGTTATTTTATACTTTTGGGAAAAAATACTTTAAAATGTACGTACTTCTGACAGATGACAAACAGTAGTTCTGAGTATTGTAATGTGTTGTTCTGTTTGTTTAAGGGCTGTGCTTGCTTCAAGAGAAGTGTTTGAAGTGCTGGCTATAGTAAAACCAGTGTTGCTGTGTGTCTTTGCTCATTATGAGGCATTAAAGCATCCTGCCATGTGGGAGACAGATGCTGGTCGGCATAGCAACCACAATCTGCCCTTCAAATGACGATGATGACGTGTTTTAGCACACTGCAATATTACATTATACATTTATTTATAAATGTGTAAAAATCTGTCTATGCCAGATTTTAGTAAATATCATTTCCAGATTGTGCACCATTCATTGAAGTCCCTTTTACTATACACCTTTTGTTGTTGCCTATACCAAGAAGCAATTTCTATAGCATTTCCAGATGAGCTCATGTGTCACAGTTGTCATAATAAGTCATAATAACGCTGGCTATTTGCCAAAGAACATTACAACTTTTTCTGTAAAAAAATAAAAACTATAAATACACAACATGCTCCCAAAGCAATACCCCACAATTTAAACGCAGATGACAGCATGCATTCATCCTGACAGGAAGCTGTGGTCCCTAATCCTGAAAAAGCTGAGCTAAAACAATAATTCAAATTTATAGCTTGTATAGGTTATATATTTTAAAGCATATTGAAGAATCCAGAAAGAACTTTTTTTTGGTACTTACTTTTTGTATGCTTATAATTTACTTTTTGAGCCAGTGGGAAAACAGAAGGGAGCCAGCCCAGACTCAGGTTAGAAGAAAGTTGTGTGGGATCTGAGCTTCAGCCAGCATACTGTATATTTATGAGGATTTGGACCTTAGGGGGCTTAACTACCATCTAAGACAAACATCCTTTTATTCATGATGCTTCCTATTTCATTTTTTGTAGCACTACTTGGAGAGGAAGCAGGTTGCATTTTGAATGATTAGTGACGGACCAGCCTAACAACTGTCATGGTGCCTGAAGCTGATATTGAAAGTGAGTCATATTGCTTTAGGAGGGGTCTATGAGGTCAACTAGGGACATACAGTATCAAGCCTATACTGTGTAGCTCATTACAGAACATCTTGTTCATGTGGAAATCCTATAATACTATAATACACACACATGAGGTGAGAGCCAGGCCGCTGGGCTGTGAACATGAGAAGGAGACAGCACATTGCTATGTTGCTAATAGTTAAACACTGATTTACTACTGCCAGTTAACTGACTCATAGTTTTATGGTTTTATTATTGCCTGTGAAATGTGACCCAAAATCTAAATTCTACAGCTGTTGTAGTTTGTGTTTTGTCTTTCACTTGCAAATTATTGTATCAGCTTCATAAACACTAGTCTGAAAACAAACATATTTTGAATTAATAGAAAGTAGATTTATTAAAGAGGTGATGTTCATTTGCACGTATCATTGAAGACCTTTATTTTTTCTTCATATTCACTCTTCCTCCGGAGCCACAAACAGAGTCTACCACATTGATAAAAGCATTTGAAAAGGCATCTTCCCTTAATGCAACTTTTTATCATGACACTGTGAAAGATTGGCAGAAATGTAGCCCACATTATACCCTGCAAAGTGAGTTTCACTTCTGCTATAGCCAAGCTTGGTCAAATCAGAAGTTTCATTGTATAGAATATAGTGTGCAGTACTTTTACAGGTTATTGCATAGTTTATCAAACATGTTTTGTCTATAGAAAAAAAATCTAAAATGGAAGAGACTCTTTACTCATGAACCACTTGAATCAAAGCTTGTTCTTTTGGATGTTTGTCTCCAGATGACACAAACCAGTGTTAACAACTCTGATGTGGTCGCTATAGGAAATACTGTTTATGCCTCCATGCTTCCGTTTATTAGCCTGAATAAAATTCCTTTGAGATGAATTATCTTTCAGACATTTCACTTCATAGGCAGGTTAGGTCACAGTACCAGTGACATCTTGTCCAGGACAGGCTCACGTTTAGAGTTAACATCACAGTCTGTTCAGTTACTCGATGCAGTCTTTATCCAGTCCCATGCTGTTTTTTAGCATCATTCCCCACTGGTCGCAGAAACATTTGGCAGTTTAATGTTAATATTTCATAGTGTAGAGGGAAGGTCCTGTCTCTCATCACTCATTTCCTGTGTGGAATGAGGTACACCATGTTTGTTTTGGCTCTGCTTGTGTTTTGGTCTTACGGCTAAGTTGCTTCAGGTGTATGTGAACCCGTCCTGCTACATAGACTATTTTGGTCTTATTTAGTGTGCCTCTCTTTATCTCTTTTTTCCAACATGTCTTTTCTTGACAGAGCTTTTGGATAAATTACATTATAAAATCTATAGAATCCATTGACTTGGCCGTGCCATATACAGAGAAACTATGATAAGTGTACATTATTTGTAAGCCATGCACAAACTGACTTTTTCTGTCTGCTCTATGGTTAAGTCCTTACAAATATGATTCATGAGAATGACAATGGCATTCCCATAGCCACATGTTTAAGTTGCTTCCTGGGACTAGTTTTGGCTTCGGTGCCACCTGTTTGCACAGCGAGTTAGTTTTACTGCTGGTTTGAGTGAATTTATGGATCTGCTGATGTTAACTGTTCTATTTTTAACAGGAATGAATCCTGTGATTCATTACCACAGAGATCTCACACCCTTGTCAATTACTAAGACTATTTTGGCATGTCTTCAGATCTTTCTCAAGTTATTTTAGTTCCACTTTGATGATTGTTTTTTTGCCTGATTTTACCAAGGAATGATAATGAAATGATAATTGTTTTAAGTGATATCTTTTGTTTCCTAACTTACAGAGTCCAGGCTGTGATGAATATCTTGGATCTGGAAAGGTGATAGACAAATGTGGCATTTGTGGAGGTGACAACACCACTTGTAGACTGGTCTCTGGAGTGTTTAAACATAGTTTGTCAAGTATCGGCTACCACAAAATTGTAGAGATCCCAGAGGGAGCCACCAACATCAACATTACAGAGATGGCAAAGAGTCGGAACTATTTAGGTAGGCCTGGTCTATTCTCTACAGCTCATCTTTAATGACTAACATGTTTAGAGTTTAAAATGCTTTGAATATATCTCGTTAAGTTTCAAAAATTTACTATTTTGTAACAGAAAATGCAAACTGTATCCTCACTATATCCTTTGTTTGCTTTCAATAGGTCTCAGGTTCATTCTGTGCATTTCAAATGTGCTTTTAGTTGTCCGAAGGCTCTTTTACTAGCTTGTCTAATGTTACACTTCTAATGCTTTTTTAATAGCTTCTTGTACATAATCCATGGAATCAGTGGAAAACATCTCAAGAGATATTCTTTTAAGTCTAGCATGGAAGATTTTCCAGCACAAACAGCCAGCTATGTTTAGAAATGACCCAGTTAAATGTAAAAGCTCACATTTTTAAACAGTAGCACCATTTTCCTCATTGTTTAAACCCACTACTGTATGTGATGAGTGTATGGTTATTTTTTCCAGCTCTCCGAAGCCGATCAGGGCGATCCATCATTAATGGAAACTGGGCTATTGACCGACCAGGAAAGTATGAAGGAGGTGGAACCATGTTTACCTACCGCCGACCCAATGAAATCCGCAGCACTGCCGGGGAATCCTTTGTGGCAGAAGGACCCACCAATGAAATCTTGGATGTTTATGTACAAACTATAATATATTTACGTTAGTGTTTATTTGGGGTTAGACATTGAACGGCATACACTTTTTTGCATCTCTCATTGAGTTTATGCATGTTCCCCTAGATGATTTTTCAGCAGCCAAACCCTGGAGTTCATTATGAATACATTCTGCCCTCTGAGAAAACAGTCAATCCTCAGCTAAACCACAGACCAGAAGGTAAGCATATTTCTTCTCTAAGCAAACAATAGCACATCTATTTTTTTAACCACACAAGGACAAGAGGCCACATCTTTCCCTTTTCAAATTTCAATCTGGATCACAGTTAAAATGCTCACTTCTTTGAGTTATTAAGTGGCTTAATGTACATAGACTAGAATTTATTTTATGAGACCAACAATTCTCACATTTCTCAGTGTGGCCCTTAGTGAAATTAAGTTTGTCTTTGTCTCTGCTTTAAACGACCTAATGCATAACTGTTTCCCCTTTTTTTGTCTAAACTTTATAGGGAACGATTTCAATAGAGAGGGCGGATACAGCCACCGTAACAATGCTAACCATGAGGACCTATACACAGAAGTGGGGGGAAGGTATTCTCCACGTCTCCCTGACAACCAAGTACCTGTTGTCCAGCCACCAAGACGGGAAAGGGAATACAACTGGAAATTGTCTGGTTCTACAGAGTGTAGTGCTTCCTGTGGAAAAGGTGCTGACAACCAGACCAAATAAAAATTCAAAGGCATAAAAATCTCTGTTCCTAATAAAAGGGGAATGTTGTGTATGTTTATGCCTGTACAGACAGATGGCACAGATAATGGGGTTGATTGAATGAAAAAAATCTGTGCTTGTCAGGTTTCAGATACTCCATCTTTCAGTGTGTCCATCGGCAAAAGAATCTCCAGGTATCTGACACTTTGTGTGATAGCAGCAGCAAGCCAAGCCCACAAGAAGAGCCCTGTAACCTGCAGCCCTGCCCGGCCTTGTAAGAGCATTAAAACACCTACCAAATTATAACTGACTATAACGTATAGATGCAGCCAAAATGTTACATGTTATTTTGTCTTCTGTAGTTGGGACATAGGAGAGTGGTCTGAATGCAGCAAGACCTGTGGCCTGGGCATGCAGCATCGCCAAATCCTTTGTCGCCAGGTTTATGCTAACCGCACTCTCAATGTTCACACAAGCCGCTGTCGACACCTGGAGCAACCCGAAACTACCAGCACCTGCCAGATTAAGATCTGTAGTGAGTGGCAGATTCGCTCTGAGTGGACTCCTGTAAGTTGTTGGTCAGATATGCTTAAAATATGCATAATAAAATGTATGCATAATAAAAAGTGGTATAATAACTTCACAGTAACAAACTTATGGGTATGATACCAGGACCAGCCGGTGACTAACTTTCTTTGTAAAGTTTGTGTATTCTCCTTGTGCTAAACTAATTCCTTTAAAAAGTTTAAATCGTTTATTGAGAATGAATATGAGTGTGAATGGTTGTCTGTCTATAAGCATCAGCCCTGTAATTAACTGGTATTTGTACAGGGTGTACCTTACCTCATGTCCAAAACTGCTGGGCTAAGCAGCTCCTACCACCTGCAACCTGAATAAAGATAAAGTATAAAATGAATTCATGAATAAAATTTGGTTTTAATCATGTTGTGTGTCCCCACAGTGCTCTGTCCCATGTGGGCTGGGACAGAGGTCAAGGGAGGTGCGCTGTGTCAGCAATGTGGGAGACTTTGTTCCTGATGAGGAGTGCAACATGAACCTGCGGCCTGTCGATGTAGAAAATTGTGACATGGGAGCATGTGCCAAGAGCTGGTTCTACACTGAGTGGGGCAACAAGGTAATGTAAAACCATAGAAGTAATAAAAAACATTTAAGTCGCTATGCTCCGCCTACACTACAACTTAAAGTGTTTTTTATCTGCGCTCTTCTTTTAAAATGTTTTTAATTTTTCTAATGTTTCTTAATCTAAATCTTGTAAATTGTCTTTTATTCCTGTAAAGCACTTTGAGTTACCCAGTGTATGAAATGTGCTATATAAATAAAATTGCCTTGCCTTACTGTATGTGCCCTTTGAGTTAATGAAAACAGTTCACTTTTCACTCCTACTGACATTTACCTGGAGGATGCAGTGGGCTGTTGTTTGTCCTTTGTGAGTTGAACAGCTATTGACAGTGTTGTCCATATTCTGGAATAAGATTGTAAATGAATACTCCTTCATAGTGCTCAGCTGAATGTGGAATGGGAGTACGTACCAGGGGAGTGCTCTGCCTGACAAACTACATCAGCAGCCTTCCTCTGGCGGGATGTGGCGGTGAGCGACCTGCAGACTCCCAGGTCTGCAACAACGGACTATGTGAGAATCGCATAGACTGGTTCACAGGCCCCTGGAGTCAGGTACAAGGACAGTAATGTTATGCCAATATTAATGAAAAGCTCTCTGAAGATTTTAAATACACTGGCTTTTAAAACCTTTTAACATTGTAGTGTGTTTTCTATTTTCTATTGTTACATGTGATCTAGTGCTCTGCAGAGTGTGGCCCAGGCACCCAGCAGAGGTCAGTAGTGTGTCTTATGAAGTCAGATGAAGGCTTCACTGTTATGCCTCCGTATGAATGCTCCTCTCTAGAGCGACCTCTGGGACAGCAGAGCTGCAAACTTAAGGCCTGTGGAGCAAAATGGTACCACACTGACTGGAGTTCTGTGAGTAAGATTATAATCTTGTTTTGTAATAGCCTCTGATGGTGTTATCCATAATTAAATAATCTAACTGCAACAACACTGTAGAGATGCAATGCTTTACGAGCTTCAACGCTCTTTTCAGTGTTCAAAAACATGTGAGGAAGGTTTCCGGGTGCGTGAAGTCCGCTGTTTGTCTGAAGACATGCTGTCCAGTGAAAAATGTGATGAACAGTTAAAACCAGTGGCAAAAGAGGACTGCAACCCCGAGCCCTGCCTACCTCATATAGGTCAGCTACCAAATTATATTTTAACAGCTATCATGTTAAACTTCTTTAATTGGTCTCAAATTAAATGAACTTTTCTCCTTTTTTTCAGATGACAACTGCAGGGACAAGTACTTTAACTGCAATGTGGTGGTTCAAGCTCGCCTTTGTGTGTATGATTACTACAAGACTACATGCTGTGCGTCTTGTTCAAGAGTAGCCCACAGACTATCGAACCACAGGGGCCGCAGCTAGCATGCCCTTACCATGGCCACAAATTTTCCTATTGGACCAGCCTCAATAGCCACTGCAGACACTTCATTGGGTTGGGTTGCCCATTGTGAACAGTAATTTTGTCTGCTCATTGTATAAGTTGAAGAAGAAATATTGAGCGTGGAAGAAGAAGTTTGAGCTTGGTGACAGACAGGATGCCATTTTATTGATAAACAAAGCCCTGACATGGACACGGCATGGGATGGTGCATCTCTGGTAAACAAAGAAACAATATGCTTTAAAAATTGGACTGACATTAACTACAAAATATCCACATCTGGGTACAGGATTATTTCTAGGAATCTTTTCATTTGAAAAAACAAAAAACATTGCATGAGGAGGGTAAGTGTCTGGGAACGGCTCTGTTTGAACAAAACAGTAATGTAATGTTCTAGTTTCTCAATGCTCAAATGTAAGACTAGACTTTGTGTGGCATTGATTTTTTTTGATGTACTGACCAAAGATAAGCTAGAGCTTGGACAACATGGTGTAATTAATCACCAGATTGTATGTGGTTAGAACTTTTATTTCATACATTTAGGGAATATCACTTTTTGGTAGACTGTTTCTGTTTATTTTGTAAAACTTTTCAATACTGAGTACCAATATTTAGGATATATGTGACAATATAACGCTAGCAATAACAGTGTTTAGCTGTGTCTATAATTTCAGCCAAGTGCAAATAGGAATACGGCAGCTGTTGTGCTACACACCTAATGCACATTAACACAAGTCATTTGTAATGTAGTGTCCGAAGGAGCCCCAAGGTGTTATTCAAATATAGATGTCATTGTCCCTCAACAAATGTAGGCGCCAAAAGGATAATGTACATTTGTATATTTTTAAGTCATGTAATTAGTGACTTTAGGATGCTCAAGGTAGTTTAGTTTGTCATTTAAGCACTTTTGTTTAATTTGTTTTGTTTAATCTTTGGTTTAATTATCACTAATGCAATTCAGTTATTTATTTTTTTTATAATGAATTTTAACTGTATTACTCTGAGTCCTGGTAGCTTCCACTAATCATACATTGCTGTTCAACATTATGTACATCATTTCTTTTTTTTTAATAGGTATTTTAAGCTTGCTAGTATCTGGAATATGTCACTATATTTCCATTCTGATTCAGTTTTAGATACTTGTAAATGAGTGTAAATAGCTGCAACTACAAATACATTGTTTGCTACTGACATTGGTTCTAAAGCAACTGCCAAAAAATAAAGAAGTGGCACTTAAAATTTATTTTTCAAATGTTTTTTTTTACTAAATAAACTCAAATATATATATCAAATATCAAATATATACATGTATAAATATTATTACAGGAAGTAATTTAAGGAAGTTGCTGTTTGTCATTTGGTATGTCTGTTTTTATTATTTTTGAATGAACCGTTTTAGTTACACTATGACATTTTGCATACGACACAATGACATTTTGCAGGATCAGCCATGAAGACTTGAACCTGCAGACAGTATGAAACTCAATTATATGAATGCACTTGAAAAGATAACTCAGTATCTAGAACAATGCAATGAGATGGATGTAATGGACTTGTGCATTGTGATATTATCAAAATACAACTTTAAATTTAACTCATTAATACAGATCCTCTGGAAAGATCTTGGCTCAACAGTGACGACCATGTGCTCCTGCACCGGACGACCCATCAGTAGAAACATCAGTCCAGGCTCATCAATGTGCTCCACACCCTCAAAAGAACTAAATTAACAAATGCCATTTACTCTTTATTTTTTATTTGGTAAAAGATTTGAATCTTGCAGTAATCACCTCAGAGTCAGGTGTCTAAGGCCATGGGGCATAAAGACAGAGCCCACGATGACTATCATCATGTCATCCTTTTTTGTTTTATTAAATCTTTGGAACAGCTTTTTTCGTCTCAATGTCTACCATTTTTGGTCCACCAGTTTTCATTCCTTATAACATAATTAAATGTTCCTTTTGAAAAAAACATTGAAACCATATACTTTTCATGTTACATTTGGAATGATCTTAAAAATAAAATAAAGTTTTTTATAGAATATGACATGTATTTAAAATACCAGAGTTAAAATAAGAAATCATACCAAATGTTAATTGTATATTTACTATTTTATTTTCTATTTCGTTCTATTAATAGTAAAAGTCTGTTTTCTTTATTTTCCCTTGAACGTACGTTTTTATTGACACTATGAAGTGGAATTGTTTGTAAATAATTACTTTTTTAATAATCAAATTAATAAAAGCAAAAATCTAAAATCTCCATTTTATTGCAATTGCAGGAATACAAGAAAGTAGTAGCAGACCCTTAATATCTGAGTTTCAAAGCTGTGAAATGAGTGGACACTGGTCAAAATTTATTAGATTGTCTAAGAAACATAAAAAAATTGAAAAGGGCTGCTTTTAAAAAACACTTTTCTACCAACAATAGCCACGCTGATTCAAATCAAGCATCTCACTCGAACTCCATTGTATGAATTTACACACTTTGCTAATTTTTATGGAGAAACAGACTGAAATGAGTGAAAAACATTCATCAGGAGGCACTTGAACTATAATTTAAAACAATTTCAAAATGATTATGTATGGTATTGTGAAAATATTGTAAACAGTAAACACTGTAATAAATCTTGATTGGCTTTGTAATCTAGTGCTGTATTTGTCTTATTCGGTGCCGACGACAGGACTGAAAGGTTTGGCAGAGTCTGCCATGAAAGCTTCAATTTCTTCAACGGTGCGAGGCACACAGGTCAGCAGCTCAATCCCGTTGGTCGTCACAGCAATGTCATCTTCAATGCGAACCTGCAGAAAGTATTGGTAAATACTTAGATAATTTGTATTGATTCATGGTCATTATTACCTATTGGTAAGTTTGTGAATTCAAATGAGAGTTATTGTTTTTAGTTGTATTTGTGGACTAACCCCTCCAAATCCCCGGAAACGGGCCAGCACTTGGTTGTTGAGAAAGCAGTTCTGGGCAGGGTTTGCAAGGGCCTGGTCCAGCAAGTGATTGATGAAATATATACCAGGCTCAACAGTGAGGACCATGCGCTCCTGCACCAGACGACCCATCCGAAGACTTCTCAGTCCAGGCTCATCAATGCGCTCTACGCCCTTAACAACAGAGTGGTTTGTAAAAACTACAGTTAGAGATTGTGACTAAGCTACTACAGTACAGTTTACTGCTTTACAACAAAAGGAGGAAACAGCATTGACTCTCATCAGTCTAGATTTGGTTCTCACCTCAGGGTATCCTCCCACATCGTGCACATCAATCCCCAGCAGGTGTCCCAGGCCATGGGGCATAAAGACAGAGCCCAGGTGGACCTTCATCATGTCCTCAACGTTGCCACTGAGGATGCCTATTTTCACAAGCTCCTCCAGGTGAACCCGGTCAGTGAGCCGGTGCATGTCGGTCCACTTCACACCTTTAACACAAACAGCTTTAAGGTTTTGAAATTTCGACACATGGCATGACTCTTTTCAAAGCTAGTCTGGCTGTATATGTGTGGTATATAAATAAGAATAATAACCTGGTTTGATGGCAGCCATGACGGTTCTGGAAGACTTAAGAACAGCTTCGTAGATGGCTCTTTGGTCTGGAGTGAATTTGCCATTGGCTGGGAATGAGCAGGTGATATCGGAGGAGTAGCAATAGTATTCTCCCCCCATATCAAAGAGGCTGTAAGGGGGACACAGCAGTCCAACTGATCAGGAAACTGACGCATGAAAGAGAATGACCTAAGTAATAATTTACACGTGTATCAGACTTCCATAAACTTTACAAATACCTAATACTACAGTGAGTCAAGGCACCTTAAACATGTTCTTAAAGAATAGATTTTTACATTTTAATCAATCAATCTTCTTATCCCAAGGTAACAGCCTCTGAAAAAGTAAACATTGCATTGACTCAAAAAAGGCCTTTATATCTGATATAAATATCTACAATTGTACAAAAAAGTTAATTAACAGCATTTCCGTAAAACGTTTAATGGCACAAAATGATTTCAACAAGCCTCCAAAGTGTACCAGTTCATTAGTGAGAATACAGCCCCCTCTTGTGGATACACTGACACACAACACCCTATTAGTGCACACAAAGCCAAATATGACAAAATCTTACTTACCACATGTCTCCATCCAAAATAATCTTGTCATTTGGAGCCCCAGCATGTCCATAGTGAAGAATAGAGGAATTGTGGCCTCTGGTGATGGATAAACAAATCACATCAATGGTTTTATGGTAGTCAGATTGGAAATAAGTTTTATGAGTAAAGATTCCAAGCATCTTACGTTCCACAGATGCAGGTGTACGAGGTGTGGCGCATCCCCCCTTTGGTGTAGCAGTAATGCTGAAACAGGCTGCAAAAAGAGAAAGAGCAGGAGGACCCTGTTTCTTACCAAAGCCTTTTTAAGAATTCATTCTTAAGTTTTATTTAATCATCACACACACACAAACTTCAAACTTTTGTACCACTCAAGACATGAGTGCCATGTTGGAATACCCATGTATTGCTTGACAGAGTTAAGATAAGTGAGATTAAATAGATAAAGCTACATGCCCCAGATTAATTTATTATTTATTTTAGTTATTTTTTATGCTCACTTATGTTTTACAAATGAATATAAAATGTTAATGCTTGTATGATCTAAAATGTTCATATGATTTCTGTAAAAGAGGAAACTGAAGAGGAAATGTGCAGCATGGGACAGAAAAAAGTAGTGTGACTTCATTGCACAATAGGTCAAATCTACAAATTAAGGATATTTGATGAACTGATACAAATCTGTCATTTTTATTGCTGCCTACCTTTCCATTTCATATTCCTTCTTTCCTGGTTTCACATTTTTCATGATCTACAAAAACAAAAACATCAATGAATTTTATGTATAAATAAATAAAAAATCTAAAAGTAAAAAATCTCAATTACATATCATGAGAGGGTGTTTTCTAGATTTGTGTAGGACATTTACATTTTTAGGAACATTTAAAACAAATAAATAAATATATTTAAAAAGTGTTACGAGAAAGAAAAAGTATGTTTTTATTAGTTTATATAAGTATATATAAACTGGCAAGTGGAAAACATATACAGCTTGTTCTCTGGCAACCTCACAGACTTCTTTATTTTTCTTATTTATGTGGAAAACACATTTAAATTACAATGTACTGTTTACAGAAGATCTTACCATTTTGTGGGCTTCACTAGAAATCCTGTTGGTGTACCGAAGCACCTCCAGCTCCATATCAGTCTTTGTTAGACGACTGCGAACAAAGAAATTGGTAGATAGGAATTGGTAGGTAAGAGTCCATCTTATTTTTACAGTTAAGAAGAAGAATATAAAAGAAAAAATGTTTGTATTATGTAAAAAATAAAATAAACATATATAATGCACATAACAAGCTACAAGCTAAGAATTTATTGTGTGAAGAATTGACAGAAAAGGAGGGGTTCAATCAAATCCCTCTCCTCAGGTGGTGTGCCTGACAAGTGTTCCTATTTATTTTACAAAATGTAAATTCAACTAAAAGGAAGAAAACACTAATGCTGAGAAATACCAAGCAAGCACAAAGGCCATTATATCAGTGCACTGTACACCAACTCCAAACTCAAGGTGAAAAAAATAATAAAACAAGCAACTAAATCAGGCTTCCAGTTTCCACGTAGTAACCTGGCAGGGAAGCTTTAATCGCAACAGGAGGGATTGATTTTATTATTTTTTTCCAACACATCTATAAAAGGCAGGACAGGACAAAAATAATACAATATAGAATAAAATTTGAATAACTTACCATTCAACAATGACTGGGTGTAGAAGAGTGTTGTTAACCTGGAAGCTGATAATAAATGAAAATACATTATTATAGTGTGTTTTTAACATTTGCAATTAAATGCATTTGAAATGATCATAATTTATCTTAGCAACTGCTGTTTAATTGGGTTAATTAAGAATAACTATGCACTGGTGTAGTATCCATGGTGATTAATTAAGGAAAAATAATAACTGGTTTGTTATAGAAATACCAAAGATGTCAATTTTACACACCTGCTAATTCCCTCGAACGAGGCTTCACGACAGGTGCTCCCACTGTCTGTGTTCACTCCCCTCTGAAGAGTAAAGTGATTGACTATTATTACTAGTCTTGGGTATGTTTACCATAATTGCATATAGTAAATAATTTTAAAGCTGTAGTGACATGTGACAGACAGCATACCAGAGTAAGAAGAAATGCTGGTTTCAGGTTGGACAGCACATCAGCAATCTGAAAGTCAATAAAAAGAGGGCCAGTTAGTAGACTGAGTCACAGAGAAATGCAGCTGCAGTTTTCTACTTTCAGTTGATGAAGTAAAGGTCATTTATACAGGGACCACAGTAGCTCCCTCTGGCCTCTGTGGTACCCAGTAAAGCAGCAAATACCAAATTAATTCTCAAGTGACATTGTTTCTCCTCGGCCCAAATGTCAAACAGCAGACCCCACACTCAAATTTGAGAGTTGATATTTGCTAATTACTATTATTATTATTACTGATATTCTGTTGAAATGTATCACTCATAGAACACGCCTCTTGTTTTAAAGTATTGTCATGATAAGTACAAGGCTTATAACCTCAAAACAGAGGTGGTGGCAAAAGGAGGAACAACATAAATGGTCATACGTTTTAGCTAAATATAGCTTCATTGTTTTGAATGCTAATTATAATAAATGTTTAATACAGTGTAAAAGCTAGGAATAACTCACTTAGATTTCACATTCTAAATTAAATCCCTGTTGTCCCAGACTCAACTGTAAAATGAATACTTAATATAATGCTCAAATCTCTGCAGTTCATAGGAGGACACCTGTTATATTCATTCTTCTCTCCTGTATCAGTGCCTAGAAAGAAGCTGGTGAGTTCACCTTTAGAAAATATTCAGCCTAGAAAGGCAGTAATGTCATTTCCTGTAACTTTATGGCTCAGTGGCTTAACATCAAAGTTCAGTTACTGCGTTTTGAAAAAGGTCACACACATAAGATTTTGAAAACCAGCCTAAACAAGAGCAGACTTACATCACAGGTGTAGTGAACCTCATCGACTGCGTACTTCTGCTTGAAGTGCTCCTTAGAAAAGATCCTGTAGAAACACAAAGCAAACATTGGGCAAAGATACAGTATAAGTATTCTATAATGTATGCATGTGCATTTTTAAAAAAGGTGCTCTGCTTCTGAAAAGAGACAGACAATAAACACAATAAATTCTGAACATTAGCAGCTATATTAAATCAAGCAGAATAAAATAAAACTCTCAGCATATAGAAGTGCTGACCTGACACTTAAGAAAAACAGAAGAGGTCAGGTTTAGAGACAAGGAAGAGATTATATAACCCAGCAGCGTCTGTATATGAAGTGCAACAATTTTTTTTTTACAGACTTCACAATATCAACAGTGCATTGATTTCTAGGTCACACACATTTTTAAGCCTCCTAAAAATATAAGGAGTGAGTTTTATGAGTAAATTTTCAATTAGCTAAATACCATTAATTTGTGCCATAAACCTACACCTAAAGATGGATCAGACTTACTCTCCCATCCAAGTAGCATAGCTTTCAGGAAGTTTAGGAACAAAAAGGAGGGACTTTGCTGAGTCAACATCAATAGCTCCATAGCAGTCAGGCTCCGTTACCCCAAAGGCCCAATGGAAGAAGGACTCCTGCAGAATTAAAACATTCAACCAGAGCCTTAGTGATGAAAAAGTAATATTGTCACTTGTAGGATTACAAACAGGATTTGTAGGTGCTGTATTTATGTTGGTTGTACCTGTCTGAAAAGGACGTCAGTATCTGTGCAGTACCTCTGCTTCTGCTCTCCCCCTTGAAGCAGCACAATGGATTGTGGCACCACTCCATCTTTGGCTTTCAAGCTTTTGCACAGTCGTTGACGGTTCTCTGCAAAGAGGGCAGCAGACACCCTCAGAGTGTCATTGCCCAGCCAGTAAACGGGTCTAAAAATGCAGGTAAAAAAGTATGTACTAAAGGAATAGTTAATTTATGATAATGCCTGTTGACATGGTGCAACAATGACCTCTACTGAACAATTAAAGAACCAGATATTATTACTGTAATGAATCTCTGTCTTTACTGATAAAAGAAACAGTTCTTTGATTAGATTTACACAGTGCCAAAGGTTAACCAGTGTATTTAATGGTTTAACATTTTGGCTGATAGATTGTTGAGTGCCATTTTACAATTTGATTCTAGGACTAATAAACACATTTCCAAACACTTAACTGTTCTTTTGTTTATTTGAAGTATGCGTTTTTCTTATCATGTTTTTTTGCTGAACTGGATTATATAATGATAGCAGAAGTGCTTTTCTCCAACAGTGATCTTTGACTGGTGATAACTGATTTTATGCATGGTAACATTACACAGAATTACTTTACAGCTTTATTTGATTCTCACATTTTGGATACCAACTCCCACCCTTGTACTATTTTGGTGGAAACTAAACTTAAACTCACAACACTGTACTAAACTGTTTTCTTTTAGCTGAGGTGTAAGAAGCTAACATAAAGCCCCAATATTGCTGCCTCTTTAAAATAATAAAAAACTGAGTTTTAGTTAAGGCAATAGATAGACAAAAATAAAATCTCAGTCAATTAAAATAGTAATTTATAATAAAAGAAAAATAACTATTACAGCATTACTATTACTATTTTGTGAAGTTACACAGGGAGTCCGAACACTTTAGAAAATGTATTTACAAAAGCAAGACCACATTTAAATAAAACATTTATTTACGTCGGCAAAAACCGGATAAGTAGGACTAATAGAAGTAAATGAAATAATAAACAGGAACCCTCACACTTACTGCGGAGCTGCAGCCATGATAACGTTCTGGTCCAAACTGTCACGTGTCAACCGGAGTCACGTGGATTTTGTTGCGTGGATGTGGCGTCGTGCTGCGTTTGAAACTGTCGAAAAAAATTATATTCTTTCATCAAGAGCGCTTTGAAAAGACAACTTTTGTCAAACGTTTATGGGCTTGAAATTTCTAAATATAAACATTTGGCAAATTACAGCTTACGTGCCGTTGTCATGGCTACAGCAATTTTCTAGGCTTTACTGTCACATGGTTACAAATAGATTTACGAGAATAACAGAAACTAATCCTGCCTTGCGTGTAGGCATGACACTTCCTGAAAAAAAAAAACAATAACGTTTTACTTCCTGTTTTCATGTAACGTAAAAGTCAACTTTTCTTTTAAATAGATAAAAAAATGCAATCAAATTGAGAATCCTGTCCAATTTCAAACTAGGCTACCCCTAACAAAAACAAGGTGCAATCCTCCGTTTCAGCAAAACAGTAGGGGGAGATGTAACTCTTTTTGACTCAAAAATAAATTATTTATTTAAAGTTACTGCACACACTTTTTTTTTATTAGAGTGATAGCTAAAAGAAGATATTGCATCATGACACTTTGAGCACTGAACACAATAAACTTGTCATTGGGTTAAAATAAGTGACTGAATGTTTAACCTTCATGGTGGTGTAGGATAGCAATAGACCGGTACACTCTTTAATTATTAAATGAAAAAAATAAATAAAAAAACTTAAAACTGGTTCTAGATATTGTAGATTTTCAGATTTAACAAGACTCCTAACCTTTTCATGAATATTCCTGCTATAGGCCTATCGGTTTCAAGCAACATTACTTAACTGTAGGATTTTTTGCACCCAGTAAAGAAGTCTGTCTGCAACTGATCTGCTGCAAACTGTCATGTCTCAATATGTAGGCCCATCTTATAAATACATGTGTTGATTTGATATATCAGGTTTGTTCACAAGTTGGAAATGTAACCGTCATATAGAGTTACATAGTGGGGTGATGACCTATCAGCCTTATTTATTTATTTCTTATTTTTATTTTTCTGAAGAATGTATTCTACATATTTGTTGTTTTCTTTTCAGTGACCCCTGGCAGAGAGTTGGAGCGTGTTGTCTTCTAAAAGAAAAGACCTGGGGACAGCAGCTGTCATGCCACCGCTGTCACTATGGAGAAAGTGCCAATTCGCCTGCATCCAAAATGTTATCTCTCGCCACAGCTGTAAGTTGTGCTGATACAGTTGAACTTCCCAGCTTTGAACTCAGAACTTAAGTGCTTACAGGCTTTGGAAATATGCAATTCTGAGAGGGACATCATCATAGACACCAGGGAACAATAGAAGGGGCAGCGTGATGGCTTGGGGCAGGCTCGGGTTAAACATGACTTGATTGGCCTTATAAAAACTATGGTGTCTTATCTGCAACAGTCCAAAAATCATTACAGTATTAAGGAAAGTGCACATGTTATTGTAAAAATTTTGAATTTGGTGCTTTAATCTATGAATCAATCTGACCCCAACCCATTGTAGCTATTTTTTTAAGCCAGTGGGCAGGGACAGTTCTGAGCTCAAAGCATAGATTAGATCCCGTCAAGTAAGTTTTCACCAGAAGGTAGAAAGTCAATTGCTGTCTTACAATAATGCTCCAGTCAATTAAGCAGATAGTGGTCTGTGGAGCGAAGGACTATTGGCTGACATTATTTATTTGCTTCAGATGACCAGGCAAGGGTTTAATTAAAATGGAAAAGCTGCCTGTAAGTGGATAAAATTTGATGACTTAGTAAAAATATCCTTATTCGGTGTGCTTCTAAGTAAATAAAATGTGGGTAAAGAATAACATCCAGAGGGAATGAAGTATTAATACTATTCCAAAAGCAGAGAAATATCATCACATTATGTTACAGTATGTTGTTTTTGTTGTTATGTTATGTTACAGTAAAAAAAGTGTATTGTAAAAGTCTTGCTAACACAGTCCTCCTTGGTTGTGTGTAGCTTTAGATATTACAAAGTGTTCCTTAATCATCAGAAAAGTCAGCACATCAAACACGTGTTGTTCTGGACAATTTTACTAGTGCTATGTTCTCGCCAAGATGTGAATTAATCAGTGCAGTGAGTGAAGTTAGGGGAATTCTTTAATAATTCCAGAGAAGAGGCTGAATTTTTGTCAATTAAAAAAGTGGCTCATAAAACAAATCTTTATGATAATAAATAATGTGATAGTGGGTTTGGGGTAAGGGATATTTTTAGGGTTTGTTCTGAAAGCTTGTCCAAATAGCATTGTGTTTTTTGTAATTTGTATGTCATACAACCTTCATAAAACAGTGGAAGGTTCTCAGTCATCTAGGTCATCATGAAGAAAAGATGGGCTCAGTTTTCAAGGTGAAGATGTTTTGTCTCTTATTCCAAGAGATCAACTGGTAAGAGAGCTGAGCTTATATCTTATATCTGGTTTAGGTTTCAAAACACTCAACACTCAACTCAACACACAAGTGTTTTGAAACTTAAACCAAAACAGTTTCACTCTAGAACAATAACAACAACACCTGAATGGAACAGTGAACAACTCACTTGAGACTTTAACGACTCTCACATTAGGAGTCCTTGCCCTTTCATAGTCAACAACTATGAGACTAGAACAGTCTGGTCCCATCAGGTTTAGTTTCAGGTCAAAACCCTCCCTCTAGAGCAGGGGTCTCAAACTCAAATTACTTGGGGGCCCGCAGAAGGCAGAGTCTGGGTGAAGCTGGGCCGGATCAGGTATTCCACAAAAAAAGCTTTGTTAAATCCTCTCAAACGTCATTACTAACAATTCTTTAACTTCAGTGGGTTCTTCTGAACCTGAGCTATTCTGAACTTAAATGGAATATTGAAGAACATGAATGAGCTGGCTGAGTGGCCCCATTGGATGTCCACTCCCCTCGGTGATATTGTCAACATAACATCGGCGTTAATTTGCAGAAATCAGCCCATTTCAAATGATCCAATGCCGGTAACATTGAATTTGTCCAGAAGAATTGATAAAGTCTCTTTTAATTAGAGACGAAATGTCTTTACCTTAAAAAGTGAGTCCAGATGCTTTTGCTTTAACCTTTTCTTCAGTGGTTACAGAGAAAACAAGCTAATACTTCAGTTAACAGAGGAAAAATCAACTTTCCTCAGTAGTAGTAGCTCTGGGAGAGAGTAGTTCTCAATAGCTGTACTTCAAACATATGGGAGTAAAACAAATTAGTGCAACACACTCTATTATAGGAAGGTACACCTGGTATATTTATAATATAGCTTTACATTAGCCATAGTCACTTTCTTAGTGTTGCATGTTTTTGGACTGACTTCTAAAGTACTGTATCAGAAATGATAAAAATTGCTACAATAAGAGCACACCTCTGGGATCCCCCTCTGTGCCAATGCAGTGTATGTATAGGATGTAAAACATTATTAGAGCCTATTTGTGTGACAGCGCAAATCAATCTTGCTTTGGCGGGTGGAAATGATCAATGCAGGCACACGTACCAAGCCCCAAGGTCAGTGTTCTTTCATCTTAATGCACCTGCTGCTGAGACTATTCACTCAAACTGTGTGTGGCCTGACCAAGAAAGTACTTTTTTGATGGATTTTGTTTTTGTATTCTTTTATATAATTCTGTAGTTTTATAAGAATATTGAATAATGCCAAGTTAAATTTAGACAAAGTGCATACATACACAGCACAAATACACAAATAGTGAAAAAAAATTCTGGCAATTCTGGTCTTTTCTGCAAGACCTCCTTTATTCCTGTCTGTCCCTGTGACTTTGACACTGGCAACACTTTTCATCCCGGTGGGTGCAATGCCACTGGCACAAATATGATATGCCAATTGGCGCCAGAGAGCGAATGATCCAGTGGAGTCAGCTCTGCTTGTTTCCATCTTGTTAATATGGCTCTGTGGGCTTGCTGCATTCAAGGGACTCACAAGAGGCTGATTTCTAGAGAAGTGAACAAGAGTTAATAATCCTTTATGTAGTGGAGGACAAGATGTTCTGCTATGCTCAACACAGTCAAAAAAAACAAACTCTAATCTTTTTAACACTTAGTAGCAGTAGGCTATGCTTTGGCTAGTCATAGACTTACATACAAGGTTTGCTTATATCTAAGTCAAGGGTTCTCAAACTGTGGTATGAGGACCACTGGTGGTACTTTGGTTTTACCTAAGTGGTACTTAGGCAGACTCAGAAGATATATTTTTTCTGACTGAAATAAAAAATGATAACCAAGAATAAATTGTTTTTTAAAGTGCAGCTCATTTATTGCCCACCAGGGAGGGCCCACTTTTTATGCTATTTATTTGACCAAACAAAAAAACAACTACTTGAGACAATTAAAGTCCAACAAAACTGGCTTAAAATTTTTATGGATCTGACTTAAAACCGTTATAACTTGTTAAAGTCCAACTAAAATCACTTTAAACCTCATACATCTAAATAAAATCTACCTTAAACCTGTTAAGGCCCTACAAAAACAATTTAAATCCTTTTAAAGACTAAACTAAAACTGCATAAAACCTAAATCCAACTTTTTTTGGACCATTATCTTAATGTTTAGCTTTGGCTTTAATTCTGGTTTAGATTATTTAAATGGACTGCAAGTCATTTTCCAGAGTTATTATTAATAATATTCATATTGGAATAAAAATCTCCTAGTTTAAACTGCTGTATATTTAGTACTACACTTCTCTTACATTTCCTTATATTTCTTTCCTTACTGCTAAATACAGTAGATATATCATAAATGAGCATATAGATAATAGACTCTTGATGCAACATATTAGTATTTTATGGTTTTACTTTTTAATCAAATAAAGCAGGCAGAATGCTATGTTGGTGTGAGGGGTTAGGGCATGTGGGATGGAGTTTTTGGCTTTAAGTTTAAGTCATCGGAGCTGCATTTGGCGGCCTTTTGCTAATCACTGTCATCTGAGCATAATCATAGAGCTGCATGATATAAATATTCTAATCACAACCCACCCATTTGATTTGATATAAATACTAACCTTCATGTCAATTTGTGGTGATGTTGGAGGGATTAAAATGGTAATGAACATTCCTTAGGAACTACTAATGTAAAAAAAAACACTAACTAGCATTCTGCACCTCAAATCTTTAGAGTTTATGATTTGTATTGTCAAACAAGTATGAGAGGTTTTGAGGAGGAAAGAGGGTCCTTTGGGAAAACTGAGTCTGTAAACTGCATGTCTATGAGAAGTTTTTAGTTTAACTGAAAGCTTTAGGATTTATTTGTTATTTCTGTTAAATGGTATCAAAATGACCATGTTGATGTACTGGGCATTGTCTTGTATATCTTTAGTGTAAATGTATCATTTACTCGGATAAATATTAGTGATGATGCCTTTATTAGCTTTAAATAAGACCACCCATATAACACAAAACCACATTTTGATTAATAAAAATTATAAAACTATGACAGATGGTCTTGAGGATCAGTGCTGAATGTTGCCAAATCCAGATCAAAGAGCTGTCTCTCAGCAGGTTAAGCAACACTCACATCTATAACCCACAACAGCTGTTTATGATTGAAGAGGATTAGGGACAGAAGCACGTCTATTTCATCAGGATTTGTCCGGTCAAATTCAGAAACTGGGCGCAGCTCTGGACTCATTTAAATTACTGTGCCTCTGCCAGAGGTCATCTGATTCAACGTCCAGTGGATTTGGAGTTCAGGTCTTTACCAAAAAGTGGAAAGAATAGTGCTTTGTATCTTTGTATTTATCTTTGTCAATCAGAACAATCAAAAGGTTACTATCTTACTATATATATTGTATACTGTATATGTATATATATATATATATATATACAGTATATACAGTCAAGCATATACAGTCAAGCACTTCAAGTTCAAGGGAGGGTTAGCAGTTTTATGCTCCTTTCTGTAATATGAGTGGGTGTTTCTCCCATCAGTATCTCATCTCAATCTTTGAGCGAGACAACACAAAGGCTCTTGGAGACAAAGGGACACTGAGGCAGGAATCGATAGAAAGGAAGTAGAACTCAGTGTTTTTCAGTCAGGTGTTGACGGAAGAGATGTGTTTTCAGGTGTTTTTAAAGATGGCTACAGAATCTGCTGATCTTGTAGCAGCAGGTAGATCATTCCACCAATGTGGAACAGAGCCAGAGAAGTGAGAGTGATTTTGTACCTTCGTTGTTCATTTGCAGAGCGCAGGGATCTGGTAGGAAACGTAGGTCTGTATTAGTGAGTGGAGATATGGGGGTGCAGAACCAGAGGTGGTCTTGTAGGCCAAGAGCATAGCTTTGAACTTGATGCGGGCGTCAACCGGGAGCCAGTGTAGCCTAATGAATAGAGGAGATACGTGCGCTCTCTTCGGTTCATTAAAGACCACTCTTGCCGCTGCATTCTGGATCAGCTGCAGAGGTTTGGTTGTGCAGGCAGGGAGTCCAGCCAGTAGAGCATTGCAATAGTCCAGTTTGGACAAGACAAGAGCCTGGACTAGAATTTGCGTAGAGTGCTCTGATAGGAAAGGTCTAATATATATATATATATATATATATGTATACAGTATATACAGTCAAGCACTTCAAGTTCAAGGGAGGGTTAGCAGTTTTATGCTCCTTTCTGTAATATGAGTGGGTGTTTCTCCCATCAGTATCTCATCTCAATCTTTGAGCGAGACAACACAAAGGCTCTTGGAGACAAAGGGACACTGAGGCATTGTGCAGTGGCTGATACACGTAACACACCTTTACACAATAATGCAAAAGATAGAAACCACTATGGTCAGATTTCATAAATGAACCTGTTTACACTGTGTATGAAGCACACACTATTTCTGTCTTTGAGCATGTACTGCTATGCTCAGCAGAAACAATGGTATGATAAGGCTGATATTGACAAAACAAGACAAAAAGTCTTGAAAGGTCCAAGCAAGTAAGGTCTTAATTAGTGCAGGAACTGTCAGAGTGAAAAATGCACGGTATAATGTTATTCATTCATTTATAGTTTGCCCTTGTGTAATATTTTGTATTTTGTCCTTGTAAAGGGTATTTTTAATTCAGTCATGCCATTCCTTTGTGGGTTGCATTAGTTAATGTGTTTTTAAAAATGGTGACTCCATGGACAATTAACACATGCTCTCAGATGTGAACACTATTAATATAAACCATAAAACTTTCAACTTCTGTTTATGCATTTATGAGAACAACAAAGTGAAGCCATCCAAACCCCACAATTAGTGTTTCCCCCTCTGTTCAGATTTTAAGGCCAAGTGTAAGGTTATGTATTTATTAACATGGAAGAAAAGACTAGTCCACATGACAAAAATGGTTATGTTGGAAACTGTACACCGTTGCTGAACAGTTATGAAAGGGGTTTAAATGTTTTTGTTGAAGCACACTGCTGAGAAAATGAGGCAAAATCAGATTGATTAATTCCGTGCTGCGGACACAGTGTCTAACCTGAAATTGAAAATGAAGATGGGAGGAGATACTCTCCATTGGTGCTTTGTGCATTCCGGTGGGTTATCATTTGCACACAGACAAAAGAGTTGAAAGAGATGACAAGGTGGAGAAAAGCCGCCAAATGAATAATGATAGGCAGATACATCATCATTTCAGACAATCATTGTGTAATCACTTCGAAGGTAATGAGAAAATGTCTGTGCGATATTGTTTAACCAAAGCAGCTTCCATATCTCTGGCATGCACTGTTTTTCTTCTGGGACTGTTGTTCATTTATAATATTCAGAATAATAACATAGAAATCTTTTTGCCATATAGAATTAAAAAGTTATTGGCATTTATTTCCATCACTTTATACTTCATGTTGAAGTATAATCAAATTTTCCATCAAAGTGGATTTGAGGTAATAAATACTCATTAGGAGCAGATAGTGAGAAATGAGGGCAACTGGCAAAGTAATGATTACAAAAAGGGCCTCTGTGTGTGTGTCTTTCTAATCAATTGATAATATGTTTAACCTTGCAGCACAACCTCAAATGATAAAAACTGTACAACTTATTTACACATTGGAAAGGAGTTGAGGTTGGAAGTTAATTATACTGTAGATATATTGGGCTTTGTGTTCAACCCACTGTTCCCCTTGCCCTCTTATCTGTGATCACTTCCCTGTAACATACACTCTTACTGAGATAATAGAGTGAATAAAGAATCAAGCAATAATTAAACCACAGTACCTGCCAATGCAATTTTGCCTATTTTCTTTTAGAAATACAACCTTTGGACAAGTTCTATGGGAGTTATTACATTTAATTTGCCTCTATCTCTGTTCTGAGCATTTTTGCGATATTGCGGTTTCTGATTAGCAACAATGACATGCAGAAACACAAGAAAAAAATGCATTCTATGCTAAGAATAATCAAAAGGCCACTACAAGGAAACAAAAACAGGCTGCAAATGAAAGAAATACCAATAAATATCCAAAAGAAAGAAGTCTAGAAATAATTATCCCTAAACTAATTGGCCATTAGTTGCCCAAAGTTGCTGGGACAGGTCTCATGCCCCCTTTAGCGGAAATAAGCAGAAGAAAACAAATGAATGAATGAATGGATGAATATAAAAAGAAAAAACAATGATAAACCAGACCAGGTTGACTATTCTTTTGAAATATGTCCCATGAAAAAAAACTTTTGGAAACACTGAGTAAGAACTACATTTTTAATTATTTGAGTGATGATTTGATTATTGAAATCAATAAGATGCAAATATTTTATTATTTATCTTCCATTGACTGTTAGCTCTGTCTCCATAACTGCAGAGTATGCAATCTAAATTAGACTGCTCTATCCAGCTGTCTATTGTGACTCCAAGAAGAGCAGTGTGTTCCATTTACACACAGGCCACACAAAAGCTTCACTTTTACTACTTTTTGTTTATGATACATTTAGAACCAGTTTCATGTTTCGCTGTCCATGGTGCTGGCGAGTAATTCCCTCAAAAACCTTCCTCACAGTGCACCAAGGACCAATTGTGCTTCTTAAACTCAATGTGTTACATGCTTCAAGTACCAAAGTATAGCACCATAAAGCCAAACTGGTCAGAATTACAATCGAGCTGTCATTTGAAGGAGCTGCAGTTGAACACACAAGATGTACTGTATAAGATACATTTTATCCACGAGTTGATACCCTGCTTCAAGAAACAAATGGCCTTTAGTGCCAGTTGATAAGCAAGATGCATGTTTTGAGAAAAAAAGAGAGATTTTAATCCTTTCCTAAATCCCCTGAACCTATTGCCTGTTCAGATCTGACATGTTGTATACAAGTGTACAATATATGCACAACTTATGGAGGGAGCTTATGTAACAGTTACAGAAAAGGAGTTATGAAAAAGCTTTGAGGGCATCTTACAGTGGACCAGAAAGCATCTTATCTGTGGAATAAAGTTGGAAAAACACAGTAGTTAATAAATGAGGGGGAGGAAACCCTTAAGCGACACAACTGAAGACATTATCTACTTCATTAATCCTCACAAAAGCAGCACCAAACATATGTAACACTGCAATTCTTAATACTTCTCTTACGAGCCATAGCCCTACAACTGTGATTAATATTCAGTCATTTATTGCAAATGTCATTTCACTTTTCCTGAGGAGCCACTATTTTTTTATTGAATTTCCCAGAAGTCAAAGAGACTTGGAAATGACTTTGAAATGCACCCCCCTATAGCTCCCCTGAGTCTTTGGGGTTGATCCTGCTTCTTCTTTAGAGTTTGTCTCTGGAAGGCAGTGCTCCAAAGCAGACTGTTGGAGTGATGCTGGTGGTTACTGACTAGAAATCAGTTGGGGAGACTAAACTCTTATCTACCTCCCAGTCTGTTCATTAATGCGGCTTATCGCTCATCATACTCCCTTGCCCAGTTGTGTAATACCACGCTGATCCATCATTTGCATGCCCTTGCTTGCTGCGAACCTAAATGGTAAGTGCCCTGGCATTCCACAAATCAAAAGAAAGCCATGACTTGTTATCTCGTTGCAGCTTCTCCCCGGCCTTCGCGGAGGAGCCATATCTTTAGCTTTGATGTCAGAGCCACTGGCGAAGTCTCAAACCTTGCCATCAAGCGAGTGCCTCTTTATTAAATCCTTGAGCTGCCTCTAATTACGGCCCGTATTACGAGGCCTTCTGAAGGCAGCGAGGCACAAAACAATGAACATGACAAAAATGACCAAAATTAAGAAGAGGCAGGAGACCGAATGCTCAATGGACAAAAGAACCTGTCTTCCATTTCACATAATTTGTAAAACCACAACAAGAAAAAGTAGTGAACTGAAGATCTAATTGTCATGTGAGCATTTTGCTGTAATGATGTGCGATAAGTATCTTTTTCTTGGCTGGTGTTCCCAAGTCTGCCCACACTGATGTTCCTTGTGAGTTAGCAGATCGGTGGCAAGGGATTGGTTTGGATTTCATCGCCGTCTTTCATCTTGAAACTCTCAATTCCCTTGTCACCTACACTCCTAGCAGCTCTATTTATAACTTGTAACCATAACAACTGGTCTTTTCTCTTTGCCAAATGAAAAGAGTCTCTTTCACAAGGTGTCTATTTGCTTATGTTTTTGCATGTGGGGTTTTAATATGCCAAACTTTTACCAATACTTACTTTATGTTGTGGGATATTTGAGTCTTGCTTAAGTCTTGCCTCATCTTGAAAGGTGCAGTGTCGGTACTATGCAGAGATCTGGGATGTGCAAGCACAACTCCATTTCTGTCTCCAACGGAGGGTAAACAGTTATTATTATACCTCAAATAAATTGAACAGTGCTGCTTTATTCTCTTTTTGGGAAAAAATAAACACTGTTTGTTACAACTATAACAGGGGTCAGGTCAAAATGACTTTAATGGCTAAAGTTTGTCCCATCTTAAACTTGTAATAACAGATTTGTATTTATTGATGCAAATGTGTTTTGTGTTTTTTGGCATTGTCCTTTCTTTTTGCTTCATTGTGTTAGGAAATTTTGTAGCATGTGTACTGTACGTTACTTTAGAAGATGGCCGGCTTGCATGAAACACTATCATGAAAGATAAAAGAGCACACTTGGTCGCCCTTTTGCTCTCTTGCTGGTTGAGCATAAATAGGACACAATGCTGACTGCAACAAGTCATTACAGACAGAGCATCCCTATGGAGAAAAGTGTGTTTTATGCTAAAAATTAAATATAGAGCACTTTGTTCTTTGTGATGTGTAGGTTGTCAGAGTTGAGCAGTGCCTGTCAGAGATGAATGAGTCTTTGTAGAAGAAGAGAGTTGTTGTGGCACAAAGTTTCATCTGCTTTGCATCAGTTCTAAAGAACCCCAAGAGCTGCAGTTTTTTAGATCCAACATGAAGACCTCTTTATGATGAACAGAAGAAAGGAAACAAGTTGTAATCCAGTCTGGGAGTATGATAAAGTTTGGGGGGTTTAGTCAATTTTAATGCACAGTCTTACCTTGTTTTTTTTATTAATTTATTCTAAAATTCTTTTTCAATGCTAGCTCTGTGATTGTCTGACAGTTGGGATGGGCCCCCTTTATACTGAATATGAATGAGTGAATATTATACATGTTTTATTCATAATTCATAGTCATACTCTCATTCTACTGTGACTACACATCATAACTACACCCCATGAGTCAGTACATTTGAGAAAAGATGCATGGATAAACATAAAAAGTCAGGTGTAATGGCTCCCCAAAGCAAAAGGACAGTGTGTGTGTGTAATACAACCATCCCCCCTCATCACGATCCGTCACAGTGAAGCAGGTTATGTTAAACAGTAAATATGAGCATTCTCTGAGCCACAGTGAATGCATCTGGGGAGTACTGAGGCATAAACATAAAACACTGGCAGCTCATACTCCCAAGGAAGGAGCATGGTACCAGGCATTTAGCTGAAGAGGGGTGAAGCCATTGTTTGACATCTGGCTGTTCCCACCATCCTGCATTCTTAGGTTAGCAGTAATTGCTCCCACTGGGACCAATCCCATGGTCAGACCTAAATGAATATGGCCCAAGTGCAGTCTGGGGTTGGAGGTGAGATTGTCTCTTTCAATGTCTAATGTTGGGATGGCTTCACAGATCATTGAAAAAAGGGAGGAGTAAAGCATTAGAAAAGAGGAAACAGTTTAAATACAACTGCTGCAAAGTAAAGGCAATTTATCTTGTGGTGTAACATCAGGGGAGGATTAAAAATGATTATCACAATCTTATTATTTCAGAATATGCCCTGACCTTGTTTCTAATGTAATTTGAATCGCCTTAAAAGATTATGATGAGATGAGTCACATTCTCAAATTAAACTACTCTGCGGTTTGAGGATGAGTATAAAAACTGTTTTGTATCCTTCTCAATGGCACATCAAGGTTAAATAGTAAATACTTAATCTTCACATACTCTTGGTCATATTTAAAAAATGTTAATAGTTTGTAATTTTTAATATTGCATTGATGCAATATAGAAGAAGAAACAGGTTACAGGCAGTTATGTGTTACAAACCCAATTCCAAAAAAGTTAAGACACTGCTAAACCATCAGTTAAAGTTTACAGTACTATTTTTATTTTACTAATAATATACACAATGTTTGCTCAAACTGGTAATTTTGACTCTTCTTGTTTATCTTTCTCAGTATCAGGGCTTTTTCCCACCATCCAAACACATGTGTTAGGTGAACTGAGTAATAAGTGAGTAACTAGATGTGTAGATTTTTAATTAAGTCTTTCAAGGAAATAGAATGTATGTGTGAATGTATATTTCTAGAGGATAATAAAAAAAATGAAAGCCACAGATACTTTCTCTTGTATTCAGTTCTTTGTTTGTTCCAGGTGAGTAATCCCTACTTTAAACTGTATCCTCTTATGAGGAAACCAACCAACAAACAGCCTCCAAAAAACATCCTTTTGAATTCATTACATTGCTCTCAAAGCTTAGAAAATCTCTACAGCAATAACCACAGAAAGATACACAAACAGGATTACTTATTGTGGGCATGTTGAAAATCAATTCAATACTGTTTCTATATTGAAGCCAGTAAATGCTATTCATTTCCTCTGAGAGCAATGTGCACTGTTCAAACACTCCCATAAACCATTTAGCCAAATGTAAATCTGTAACATCCAGACATGTACCATATGCTAAGTTTATTAACTTACGGTTTTTACACAAAGCCACACAATGGAACACACTTTCATTAAGCCTTTCTTGCATGTGTTTACATGATGCTGTTCTGTGAGACCAGAACAGCCTGGTCTATCAGGCTTGGTTTCAGGGAAAACTCCTTCCTCTAGAGATATAAGCCCAGCTCTCTTACCAGTTGATTTCAGAATTTACAAAGTCTCTTGGAATTAGAGATAGAATGTCTTCACCTTGAAAACTGAGTCCAGATGCTTTTACCTCAACCTTTGAGGTATGAAATAAATTGATGGAGGATGACCTGTCATTCAAGTACTCCAGGATGTGTAAGCAGTGTTAGTATTAGCTAAATGCAGAAAGTCACACCTAACGTGAAAGCATTTAAGAGGACACTTTAGCCCCAAATATTACCATCAGTGGCCCATAAATCTAACTGACATGAGAAAGCAGTTAAAAGTTGAATTGAAATCTGGGTTGGTTCCTTTCTCTGAGGCTGATCTGTAGCTTCATGTAGCTAGTTCTTTTAGTTAGTTTAGTTTATTTTGGTCAACAAAGGAAAGAAAGAATACAATAGTTTCTTCCAAAAAAAAAAAAATAAAGTTCACTTTGACCAACCCCTTTAAACATTTAAAACAAAACATAAAAATAAACACATTCATTCATGAACAATATGATACAACAAAACAAGACAATAAAAAACCCAAAACAACCACAACAATTCACAAAACAAAACTTTGAGCAAACACAAAGAACAAATAATGTTCTAACATGTTCAACCAATTTCCCCAAAAACATCTGTAATGACTGCAAACATTGTAATTACCCATTGAGCCCAGCACGAGTTTCTAATTATATTTTTTTAGTTTTATTTTCCTCTCAACCATGACTTCACAGAGTTGTATATAGTTACACCTGTGGATTAACACATCCTTTACCCTATTATCAATATGGTTCTCACTGCATGTAATTGATAGTCATGTCATTATTGAGCCCAGCACGAGTTTCTAATTATATTTTTTTAGTTTTATTTTCCTCTCAACCCTGACTTCACAGAGTTGTATATAGTTACACCTGTGGATTAACCCATCCTTTACCCTATTATCAATATGGTTCTCACTGCATGGTATCTTCAGAGACACCAATCCAACACAGCAGGAAGGAAACCCTGAGCAACAGTCTCTGTGTGATAGTGAAAAATAACAGTCACTTCATGAGTCACCCAGTAAGTACACTCTATACAGCTGCACAATTCATAGTTTGCATTCAAAGTAACCATAATAGTGATAGTCTTCACATGTCACAATGAGAGGAGTGAGTAAAGGCTTTGGCTGCGTCTGAAACCACTCTCTAGTCCCTAACCCACTACTGTATAGTGCTCTTTTAGTTTCTGACACTACACGATGTTAGTGACGTGACACAAGAGAGCGATAAATAACAAACAATTATATAATGAGTGAGGATGTGATAGGCCTATATTCAGCAGATATACTCATAGTAATCAGAAAAACTACTGTGTCTGATCCTGACTGGATTATTGCTAATCTTTATTGCTGTGATATCTCTCCATCTGCACAAACAAGGCAAACTAATGCTAGCTTGTAATTAGCGGAGTAATCTAATAAATACCTGTATGTAAATCTTGTGGCCAAATAATTGGTTCAAATTGTGCTTCACGCATTGTGTACAGGCATGTTCAGTTCTCTGATAAATCATCAGGCAAGGCATTATGGACTATTTCTATTTTGTTCATGCATTATGGAAACTGAGTAAAGCATGATAGCAGATGTATAGGCTACTTGACAATATAGACCATTGTGATTCAAAGGAATAATGGACATCTGAATTTACTGCAGGAGATGGTGGGACATTTGTTTTTCTGAAATGTTATTATGACTTGTAATAACATGTGTTAATATTTGTAATACTTTGTATGAATCTTAATCCTACACCACACTGCATACATACGTTTTCTGTGTTAGTTCTGACTGGCATTGTCTTTACAAAGCAACTGTTTGTTGTTGGCTTTGGGGACCACACTAAACTGATAAAATTTCAGTAGAAATCCATTTTCAGACAAGAAGCAATAAAATAGGAAATTACCTGCTGCTCAGTGTCTCATCCTGTTGTGCAAAATAAACCCTGTAACTGCACAGTGACATTTACAGTAAACAAAATGGGCCTTGTATTGTTTGTCAGGTGTTAAGGTAAGTGACATTAAGCACAATCAAACCCCTTTTTCTCCTCAGCAGACTGAAAGAATAATTATCACCTGTTTAATTGCATTTTCCACCATTGTTGACTGTGGAGGCCCTCTGACCCTGATCACTCAACACTAAAAACTCATTAATGAATTCACTTCCTAATCTTGACATTGATTTTTGGGGGCATAATGGATAGCCCACCCTGTTTCCCCCTCATCATTCTCACATTTAAAACAAACATCATTTTATTTTGCTCGGTAGGAACTCCTCCAGACTTATTGGTTTGATTTCCAGCTGTGTTTGTAATGCAGGAAACTGTGAATCTGTTCTTTTGGGTAATGGGAATGGAAAGCACTTTTGACTACATAAAAGATCCGCAAGTTTAATATGGAACACTACAGAACACCCAGCGTGCTTTAATGCAAGTCTTATCAGCCCAAATCTGAATTAGAAGTGCAACACAGAGCAGCAACCCATTCCCACCAACTGAGCGCTCTGCCTCAGCTGCTTCTCGAGGTAAAAACACTTTGTAGAGTTTACTTTGTATTATTTTAGATTTAAAATGTGTTCTGCAGCAAAAGGAAATTGAAAATTCAAGCAGATGTTTCTGAAGCAGGTCACAAAGCACTCAGTTTGCAGGTAGGCCAAGTGGAGCATGTAGTGTCAGGACACGAGTGGAGGACTGCGAGTGTGCTGGGTCACCGACTATGTCCCTGTGTCATATACTATCCTTCACAGTGGGCACACAACTGCCTCCAATGACCTTTTCACCATCCCTGCAGTCTCCATGCGTCCACGCCACAGCGATTCCCCTTCACCCGCACCTGCTCTGCCACTTCCTGTATGCTTCCTAATTAGTAAGCGGTCATCAGACCTCTCTAGTGTCTGAACAGATCCAGATAAAGCCTGAGAAACCCGAGCCTTTTCTTTTATAAGCATCAATCCTCGGGTCAAATGCCTCATCCACTCAGGGACACATCTCCTACAAGGGAAACAGGTAAGATCAAAAGGCAAGCTCTCATTTTTATCTTGCTCTGCTGCACAAATAGGACAGTGGGCATTTACCACAATATCTATCTGTCTGATGATAGGATTTAGAGCACTCGTGTATCCGTGTTCAGTTGCCGCAGATAGCCTCAGATAGAGCAATCCTACATATCAGCTTAAACAATTACCCGGGCATCTCTGTGGTGCTCCATTTAGACTCATCAATTTCAACTGAGACAAAATCCCCCCCAAAATCTTATCTGGTCAGTTCGAGGAGTAAAGGAGGAAGATTTTGTGAGCTGTGTAGTGGTCTTATCTCTGTCAGAGTGCTATAGACATGGGAACAAATGCTGATAAGCAATAGAATGTAGCTTTAGACAAAAAAAACCCCAGATAAACGAAAACATTACTGCTTTTAGGAAACTCTACTTTCTCCTCTCACCACCACTGTATTGTTTTTTTGTTTGAATTCATCCTTGTTATGACTTTGAGTAATTATAAAATATAAAATAAACATTATGTGTTGCTCGAACATAAATATGCAACTGTTAATGCACAATATAATTTTAATAATATTGAGCACTTTTTTGATGCCTATATAAGGAGTAATATTTCAGTATATTATGCATGCGGTGGTAGTAGAAGCCACTTTATAATAGTGATATTATATGTTTACAGCCAATAAACTGTTAATCCAGGCTCTTCATGTCTTTGGCAAGCTTGACAAATTTGAAGAAAAATGGCAGTAAATCAAAGCACTGCACTTTTTGTCAGCTTTGTGCGGACTCCATGACAACTGACTGATGGCTGGAATGGATACGATCACAGTTTGCAGACAAAACAATTATCTAAAGACTTACTGTGGTAGCACCCTCTCTTATGGTATGGAGTCAAAGGGATGATGTCTCAACCAGACTTAGAGAAACTTATCCATGCTTTTATCTCCAGCAGGTTAGATTACTGTAAAGGCCTGCTCACTGGTCTCTCAAAACGAGGGTTAAGACAGCTGCAGCTTATTCAGAACGTGGCTGCTCGGGTTCTCACCAAAACCAGGAAGTACAACCACATCACGCCAGTTTTAAAATCTCTGAACTGGCTTCCTGTTGCTCAGAGAATAGACTTTAAAACAGCACTGCTGGTTTACAAGTCTCTTAATGGTTTAGCACCAGAATATATTTCTGACATGCTAGTTGCTTATGAACCTCCTCGGACTCTGAGAACATCTGGGACAGGCCTTCTGCTCGTGCCCAGAGTTAGAACTAAACATGGTGAAGCAGAGTTTAAGTTTCATGCAGCAAAAATCTGGAACAGCCTCCCAGATGAAGTAAAACAAGCCTCAACTTTAACAATGTTCAAGGGGAGGTTAAAAACCTTCCTTTTTAGCTCCGCCTACACTACAACCTAAAGTTTATGTTTTTAATTTTTCTTATGTTTCTTAATCTAAATCTTGTAAATTGTCTTTTATTCTTGCAAAGCACTTTGAGTTACCCAGTGTATGAATTGTATTGTACACAGATGAAGGCACCGCTTTCATGAACACAGAGCTATCTGTTGAAATATATTTCCTGCCTAAGACCTTTATTCTAACTGATAGAAATAAACTAAAATTAATCCAGGGCTCAAACAGCAAATGACATATAATATAAGGATTTTGACCGATGTCAGTGAATTGTCAAAACCCTGGCTTTATTAACCTTCAGAGCTCTTTAGAACCCAGTGGCAAAAGTTATTTGTTTGATACCTTCCTGTTGCTACAACTGCCCAGAGAGGACAAACCAAGTGTATTCATAATTTTGTCCTTTTTTTTTTAATCACACCATTTATATAAAGGCAGTAATGAACTTAATGAAATTTTGTACATTTTTACTACAAATATTTTACTTTATCTCCACTGCAAACTCACATTTGACTGGCAGCCTTAGTGAGTACTCAAGTCTTGTCATGATCTCAAAACCTAAAAGTCTTGGGCATGTCTCAAATTCATTTTTACTCAGATGTCAAGACTAACAAAAACCACAAATAGCATATGTGTCTGTTCTTGGATGATGGTAAATGTATTTTACATATGGATTTGGGACTTTAGACTGTTCCCTTATATCCATTATGGTGTATCGTGCAATGGGTCCGGTCTTGATTTGGTCTTGATCTTGACTTGGTCTCGCCCTGACATTGTCTTATCTACATTTTTATTCAAATCCCTCCTGTTCATAGTCCTCTAGTCCTCACCTTGACAAAGGAACACAAGGTTGTTTCTTCTGTTAAACTCTCCGGAGCAGAGGACTTTGTGGGGATCATTTTTAATGTAGCTGTCCTTTAGTGTCACAATCTAGGCCAAGTACTTCAGCCATGTGGAAAGGTCTGTTCAGCTGGCCATCCAACACAGACTCATCTCTGTAAATGGCACAGTAAAAAAGTGACCAGTCTTGGGAGAAACTTTATATTCAAAATTTTTGAGAGGACATCACATTATAGCCCAGGGAGATCGGGAAAAAACGTGATCAGATGCCTAAAAGAGGCTCAGGTGCTGGAAGCAGAAATTTAATGATGTCCCGAGAGAAGACAAAGCCAAAGCTGTCTGACCCTGTTAAACTTCGGCCATGCAGGGGTAGTTACCTCGCCAGGACACAGGACATGTAAATGGGCCTGTCCCTCTTTTGTATTTTGATGAATCAAAATAAGCTGCTCATTAAAGCATTTAAGACATGTTTTAAATGAGATGTTTTTGTTAAAAATGGAGGATTTTCTGTTAGCCATATGCTAGTAAACTAAACTATCAAACCATAACAGAAGTGCTGCTGACATGCAACAGCGTCTGTCATTGAGATGTATTTACAGTGACAGATGGTGTGGCCAGCTCAAAAACAACAGTGAAGGACACAGCAGCTTCTGTGTCACCGACCATTCCTGCCTCGTTTTCTATTGACTTGGTGTGAGAGCAAGTGAGACGGCCCCACACTGTGCTGCTCATAAGACACTACATGAACTTTACCCACTGCATGTCTCTATATTCCCCGGAATGCACCCTCTTATCACGCAGGGTCAAAGGCCAAATGACAAGCAGTGTCTCTTCTCAGATTTACAGCATGCAAGAGGCCTTGAGATGTGCTCCTCTTATTTTCTCAACACAGCACATGACTGAGTGTGGCATTTTAACAGGGATGCAATCGACATCAACCCCCACTGGCCTTGAGGATGCTCCTGGATTCACTGTGTCAATTAGAGTGTGGAAACATCGAACAGCTTGAAATTATGTTGCACATTCATCCACGCTAAAGCCTTTAAATATGACCTGGCCAGCTGTAGCTACAAAAGCAATTTTGACTGTACAAAAAAATAAAGTCACACTATGCCATTTTTATGAAATTATTAAAATATGTTGGTTTAAAGTGATTTAAAGCTAAAATTTTCTGACATTAAAAAGAAAAAATCAGCCTGGCATAGTGCACCTACAGCAGATCCATACTGAGACATAACAGTCTAATGTGTGTTTGCAGCAGTGACTCTATTAGTGATCTGACTTTTTTTCTGACTATTAACATTTTTTGTTTTTAGTAAGTAGTATAAGTACTATTCAGAATATATTTATACATAAGATTATTAGACATAAATAAAATTCCATTTTCATTTAACAGAGTTACTATTTCAAGACAATAATTGGCTACAGTACATTTAGATTACAAGGTCTAAGTTCCTTCTCTTTTTATCTCAAATGCAGAAGAACCAAGAACAACACCCTTTTTAGTTTTCAGTAAATTTCAAGTGCAGGTTTAAATGTGCACTACATTTTCATAAATGTTTTGCTGGGTAAAAAAAGGCTATGTCAAATGCGCAAAGGAAACAGAACTGGTGAGAAAAATAGTTACATTAGCAACATGCTCTATTGGAGACTACTTGTCTTTATTCATCTTGCTCAAATCTGCACTGGGTGTTGGTTTAATTCCTTGGAGAGGCTTCCTAATAGATCATACTCTATTCAGATGAATATGCACCGACACCAACATGCACTTGCTGTGACCCTGTGCACTTTCGAAGAAAGAAGATTAAATTCTTTCCCTGTATGGGATCTATTGGTGTGTGCTTTATTGGCGCCCCAGAGCCTTGCACTTCTCACTGTATCGTTGCAGTGATAAAAGAGTGAGCCACAGCTGGTGGAAGTAGTGCAGATATTAGTCTTCATCAGACGTGAGACAGTGACATTTATGAAGACCTATGTCATTTAATATACATCATCAGCTTTAACACTGGAAATGGATGCAGAAAGCACACACCAGTGCCTCGGGCAACTCAGTGCCTGCTAACCACAAGGCCGGAGGAGAAGTCAAGGCCATCGCTGCAAACATCACCAGAAATCTTTTACACTTATTTATTAGTCCACAAACATGGTGCTTTTCAGCTTTCACATCATGTCACAAATTCCATCTTTCAATTTTCTGAACGTGAACCCTAACATGAGGCGGAGTTGTTTCTGTCATCTTGAGTCTATGTCATGTCTAAACTCTAGCCGAACACATACTGATTGCTCCAAAGCTGTATAAAATAATTATCACCAATGATTACTATATAGCAATAATTACATGTTTGTGTCTGGTAATTAATGTTGCTGAAAGGTAAGTTAGCATGCCATTGTCTCTGCAGTGTCCATGTCCCGATTGAAATAGTAGAAAGTGAAAATATATATATTTATATCTTGTCTGAGACTCTTCATTAATCAATTTAGAGGCGACAAGCAATTATTTCTTGTGGTTGAAGTCCGTGCCATCAATCTAAACTGTCCAATTAGCCTTTGTTCGTTGTCTTCTGCATAAATATTCTGAAGTTGCTCACAGACATCTCATCAAGCAACTTAAAGCCAATCTAAAAGAGCAGTCGTTTGACTAAATTATAAATGTGTCCCTAAAACGTCTGAGTTTGGAACCTTAATGTGGTTTCCTCTAATGAAAAATACATTATGCCTTAAGCAGTGTATACATAAACAGATTTAAGCAAAAAGTTATAAAAGCAAAAAGCAGGAGTCACCGAAGCATTACTGTTTTGTGAAATAAATTAAAGTACATCCAGGCATAAATGAGAGATAAACGTTGTCATCTCTTTTAGTTTGGCTCAAGGCTGGATTTTTAATCCACTTTAAATTTGTGAGACCAGTCCCAAACAACAGACCCCAGCTCTGAAGCGCTTAAAATATGACTTTGGAAAATGCGAAGAGTTTGTATGAAGATCTGTTCCCCTGTGGCAGCTGTGTCCAGCCTTGCATGTCCTCACTATTTATACAGAAAATTCTGTTAGCATAGAGCAGGACTTGGTTTTATTCAGAGGCCCGTGAGAACAAACTCCACCGAGCTAAAGATCCGTTCTCTATGATCACATTACATCAGCTACTTAGACTTACAACCCATTAACATTTATCAAACACATTTAACCAAGCTTGAACACAACACAGACACTGGCTGAATTCTGAGTCCTGTTCAGTTTCAAAAAACACGCCCTTTTAACAGAAACATCTTTATTTATTTATTTTGTATTTCTTACTCATGTTAACATTGGTATAACAGCAATCAGTCACTTCATTTGACATGTACAGATACAGTAAATAACATTGATGATGTTGGTGAAAATAGGTAATTTCATTGTTCTCTGGGGCCTTTAAACAGATAATTAAATACTTTTATCAGGCTAATCAAGTAGGTGAAAAAATATATGATCTGGACCATGGGCATCAAAACCATTACACATGTAGGTGACAAGTCCCACCCACTTTTTAAAATTATAACATGTCTTTAAAATAATGTATATCTATATCCCTCCTACTCAATGACATTATGACAAATGTAAATCTTCACTGATAAGAATTAAGCCTCATAAAGCCATAAGTATACAGTCCTAGCATCAGTGTGGCAAAGAGACAGCAAACCATCTTTTTGTGCCATAATGATATCATTTGTCCTGCAGTATTATTTAGTTTGCTGGCAGTCTTTGAAAATGTCAGGGAAATCAGTTGTTATCTTGTTAGCGCGCTGTCTATCTTTAGTCGCCTCTTATGAGTCTTCCATGGTGATTCTTCAGCAATGACACCACCTCGGATGACTCACAGACACAGACACCACACGTTATTAATGTTTTTACCAAAATAGTTACCCAGAAATAACAGCAGCAGTAACCCATGGTTACAGCACTGATGTCACCTGCTGCCATTGATCTCTTT
Source organism: Perccottus glenii (assembly GCA_024416835.2). Lineage (NCBI taxonomy): Eukaryota > Metazoa > Chordata > Actinopteri > Gobiiformes > Odontobutidae > Perccottus > Perccottus glenii. The sequence continues at coordinate 9,390,946 of CM044548.2, forward strand.
CACACTTCATATCAGATTCCTAATTAATGCCAGGCAACAACCCGCTGGTTTACAAGTAATTCTCATTTCTCCAAAAAACAAAAAAACACATTTTCGATTCATTCACAGCCACCCCAGCCTGGAGTCAATGTATTTTCTCCATTGGGAGATGTGCCTGACTGGTGTCCTAGCTCATTTGAGAAATGTTACATCATCAGAGAGGTGCAGGCCTTGAACTCTCTTTGGTAATCTTTGATAATAAGCGAGGGAAGAAAAGAAATAGAAAGTTTGCAGAGGAGAGAAGTATGGCTGTAATGAAGCGGCTTCCTGCAGGGTAATAAAGGTCTACATCTAATGCCAAGGGCAGTCAGGCAAGCACGAAGACCATTACAGCTGAGCGGGTTTGCTTACAGCTTTTTCTGGGAGGCCAACAACAGCCTTTGCTCCCACCGGCTTGTTTCCATGCACACTGTTTTCTCACTATATTTCCTCTTTGTGCAAAAGGTGAAAGCATCTTAGAAATGTCATTTTTAAAATAGTTTTCCCTCCAAAAGAAAGAGAAGTGAGTGCAAACCTAAGAAGACTAGTTGATGAAGCAGGGCAGAGGGATTCTGCAGAATCCTGCAAACACTGCAGATGCACCAGATGCTCTGAACATGTGCATAAAACCATACTCCTCCAAAACAACTACTAACAGCACAATGCAAAAGTAGTGTTAAACAAATGTCAAACATGCAAACAGAATGAAACTACACATCATCAGACAATACTGAGAATAAAGGCATGGATTGGCTACAAGCTAAATTATTTATTTAACTAACAAAAACTCAAAAATCACTGCAAATACCATTTATAAATATGTTAGAAAATTTTGATTGACATTGGTCACTAAATTAAGAAAGATAAAGTTATAAAAAAATGATTGTTAATAATAATCATGCATTTAATTTTTTGTTATTCTTTTATAATAATAACAGACATTTTGCTGTGTTGTATCTAAAAGCTGTTTAATAAATACCATTGGACTGACCTTGCCCCTGTGGATCAAGGTTGTACATCTGAGCACATAGTGCATTGTGCTGACGAATAAAAGGTCACACAGAAAGGTGTGAATGCAAAGTGACTGCATTCCCAGGCCAACCTTGCCTCTAGCTCAGAGTGAACACCACAAGGATACTGTAGATGAAGACTGAATAAAATGCGTTCATTGCAGCTTCTGCATTGCTTCTCCTAAAGTGCTGACTGTAAAGCTGTATTTTTCCCTTATGCATCATCATTAAATCTACACTGTTGACTGTACTTTACACCTAAGGCATTTACTCTGCCACTGCACTCACTGAGCAATAACACACAAGGCTTGATCTGGTACAGTATGTCACCTCACCAGAGTGTTCCTAATGACAAGTGTGAAGATCTTAATCTAACTTTAGTAGCAGCTTTAAGTTTGTGAGCTTTGATGTAGTTTAATAAAACCAGTTTGAACACATAAAAATCTTTACTTATGTAACCTCAAAGCTGGGACACTATTACGCTTCAGTCCAAATACAGCCTGTTTATCTGTTATCTTTCCAACTCATTTGATCTTTCATGTTGGAGATGTCAGTTTGGGACTCAATAACAAGATGTCAGAAGGAGATTTTTGTCTTTTTGAGTTGATTTATCATTGGTTAAATGAGATTATATGTTAGCATGAGATTGTATTACACTAAAGAGTAGCTCTTTGGTGAAACTCATATGTGATCAGACGTTAGACACTATATCTGATATAATAAGCTAGTTAGAGTGTTAGAGAGGCAGTACCTGTTCTGACCTACAGAATAATGAGCAAAGTCCTCTACAGAAAAGTGTTTAACTGAAACAGTGATCACGCTTATAGTTGGCTGTTCCTATTATATATGTATGTATATATTATATATGCATTATATGTCCAGTTTGTCATGTTCTGATACAGATAACCTGTAAAAGCCACACGGGATTGCTCATAAAATAATGATAGTAGTGAACTTGTGACACACTAGAAATCTCTTTTCTCTCATAATGTTCAGAAGGTGATCTTCCTTCTTGCCTGAGAGTTGAAATAGCCAGTGCTCTTGCATTATTAAATGAGTAAATCATTAACATTGCAGCCAAAACTAAAAGATAGTAATAAAGAAGGAGAAATTAAGAGCTACATTACTTAGTCTATTCATTCATTCATTCATTCATGATCAGTCTGTTTATGTTAATGGTCAACAGCACCAACTCGCTAAACATTAGCTGAAAGAACTGCTGTTGGGGTCCTCATGAGACCTGTCAGCTTCTTGATATGCAGGACAACACACTGACTGCTGACTCAGAGAACCGTTGTATTAGACTAATGATGCAAATGCATTTTCTTGTATTAAACATTATTTTTAACTTGTTAGAGCCATTAATATAAATATGCAAAGCCAGGGTGTTTTACATCTTTCTAATTCACTTCTGTCCTGTGAGAGAAATGCTGCTGCTACCAATGAGTCAATCCATGCCTCCATCCATCGCTCCATGTCTAATAGATCTCACAGACGTACAGGGACAAGCTAATCTGATGAAAAGACTAAGCAGTGATTTTTGGCTATATACAGGAGCGTGTCTCACATGAGTGCTGATGTGGTTTTATAGCTCCCCTGGCACTGTGCAGAACATTTAAAAGGCATGGCTCAAATGAGCTTTGCACACTTTATTACCCATCTGCAAACAGCTTAAGTGTCAAGCAGCACATCCTCGGGTTTGTGATGTTCACAGGCATACAGAATGGTGCAAGCAATTAGCCCTGGGATGCAAACATGGGTGGTACACAGGCAAATAATGGCAAATCCTGAAGGCTGCAAGAATTTAGTGTGCTTTAAAACTTGAACTAGATAGTGTTTGTGCATAGTCCTATGTGCATAAATGGAAACTGCATAGCTTCAATTTATTGTGTGTAAAGAACATTATAAACTTTATCATCTGATTAAGGAGCAGTTACTTTTATATATTTTTATTTTTATTTAACCTTTATTTACACAGGAAAGTCCCACTGAGATTACAAATTTCTTTTGTAGGAGAGTCCTGGCCCCAAAGGGGTGGGGACTAGTGTACATGTCTTTAGTGGTAGGGGAAACTGGAGCAGACATGGGCCGGACTACACACAGAAAGGTAGCTATTGAGTTTAGAGGCTATCAGCCAGAATTCAATTAACTTCTACTCATCAAAATAACTATAGTACTATTTAAGAACAGCACTTCTCAGAAAACCATTACCTTATAAACTATTGCAGTTAGACTCATCAAAATCAGTCCAAGAATTTAGCATGTCCTTCTGGCTGTTACCATAGAAACAAAAAGATCTACATTAGATGGGGTACTGACGATGTACTTATTGGATTCTGAGACAAGCCTAATGTCATTAATCTGCAACATGTCACACTGGCTTTAAATGTTTCCTTTAATTGCCTTCAACAGGAACTATACTGGGGCTACTACAAACTCCACTGCTTACTTTAACAACACAACACAAATAGTTCACGCCAATCTAAAATTATTTGACATTGTTAAGGCAAAAGTAATAAAATATGAATGTGAGTTTGATGAATGGAGTGGGAAATATAAATAGACAGCAGTGACAGGTGTGTTATGTACTTCTGGTGTCCTCTTGTCAATCAGCCAGAGCAGTACGGCTGTCTGAGTGATTAGTTAACGTCCAATTCGCCTCCGGGCAACGCGCAGGTCCGGCTTTGGTGGTGTTTTTGTTTCCATCAAGCTTCAGAGTTTTCTGTTTCCACTTTGTAAACCCGTGGTCTGCCCTAAAAAAACACTCACTCAAAGTGTTGTTAAGCAGCTGATAGCCAAGTCAGCAACAGTCTGACTTTCGCTGCATCTCAAAGGCAATGAAGGAAGATGCCAGTCTACTTCAATAATAGTTAATGATAGTAGAATTTGAGGTCAGTATTTCCATATAGGGCACATTCGCCTGCATGGTTATTTATCACAGCAGGACCTGCCTTTGCCTTTTCAGACTCAACCCAAGTAAAGTACAGGCCCAATACAGTCTGTAGTGATGTCTGTTTATTAGAACCTCTATTATGCAGGGTTATCCCTTAAATAAACAGAGACTCATTCCCCTTCAGCAATGAGCACACATCTTTTAAAAGAACATGAACTGGGTGCTCAGCAAAAGTATGAGATTCCATGAGGTTGAATTTTTCCAATATCCACAACATTACTACACAGCAGCATTAGGTCTTTAGCCTTAAAAGGAAAATAGACGACTTGTGTGGCCAGCTTCCAGAGTGCACACCCTGGTGTTAGAGACACTGTACGGGATGCCAATTTATCATCATATTTAAACCTCATGCAGGGTTAAGTGCATGAGGAAATCCCCTGCTATTAAGCTGATGTGCAAGGGCACTGATGGTCATTTAATTCTGCTTAAATGACCCACAGGGGTCCAAAGTGTGGGCCATCATCTTATTAGGACCATGTCTGTCTGAAAGTACACTGCAATGAGTGGAGCTTGTCTCAGTTTGTTTCTCTTCAACTGACACTTCTTTAAGGATGTTTCCAATTTAGTTACAGGTAAATTGTTTTATTTAATTTGATTGAATTTATTAAACTAGTAATGAATAGTTTATACTGCTTTATGTCTAAAGCCGGATATAATAATAATCCTGAAACCTTACAGTGTTAAAAACTGTTTATTTGGCACAGATGCATCATCTGTAGAAAATAAATTGCTATGTTTTTTAGTGGATGAAAAACATCTGAAAAGCCGATTACCAGTTAAGTGGAAAATGATGATCATTACAAGCAATCAAGATGGGCTTGTTTGCATACTGCCGATAAGTTAAGCAGCTGCAATTAGATGATGGGACACAGGGCTTTTCTGAGAGACGGCACACAACAGTCTTCGATGCGGCATCTGTCAATAGAGCTGCACTTCCGACTTGTGTTAAACCAATAGTTTCTATGGTTGATATTGTAATGGCTGGAGTATGGGTTTTAGTTGTCTAAATAACTAGTAATATAAGATGCAATGTTGCCACTGAAGGTACAGCTGCAGATGTATGTGTACATCCAAAACATACATATAAAAAAAAAAAAAATCCTTCAATACCATTTTGTTCTCCAGCACCACACAGGGGTACAATGACAACCATCAAGATGCCATGATATAATTTGGCATATATTGCCCCATATATGCCAGTTGGTAGAGCACTCGCAAATGCGCAAGAACATGGGAGACTCGGTTCAAATCCCGGTTGAGTCATTGGCCCAAAGTCATCCCCCTCTCAACCTATGTCAATGAAGGCAAAAAGGCCTGAAAAATATCTTTAAAAAAAGGTACAAAATATACAATATTTTTGTTATTGCATTATTAGTATTGTTTTAATGGCCTACAATAACAGAATTTGTATGTAGATGGTAAAGCATGTATTGTTTGTTGAAGCAGACACAGCATGTGCTTACTCTGTGCTTCTACAGTCACATCATGCAGATGCTGTTGCACAAAATTAAATGGTTAAATTATGGAAGAATAAAATAGGGATTTGACAGTCTTATTACCATAGCACACAATTGATATTTGCCTGGTGAGTGTGGAGCAATAACAAATCAAATCACCACTTTATGCTTATGAATACAAAAACAATGCCCCAGTCTGTGCTGGGCTGTGTGTGAGCGGTCATGTTTTAAAAAGAAGTGCAGTTAACAGAAACTCAGTCACAAAAAGCAAAGTAATCACCAAGACAGTTTGATTCTATGTGTGTGTGCATTAGGGCAAACACACCACACTTCATTAAGACATCCTTGAAGGTTGATTATACAGTCCATAATTTATACTATGGAATCATCTACAATTTTTATCTTTGATAAATGCCAGTGCTCTATGTTTCATATTCACAGCAGGCCTTGTTCCCCTCATATTGCACTGCTTACATTGCAGGATCAACAGGTAAAGAGATATCAAACTGTGCCTGGGTCTGTGTAGTGAGAGAAGTGTTCACCCTGGGGGCAGAGCAGACAACACCTCAGCTTTCATCAACTGCACATGGCTCCCTTGGAGCACAGTCGAACAATTCTGCAACCAAACCAACAGTCTCTTCTTCAGCTGCACCACAAGAGTATTTGTGTCATGCTGCAGCTGAATACTTTCATTTTCAGTCGTTTCCTAACAAATTAAAGTGCTTTACCAACATGCAGTCCAGTGACAAATGGCTCACTGCTGAAAATTGTTTTCAACTACATTTCACGGTGAGTTATATTTCTTGGAATTGTTCTTTTGCAAATTTTTGATGAGCCAGTATGCCAAATGCTGTAATTTCCCTAAATGCTTATGTGGACAAACATGTCTGATTCTTATTGATTGTGCTTTATGGGCTTATATCTGCACAAACTGATTTGGTTTTTATTTGTTTATGGACACAGAACCGCGTAAATAACACAAACCATGTCAAAACTTCACACATGGTTGTTGCTAAGCGACAGTGGTCTAGTGGAGGAAAGCTGATCTAAACTGTGTGGACAATTACACAAAAGCAAGCAAGTTCACTTCACTGACTAAAAACACAGTTTGTAAACAGGATAAACACTGAATTTGAGGATTTCTGTTGCAAAAAGACTGTCACTGCAAAGCCACTTCAGATATTAATTATTTTAGGCTGATTCATAGCAAACCATGTGAAATATATCTTTGATATTCTTGATATATTGATGCATGCATGTATGTATCATTAAAATGTGCATTTTCGGGGCACCTCAGTGGTTCACCTGGTAGAGCGCATAACACATAGATGGGTTAATTTGCAAGATATATACAAATGTTTTGTCTGTTATATAGCAGAGAACCACGGCTCTTACATTCACATAGAGATTCCTACACTAGCAGTAATAAAACACAAAGCTTTTGGGTTATGTCATCATTGTACAGTTTATACAGTTTATACATTTTATGATCAAAAGAACAAAATCTGACAATGAAAAAACCCAAACCAATGTGATCAAAGGGAAACAAAGCTTATTATGCAGGATCACAGAAACAGTAAGTGAAACCACACAGTACGTTGTAACTGGAAGGGATTTTACTCATATTCTGCCTGTCAACATATGCCACTTTATCCTGCTGTTTTCTGATTTTCATATCTCCTTGCAAACAAGCAGGTATTGCTCCTTAAAAGCCATTCAAAAAGTGTCACAGCGATGCATGCATATTTAATTTTAATGTGCCATATGCTGGAGAAAGACTGCTAACATCAAGCTCATTACCATGCAGGTCTGCAGGGACATGCTGTTTCCATGGACATTTTCTCAGGGCTTTGTTCTCTCATCATGTCGGCATAGGGACAGCAAAGCTTTGGAGGACTTTACTCTCATAAGATGGATTTATAATTGTCTACTTGCCAAAGAATTATAAAAGCAACAAAACACCCCTTGTTTAATTAGGCACACCCTTTTCCTTGGATTAGAAATAAAGAAAAGCAAAGATGTATTTAAAATGTAAATTTCTGCAATCTGCATGCTGATAATTTGGTCACATTGTCTTGATCAGCGGCACCACAAACAAGACAATAACGATGACAAGTCAGAGATATAAACACCCATTTGTACAAGAGCTGACACAGTTTGTCTTTGTTAAGTTATGCCCTGTTTACATGCTCCAGGAATCTGTCAACACAGGCAAACAATGTGTGTTAATAGGAGGGCCGTGGGGAGTGGGCGAAGGTTGTAGAAAGTCTCACCCACGGGTGCCTACATCCATATTGGCTTCTTCCTCAAGGTCAAGTCAGTGAGTCAGGTGGGATGTTAACAGCAATGATTTAGAGCACAACTGTCCTCCATCTGCCACTGCGTGATAGAGCTCGACATGTCATAATGTTCTTCCCTGAGCTAAAATGGCGGCTGTGTCACAGTGGAAAAGGACACATGTTTTTGTGCTTACGCAGGAAGATCAACAAAATAGTACAAAGTTGTGTAGAAGTGTTTGGACTTTACTCATTCAGTGACATACCGTTCAAAACATACCGTATATAAAAAATTTAAATATTAAGGACTCAATTTTAAAGTAATCTCCTAGCAGATTTAAGTATACACTGTCAGAACAGGTGGCAGGAGCAGGAATTGCAGTTGTGTTTAACCCTCTTGTGTTCTTTGGTTCAAGTTGTCTCAAGCGATTTGTGTTTATTTGATCCAATGACAATGAAATGTATATATGAGTGTTCCCAGACTGCATTCTGAACAAACAACATGAGATTTGTGTATTTTTTATTAAAAGATGGGTATTTTATAGAGCTTTGTAGCGCTATAAACCTGTGGTCAAATTGAGCCACAGGTGATGATGAGGCCCAATCAATGAAGCTAATCATTCAACACACATACCGGCTCATGCATGTATACACACTCACATGCATACTCACGTGCACACATGAGGTTCCCAAGCAGACATATTCTTTCTCTATCACTGACTTCACATCTGCTGTTGTGTTGTGGACAAGGCATCTGGGGAAGGGCAAGTCTTGATCCAAAATGTGGAGTGATTGGTGCATAGTCAGTGAGATCACATGACCAGTGTTTTACATTTCCTTTCCACTCTTGTTTTTGGATTATGTTAAAATACCATCATTCACTGTTGTTGAGAATGTTTTTACAGTTCAAGCAGTCATGCCTCGTGTCCAGCTGGACCTTCCCACAGCCTACCTCTGTTATCACCTTGTATGGATAGCACTGTTAATACTTATTCACCCATTACAGCTACATTAACACTGTCTTGAGAAAATAAGATTATTGTGTTAGAAATGATGGGTCCCAATAGGTGCACCACAATAGAGCAAGAGATAAGAATGTGCCGCTTTAATTAGTTAACTTTTAAAGACTGCATCAGAAACAGAATAAATACATTTGAATCTACAAAAGTGAAATGTATGGTAATATCCCACTCATTGTGATCAGGCCTAAGTCAGAACACTACAATGTGTGAGAGCCTTTCTCTGATAAGCTGGATACACCTATTCATTTTACTGTTTAAAGTCATATCAGGCAGGGCTCCTGACAGCTGAGCTGCTGTGAAAGATAGAAGTTTGTTAAATCAGTTTCAAAACAGCTCCATTTCTAAACACCTACGACAATGAATGCTACATGTGTGCATCAGAAAATGGTTCCATATCCATGTGGAAAGCAGGTTTCATTTATAAAAAAAGAAAACGAGGTCTCTTTTTGATGTGAAAAGGAGCTGAGGCCAATTGAATGATTCACCCTGTTGTTGCTGCATAAAGAAAAAGAGATCCCATTACAGTAAAAGCGTAGTAAAAAAGTCATATAAGAGCTGGAGTCATTATACCTGCTTTCTGTTTTTCAGTCCACAGAGAATGCAAATGACCTTTCGTGTTTTAACAACTGCCGTGAAAATAGCTGGTCAAGGTGTTCACATTAACATGCAGACAAGCACAGCCAGACAGTATAGTTCATATTAAAACTTGTTTCTAGAGTTATGAGTAGATGAAACTTTAGTTATAAGAAATGAGTAATGCTCAACACATTACAATATCAAGCTAGGTGTCACCTGCTGCACATATACACCACCTTATGTTCAAGTTTTTTTTTTACAAAGTACTTTTTCCTCACCCACTCACAGAACAACTGCACAATGAAAGGTTGCCAGATTTTCTTTTGCTGCCCACATGAGCCAATCAAAATCCCTTACATGCTCTCATAAATACTTCTATTTTTTGGGTAAATTTCTTAAATGGTGTTGACAAACTCATAAATACCTAAAAGAGTTAGCAACAGCAACATTTTACCCAAAAAGATTATAATGTGAAAGATACTCTGTACAGCTAAACTATCGCTTATCGTAGTTGTCTTATGCAAACTAATGGAGAGTCTTGTTTCTACAGGTTATGGTTGCTTTGCAAGCCACAATCTGGTGCATTCATTGTTCATGTCAAGACAGAAACAGAAGACTTTTGTGTGGTGTGGCTGGCTGCAAGGCTTCATTGTTAATGAAAGCAGAATTTTTACCACAAAGAGCACATTGTTATATCTTCGTAGAAACTGCAATGTCAGCACTTTGGAGTAATATCAAAGTAAATGATCATACTCCAATGACAATAAACACAAAACAATACCGTCAGCAGTAGAAAGACTTTTACAACATGCTGTGTCAGTGATCTCTGTAGTATTGGAAAACTAAGGCACAACTTGATGTTTATGTGGCTCCATGGGGAGATTTGAAAGGATAGAATGGTTTTGTTTAGAGTAGGTCAGACATGTGGTTTGGGCCCAAGAGTGCATTAGAACGAGCTGAAATAATGCTCTCAGACAGGTCTGGGAACTTACTCGAGGGCCATGGCTGCCCTGTAGTGCTTTTATCGTGACCTGGGGATCCTCCAGGTTCATTAGGCAGGTGTGTGGGTTGTGTTGGAAGTTTCTCTGCAACTCACTGTGACATGTGGAACATGCCCTTGACCAAAGACATTGCAAATCTTGAAGTTCACTTTGTCAGGGAGCTTTTATGGAAAGCAAAGAAAAACATTAAAAGTAAAAGCTAATCTATAATTTTTCAGTTACAAACATTAAATTATTTATTCCCATTTATTTTTGTAAACAATCTTTTACTTTTGGCCAAATCCCACACTAATGTATCAGTTTTCCAATAATCACAGAAAATGAGATGAAGGCAAAGTGATGGTACGCTGAGGCACTAGGCTTGTCTGGCAGATGCTTGCTGCAGTGCAGTATGAAAAGCATGGCTTTTGGCTGTGAGCATGTGTTGCTTTAGAGCAGCTTCCAACTTCAAATTCACTAGAGATACACCCGGTCTGATGCTAGAGCGCAAGGCCCTTGGATATGTAGATACTGTGATAATGATGAAGCCATCTTAAACAAACTTATACCATTTAAACAACTTATTTTGATTTAATTGTATCCAACATCAAGGCCCCAAGGGAGATATTACTGCATCATTTCCAATATTTACCCGTTTTTGATGAATGAATGGAATTATGAATGGGGGTACCACAACATTACTTTATATGCCTTATGTAATCCTCCTCACAGCATCTTCATCAGAGCTCAGGATCCAATGTATCTGAAAACAATGAGGTTTTAGTTCAACAGGTTCTAGGAGGATTTGAGCAGGTTTAGGTTAGATTTGAGCAGGTTTATAGTTGGATTTGATCAGGTTTCAGCTGTACTGTAAGCTGTATTTCAGAAGGTTTTGGAAAATGAAACTTACTAATTTGTTTAATTCATTAAAGCAGTCATTGTCATACAAATGAATGCTCTAACTTTTATTGCATGAACAGACACTTTTTTTGACAAAACAACTTGACTGTGTTGTGTTTGTATAAACCTACGCACACACAAAACTTGATTCATGCAGAAGCAGAGCCAACAAAAAAACACCTTCATTACAAGAAAGATGTCCCAGGTTGTAAGGCAACCAGAAATCACTGTTTAATGTTCATTTTCTCCCCGTCTCCTCCTGCACTGTGGCAAATTGGTAGCTGCGTGTTTAACGGCACCAGGCACACACTGAAGTCAAATATATGACCGCTCTACAAGTGAAGTCACAACTCATTGCTTTACTCTTCTCTGCCAGACCGGTCATCCTGTGCCCCACATGAATCCACCAAACCTAAATAAAACTGTCCCCAAACACAGCAGAACATACAGTGGCAGAGGCAGTGTAGACTGATCATTTCCTCCCTGACAAAGCAGATTTAGGAGAAATAACCATACCAATATGATCTTTGTTAGCTGCAGTAATGTCATATGACAGCACATGGTCTGTAATTTAGAGCTCACTCATAACTGTGAGGGAGATGCTTTTCTAAGTAACTGGAAAAGAGAAAGTCTATGTTGTCATCCCAATGCCTTTTGTCTACTTACTGACAATGGAGAGGTTAGTTGGGGGACTGAATGCCTTCAAATGGCCTCATAAAATGATATGGCTCAATGCCAGCAGCTTTGAGCATACTCACAGAAAAACCTCAAATGAGGCGCATCTTCACCAGTGCAGGATGGAATGTATCAGGTATAAAGTCAGTTATATGGCTTTAATATAATTTTATTGTTTCCAGTTGAACCTAAAAAGTGCAGTGACCTCAAAGAAAGCCAACATCGTTACAATATGTGATGTGTATTTAAAAACTTTATTATAATGGATAAATCATCATTAGAAGAGCCTAAAAAGCCAAAATGTTTCAACCCACACTGGTCTTCATCAGGGCTCTGTAAGGTCACAGAGTAGACGTAGCCATTACCATATACTCTAAACCGCCAATAGGAGGCATATATATAACATTGTAAACAAGCCACAAGTGCAATCAATTGTAAGGTGACGATAACCTAAACTGTGCGTCTCAAAAACAAAAGTAGCACACCAGAAATACAGGCCACATTTCACAAAAAAAAAAACACAAAACACATTTAATAAAAAAGGTTTACAATATGTGTTTGAGTTAACAGAAAAGGTGAAACAACCACTCAGATAGAAAAATCTGGATTTACTCAGGCCTGTGTAATTCATATAACTGATGTTCATGCCCATTTATCATAATGAATCAAAGGGCAGCTGGACCAAAAGAGCAATTTGGTGCTCCAGTGCTGAGTCTGTTAGAAGTCTGAGAAAGATTGTATAAAGCAATATTGGACCTTGGGGTACAATGTCAGAAGGTGATAAATCATTCATTACTTCAGGTTAAGAGTTTACTAAATGACTACAAGTTTATTTATATAATACACAGTCAAAGATGAACGGACCATACGTATTCAACATATGGATGCTTTGAAAAGATATATAAAACCAAGCCAGTGCACATGAATGAAATAGTCAGCCCTGTGGTTCACTGGGATTATCCCAAAGTGAGCCAGGTCAGGTTCCAGACCACATGGTCCTGAATAAGGATTTGCTGTATAAAATGAATAAATGATGTACCAAGCTTTAGCAGAGTTAAATTTCTAATGACCTCAAAAAGGTTTAAGAAAGTTTTAAATCAGTGAAAATGTGTTAAACAGTGCTTGCTGTAGGCATAATTTGGATCCACACACTATTGATTATGAGCAACAACAGATGTCAGAGTTGGATGAGCAATGGGCAGTGAGAGGATGAAACTGATGAGTGAGCCATTGGGGAGTTGTTTGTCTTTGGCCAGAGACTCACAACCTTCAAAATGTCTAACAGGCGACATGTTCATTATGAGAAGCCTCTCTCACAACAGGATTTTTCAAACATTGTTTTTGAGGTTTTGTGACTAAATAAATGAAGAGTTCATTTGCAAAAGCAGATAAAAACCCAATTTATTTTTATTTTTTTACCATAGGTTATATCAGTCAAACCAAAGTTGAGTGGCTTTGAACAATTAGGACCACTAAAAAGGATTTGGGCTTTGAAAACAGCGCTATTGAAAGAATAAATTACAAGCCTCAGTTAATTGTTTTCCAAAATGGCGTTTATCTGTTTTTGCAAATGAACTCTACAAATATAAATGTACAAAAATACAACAGTGGATCACGACATGGATATGAAATTTCCTGTTGGTTTCAAATAACATTATTGAATAAACAACATTGGCTTCATCATATTGCACTGTATCACAAGAAACATACACTAGATCAGACATCTGTCCACAGACTTTTCACAAACCTCTGTACTGGCTCTGTTTTAGTGACCTTCAATGTGAGTCCTGACACCAACATGCCAATGACTGTCTTTTACTTTATTATGTGTGCATGTAGAAATATGATAAAGTTTTGTACATTTTACATTTCTAAAGCCAAACTCATAGATTGTACACTAATGTAAAATGTGATTTTCAGCACATTTTCCAGTTGTGCCTGCTGATGCTTCATACAGCGAGGTCCCAGAAGAGACACACTGCAGCTGCTGAGCTGCTGCCTCTTAGATCTTCAGGACTTGGGCAATGTTTTGTCCCACTTATACGTAGCAGCTCTATGACTTATAAAGGCTCAACAAAATCTAGGCTTGTGCTGTGAAGGACAGTGTAAAGGCATCATGTGGGTCTGGATATGTGTTCTTGGACATACACCCACACTCCCTGCAGCCATTCTGATTTCTCTTTGCTGCATGACACCAGCAGAGGGGGGTGTGCTCAAGTCAGGAACAACAGGGCTGCTCTGGCACAAGCATTTGATGATTCTGACAGCCACACCCTCAAACATAACTTACAATATACAGATAACAATAGAATACACATAGTAATTAAGCCTTAATCATTCTGGTGTTCTGTTACTGGCAAACACTATCTGTAAACATGGCAGACTGCAGTTATATGTATGTTTCTCTTTAACCCCTAACCCTCAGTTGAACAGGCCAAGCACCTTGTGATTTAAATGAGCTCCATTTGTTCTATATTTAGTTTTTTTTTTCCTGTACCAACAGAGCTGTAATTTAGGAAACTGAAAAACAAACTGTCTCGAATTATCCAAGTGAATAGATTCCATCATTTGCAGTTCTAATATTTAGGGTATTTAATAAGATAGAGGGGAAAGCAGGTTAAAGAAGCCTTCTGGAAGGCTTTATGGAATAGTTAGAGATGAATTATGCACATCCACTAGCTTTTGATATCCATCCCACAGGGCTTTTTCTCTTTTCATTAAAGCTCTAATTTCTCTTCCAACTTTGCATTTCCTTTTCCAGAGAAAATGACTGGGCAGAAATCCCTTGGTTCAAATCAGCAGAAGATTAAATACCTTATTCTCTGTGTGTGTCTTTTAATACGGCAGTTGTTTCTTGTGTGCTGTTCCAGGCTTTTGTACCATGCAGAGCCTACAGAAAAACTACATGACATAAGAAAGGCCAAGATTAAATGACAAAAGACTTTCCATCTTTTAAATTATGCTTAATCTCTTAATAGAGCTGTAGAACAAAGCTGTACATTGAGAGGGGAATCTTCTCTCTATTTTCTTTATGTCGATTTATAGCAATAGACATTACTTCCTTTCAACATAATCTTCACTCAGTGTAAGACCAGCCTCTGACTAAATCATGACAAATCCAGAAATTAAATATAGATAAGTATAGGTTCTAAACTAAAACTGGACTGGGAGAAAGCAGGACTGGACAAAATCAGAACCAAAAACAACAGGGCAACAGGACTCCACAACACTTTCTTCCATCACACTGTCCCTGCCCCGATGAAGAGTGCTGCTATGCCCTTTATCCAAACTCAAGACAAAGACAAAATGATTAAGTCTGACTGCTCCTATCCCTGTCCAAGTCCAACTTGTTCCAAATAGAAAAGCTAAACCATCCAAATCATTTCAGTGGATATCCCACAGGGACCTCTAATCTCAAGCCAGTGAACCACGTCACAGCAAAACAATGTTATACGCGCAGAGTAAGAGTACATAAAAAAACTGTTAGTGAGAACTGCGGTGGCTTATCCGTAGGCCTATTAGAAGAGTGTCTTAATGAACTCAGCGTAAAGACACTCCTCCTGCTCGCCAGGCGATGCGCGAGAGGAAGCCCACAGTCCCACTCTTTATCAGCATCAGTTTCACAGCGAGCACAAAGACAGCGCTGCGTGTGGACACGTGCTTCTCTGGCAGGATACAGCCTTTTTAGAGTGCGTACTGCTGCAGCCCGTATGCCCCGAACTCAGACACACGTCGCTCCACGGAGACTCTCATGGGATGCGCAAAGATGTGAGAGTCAACAGCAAGGAGCCCTGTGATTGGCCGTACGCCTCCTGAAAGCATCAGAAACAACAGTGCATGGTCGCTCAGCCCATCGCATCCGCGAGGTGGTCATCTCAAACTTAATCCAGGCGTGTTCGCGGTCTGAAAGCGTTCACGGGATTGACCAGTTGCACGACACGCCCGTTTAGTGGAGCACGAACTTGTGAAGGATTCAGTAACAGGAGAAGGTAGTCTCACTCCGCCACCTGCACCGGAGCACTGCGCTATCAGCATCATCAAGGTAAGTAACAACCAATGAGCCGTGAGGTCCAACTCTTTCACTGCTGCGGCCTGTGTCGTGTTATAATGCCACACATTTGAAAAAATAGTTTAAAAACGGAGGGGTGAAAAGAGAACTTATGCAAGTATTGGACAAGTTGCTTTTAGAGTTCTTTCCTTATAGGCTACTTATACGCTATAAAATGATTACGTTGACATTTTGGTTTAATTGAAAGATGCGTTAAAAGCATTGCTTCACTGTGGGCAGCAATCGGCAGTTTGTCAAACTAAGTGTGTTATATAGCAACAGGCATAGTCAGCAGCTGTTACTTTGATTGACTGCTGTACACTATTTTTATCAGCTGTGATGAAAGGTGAGGTGAAAGAAGAACCCACTAAAATGTTTTTTGATTGTTAACACACTCTTATTATACAATAGTATCGATTTAAACATTTTACAGTAATGTTGGCTTCATGCATTATTAAATCTTTTCAGTTAACTAGACTTGAATTTAACTTCCTTTTCTAAAGGTGTCTTATTAGGCTTGTTAATTTTCTTTCAGTCAGGACAAACTCCTCAAAGAGCCACAACTTTAATGGATTTACAGAATTGTATTGGTGGTGCTTGCCACACATTTTACACTTTTTCTTTGTTTATAAGATCTGTTGCAAATAGTAGCCTATGTTTCATTTTTGTAATGTGACTACTGAACAGATAACACATTTATATAACACTACCTACTTAATGTAACGTAATGTTGTGTGAAGAGGTGTTGTACAGTATGTACAGTGAAAGCTGTCTTTAATTGAATAGAACGTATTAGTGTTAGTCTTTTATGGTTTATCGTGCGTTGCTTGCAGTCCCCTGGTTTATCATTTCAAATGATGTTTCATGTCTCTGGGCAAAACTTTGAAAATGACGATGTTAACACTTCAATGAGCGTGGCACCTGTGGCTCTTACAGACCATTCAAGTATTTGTGCTCAAGAATCTCAAGAGGCTACTATTTGATAATGCATTGTGGTTTTGTTTATGAATTAAAAGATTAATTGATTTCCTTCAGCCCAGCTTTTTTCCATTAAAGTGTGTGGGTGTTTTCATTAAAAGTACAGCCTTACTTACTAATGTTGAAAAGTGAAAGAAGACATTATAGAAGTAACATCAGCTTTAGATTTTGCGCAATTCAATTTGGGTTAGTAGGCGTAGAATATTGAAAAGTGGTGAGGTATAAGTTGCTTTATTTATTAGCTTGTTGTGAGTGGGAGTCCTCAAAGTAGAACGAGGTTGGTTTGAGAAAGAAGCTTGTGGCTAAATGTCTTGTGTTATGATTATAATTGGGTAATATCAGTGGTAGAGCGGTTGTCCTTCAACTGGAAGGTAGGCGGTTCGATTCCCGCTCTCCCCACAGTTCATACTGTTGTTGTGTCCTTGGGCAAGGCACTTAACCCACTTTGCCTCCAGTGGTGTTCCAACTGTAACACTGGATAAAAGCGTTGGCTAAATGACTAAATGTAAATGTAAATATATACACATCAGGGTATGAGTTTGTTGGGCAGAGCAAATTCCTGATCAACCATTATAAAAACTTAGCAAACTAAAACAGCATGTATATTTTTCCTAATTAAGGGTTACTCATTGATGTTACAAAGACAAACTCTTACAAGCTTTAATCAATTACTCCCCCATCCTCCACCATCCGGGAGAGACGGGGAGCGCAGGTGTCATCAAAGCAGAATGGGGCTCCTTTGAGGTGGGAAAGGGAAGCTTCAATGACTTCACTCAGCTGGGTCACTGGACACACAGCAGAGCTTTGACGCGTACAAATTGTGCTTGAAGATGCTGCGTTGGTCCTGGGAGGCTGAGCAGGCTGGCAGAGCACCAGCCGAGTGGGGACATTGCACTCCAGATGGCCCGGAGAGGCCAGAGGAAGAGAGCTGTCCAAGCCCAGCTGGGAGTCACTGAATCTGGACTGCCGCTCGTGTGTCGACATGATTGTGGGAGTTAGACAGGATGAGAAAGAGGCAGAGACTAAATAACTGCTAGTGTGTGAGTTTGCATGCACAGATGTAGTGATAGGAATAGTGTGGGAGGTTAAGAAATGAAGGGAAGATGAAGGTGCACGTATACATCTCTATATGTGTCTATTTGGTTGTGAGCTGAAGGAGTGACAGGGAGGCAGGAAGTGCTGGAGATGAAAAAAAATGAAAGAGATAGAACGAAGAGGCGCCTTTGTGCCTTTGTGTGGGAGGAAGAGAAAATGAAACTGGGAAAGTATGTATGTGTGTATGTTTGCAGGGGAAAAAAGCACATTAGTGGAAGAGGTAAGGGATAGGTACCAAAA
Source organism: Perccottus glenii (assembly GCA_024416835.2). Classification (NCBI taxonomy): domain Eukaryota; kingdom Metazoa; phylum Chordata; class Actinopteri; order Gobiiformes; family Odontobutidae; genus Perccottus; species Perccottus glenii. The sequence continues at coordinate 9,409,174 of CM044548.2, forward strand.
AAGAGGGAGCATTCAGTTAGGTGTTTGTGAAGGCACTTGGAGGAAACCTTGCTTTTGTGTAAAAAAAGGTTGCACGCGAGTAGCCTTGATTATTGTCTTTTAATTAACAAGAACCAGGACCATAAAATGAAATTTAACTCACACAAAGGAGATTTTCCAGATGTGCATTCAATCATTGACCGTAGTTTCTAAAATGCACTTAAATTTTTTTCTATGTCTGCAGTATAATTTAGATTAAGAGCTTTGTTCCTACATTGTGTATATTTCTTGATGTAGGTACAAAAATAAATTTCACTGTGTTGACACCTTTTTGTATTTCTTCATATTATCAGACAGAAAATCTTATTTTCATATCATGTCTTATCTCATCTATGGCCTGTTCCCTGGGACTGTTTTTAATACTACATTTCTCATTCACTCCACTATACATACTCTTGAGTGGCATACTCAAAATGACTATGATGTGCAGGAATAAATTATTTTACAATCTTTATGAGATCAGAGCAGTATTGACAAAAATGGCTTCAGGCTGTGCTTTAGGAACAATCAACAAAGGCTGCTTAATATCTCTTCCTTTGTGTGTCTCAGGAGGTAGAGCGGACTCACCACTAACAGGTTTGCTGATATCTTTTCAATGTAAATAAATCATGGCAAGGTACTAATTCAAATTATTTTGTAAACAAAAAAATTCTTGGTTTTTCACCATTTTTCTACACAATAGATTAAATTAATAAACTTAGCTATTGGAGTAGAAAGTCAAGTTCCACTTATAGTTATTGTCAAACAATTGTGTTTACTTTCTTTTAACTCATAATGACAACAGAAACTACCCATATTACCCTGATCAAAAGTTACCCCAGTTCTTAATACCCTGTATTACCACCTTTAACATCAATGACAGCTTGAAGTCTTTTATGGTAGTTGTGGATGAGGCTCTTTATTTTCTCAGATGGTAAAGCTGCCCATTCTTCTTGGCAAAAAGCCTCGTTCCTGTAAATTCTTGGGCTGTCCTGCATGAACTGCACGTTTGAGATCTCCCCAGAGTGGCTCAATGATATTGAGGTCAGGAGACTGAGAGGGCCAGTCCAGAATCTTCACTTTATGCTGCTGTAACCAATGACAGGTCGACTTGGCCTTGTGCTTTTCATTGTTGTCATGTTGGAACATCCAAGTATGTCCCATGTACAGCTTCCGGGCTGATGAGTACAAATTTTCCTTCAGTATTTTCTGATAACATGAATCGTTTATCTTTTCCTGTGTCTTTGTAGCTCACACATCCCCAAAACATCAGCGATCCATCTCCATGTTTTACAGTAGGAATATATACCTTTCATCATTGGTCTTGTGGCCAAAAAGTAAAATTTTGATCACTCCAAATGACTTTGTTCCAGAAGTTTTGAGGCTTGTCTCTGTGTTGTTTGGTGTATTGAAAGCGGGATGCTTTGTGGCATTTGCGTAGTAATGGCCGTAGTAATTTCTCGACCATGCAGCCCATTTTTCTTTAAGTGCCTCCTTATTGTGCATCTTGAAACAGCCACACCACTTTTTTCAGAGAGTCCTGTATTTTAGCTGAAGTCATATGTGGGTTTTTCTTTACATTCCAAATGATTTTTCTGCTTAGTGACTGATATTTTTGTTGGTCTACCTGACTTTGGTTTGCTTTCAACAAATTCCTAATTTTGAACACTGCTGATTGTCATTCTCAATTCCTTGGATATCTTTTTATATCCCTTTACTTTTTAATACAGTTCAATTACCCTTTCCCACAGATCCTTTGATAATTCTTTTGCTTTTCCCATGACTCAGAACACAGAAACATTGGGCAACACTAGATGAGAGATGCAAAGGTCTGTCAGAAGCCGAGAAACCCACTGAACTTTTATACACACACACATATATTTTTAGTACATTCAAAACTGTTTGTGTCAACTTGTGTGCATGTTATCAGGCCAAAAACATAAAATTTTCATTAGGGTCATTTGGGTAGTTTCTGTTGTCATTATGATTGTAAAAGCGTAAACACAATTGTTTAACAATAAATGGCTTCACCCAACCACTAACTATGAGTGAGAAAAAAACTTTTTGTGTTTTTCTTTGAAAAATTGCCAAATTCTGCCAGGGTAACTTATGAGCACAACTATAATAGTATAAACGCCCTTGACTGCAAAGTGTGTTTGCATTTTTGTATGTATGTTCTGTATGTAGTGCATAGCCTTGAAAGGTGTACAGTATTGCTTAGTTATTGTAACTTTATAAAAATATTAGTGTTGTATAAATGAGATAAACTCCTTTATTGTTATTGTATACAACATACTATACAAATAATTAAAATGCATGTGCCTCATAATTTCCTGTAAAAACATTATAGAAATCTTGTCTATGAGCCTCATCCAGAAAGTGTTGCTATCTGCCCATCACCTCTAATGGGAACAAAAGGTCAGCGCTTAATTATTCATCCAGGATGTCAAACAATGCTTGCAGGGTGTTATTTAGGGTGGGGGCAGACCCATTAAATTATTCAGCGGGAGGATTCTCTTTCTCTGAAAATCAGCACAGAGGTTCAGATGTTTGAGAGAGCCTTATCTCTCTTTGGGAGCCCTCTGTCATTCTTTCATGACCTTGGCTGTCACCAGAGCACCAACACTAGAGGTGACAGAGATTTGTGTTCTTCCCTTGTCTACAGACCTCCTCTGCAGAGTCAGAAGGACTATAGGGAGTTAAACGACTACCCTTCTAAGTTTCTACAGTGTCTGTTTACACTTTTTTGCCTTGCTGTGTTGTGCGACTGCCAATGCATTATAAAAAACAGATTACTCTTTACTTTATGCACAATGAGATATTCCGTATTTTACCCGAGGTGTGTCATGGTACGCTAGCCATGTCAATTGCTCCTAATCGGCTTTCTTGTACTGGAAGGTGTGTTTACTGTAGCTGAAGAGGCAAAAGAAGATATTAATGCTATTAGAGTCCATTAAACTGGAGAATGCACAGTCACTTCCTTGGAGGATTCAGATTAAGGATGTATGAACACGTAGTAGGAGGAAATGTAATAAACAGCTGGAAATAATGGTGAAGTGAACAGTGGTGTAAATGTCCAATACCGCTGTAATGTGATTGCTAGAAGCAGGCTAGCATGGTTAACTATCAAGGTAATACTGCTGATAGAACACAGCATTCTCCACTCAAGTGCCATAGTGCATTTGAGCGGAGGGATATGATGTGATGCTAACAGGTGCTCGTTCAGGGCTCTTGTGTAATTTAAAGAGAATCCTGCAGAAAATCAGCACAATTAAATTACTTTTACTATTTACAAAATTGTCTTGCACAGAGTACATTCAAGCATTAACAGTATTAAAGTCAGCCTGTATTTATTTGTCAGATGTTAGTAATCGCTAATAACTTGACTTATCCAGTTATAACTTTTGGTATTGTGTTTTTATATCTCATGGATTTGGGTACAGGTTAATCTTTTGTGAGTATGATATAGGCTTGTTTCAATGAATTCAATTTGTGGCTAATGAATACGGTCTTTCTGCAGTCAGTCTCTTCCTTTAGACCAGGATGATACTGCATCACTGTGGGCGTCTCACACCTTCTGCGTGTTCTTCCTCACACTTTGTAAGAACTAAAAGCCCAGTCCACTATGTGCATTTTAAACAGGAAGCACAGCTTTGTTTTTGTGTTAAAATGTAAACAACTTATAGAAGAATTTTTTTTTTTAATTAATGGGATGACCCTCACAGTTGCTCTGAGTAGTGGTCATACATTTTTGTTGCTATACAGTAAAACCATTTGACAGTTTTGACAGCAGGAGAAAGTTTAATTTACACCATAGATTCTTAATGTTAATCTGTCTTCAGATTAATATACAACCTTCTACAGAGCAGAATTGAAGCCGGGTCTCCCAAGTTTGTGGTACAGGTGAGCCACCAAGGCATATCATGAGATTATCTTTTAATACAATAATACATTTTGTCCAGATTATTGATGCAATGCCACCCAACCTGATTGCTGCTAAATGTTTATTGTTAGGTAATCAGTCCTTATACCTAAGTAATCATTACAGCAACCCCCCACCCACCACATTTTTTGTGATTTGCTTCTCCATATGATTAAACAAGGACCAAAGGCAGTTGGTTGCTCATTCAATTAGTGTTTCATTTACCACATTTAATTACCCACAGTCCTCTGCCCTTCTTGACCCAGCAGGAAACCTCACATTACTAATGAGCACTTTTTTTCTGGTTTCCTTGCGTGGGAAATTACATCAGTGTCTATTTCCCATCACCTGCGCACAGGAGGGTTGCATATTGGGACTGAAGATTAAGGATGTATTTGTCAGAGGGGTTTTTTACACTGTGTGCACAATTAATAGGCAAGTTGTATTTATGAGGATTAATTTTGTTATTGTACAACTACTGTGCTTTTGGTCAATCCTAAATGTTAACAAACCATCAAACCTGAACATTTAAGTAGTAAAAGTGAAAATTTTGTCTTTCTTAAGAGAATATCTACAAGTACACCATTATTAGGCATCTATTAGTGTGCAGAAATAATATGCAACTAAATAATAAACAAAGATTTTCCCATCTCTTTTGTTTATTTCCACCTGTTAAAGTGAGAATAATAAATAAACTCAATTTCTGAAAAAATAAATAAATAAATAACTTAGTGACCATAATAGCCACCCTTCTTTTCGATAAAAGTCACAAGCCTTCCATTCACGGAGTCAGTCAGTTTCTTGATCTGGTCAGAATCAACCACAGCCTCCCAGACACTGTTCAGAGAGGTGTACTGTTTATGTAAATGTCCTGCTTAAGAAGGGCCCAAAAGTTCTCAACAGGGTTTAAGTCAGGTGAAGAAGGGAGCCAAAAAAAAAAGGTCCAACTTGCTCATCTTAAATAATACCTGCCCATACCAGTACCCCACCTCCACCTTGCTAAGTTGAAGTGGAGCCCTGTGTCCGTTACTGATCGAACCACAGGCCCATCCATCTGGTCCGGCAAGAGTCACTCTCATCTCATCAGTCCACAAAACCTTTGAAAAATCTGTCGTCAGATATTTCTTGGCCCATTCTTGACGTTTCAACTTATGTGTCTTGTTCAGAGGAGGTCGGGTTTCAGCCTTTCTTACCTTGGCCATGTCTCTGAGAACTGAACACCTCATACTTCTTGACACTCCAGGTAGGTTGCAGTTGTGGAATATGGCAGCACTGGAGGATAATGGGTTTCTCGTAGCTTCACGTTTGATTCTTTGCAAATCTTTGCGTCTTTTCTTCTCGACACGTTTCTTGCGACCCTGTTGACCATTTGCTACAAAACGTTTGATGGTTCTGTGATCACGCCCCAATATCTTAGGTATTTCAAGAGTGCTGCATCCTTGTGAAAGACTTTTTACAATTTTTGACTTTTTTTAGAGTCAGTGAAATCTCTTTTTTGGCCCATATTTCCTGTGGAGAAGAATCTGCCTAATAATTATGCACACCTTGATATAGGCTGTTGATCTCCTTAGGCCACACCCTCCCTTGTTACACATCACCTGATATGCATTAAATCCAATAAGGATTCACGTTTATACAGCTTGGAGTTGGAAATTATGGATAAAATGATGATATGGTCAAAATAATCACTTGCCTAATAATTGTGCACACAGTGTAATATGATTACATAAATTGTGTTGCATAAATAGTTTATGTTCACCCAACCCAACATGAATTCCACTCATTTGAGTTGGCATTTATTTGTGTCTTGAAACCCTCAACAGCTACTCAAACATTGGAAAAAGAAAAATTGTATTTAGAGCACATACAAAAGTAACTCAATGTGCTTTACAGAAGTGACAGAAAAAAATAAAAAAACAAACACATAAATAAGATAAATATTATAAATAACATTCACAGCATGAATACAATGGTAATTATTAAACAAGTGAGAAAAGATGCGTCTTGTGTCGACTTTTAAATGAGGTCATCGTTGCGGCATTTGGACCAAAACATGAGGTACAACAAGGAGACCAGCTGCTGAGGAACAGAGAGCTTGTGTTGGCTCATATGGAGTAAGCTGAGCGCTAATGCAGAAAGGAGCATGGGCAATTAATGCTCTGTAGACTGTTAAAGGAATTTTAAAATCAATTCTGACATGAACTGGGAGCAAGCACAGAGCTTTAAGAACTAGTGTAATGTGTGTAAATTTCTTTGACCTGATTAAAATACATGCTGACAACTTTTGTATGAGCTATAGATGTTTAATTGATTTCTGAGTGAGTCCAGAGAAAAGATGTATATAAAATGTATTGTACCAGACACCCCAACTTAGATTGTAAGGTTGCCGTCATTTACAGCTTTAAGTTTTGGGTTTTTTGTGCTGTGGTATAATCTAAAACCAGATTGGAAAACATCATAGAGATTGTTTGTCTGCAATGGTCTGTAACTGTCCAGTTGATTGCATATGATTTTGGGGGGATTTTGCTCTTGAAAATCAGCAACTCAAGATTATTCTTTTTTAACAGTGGGGTTACTAAAGCAGCTTTGAGGGAGCAAGGAAAGATGCCCTTCTGGAGGGAGCAGTTAACTGTTTGTAAAAAATCTCTTGCCTTATGCAGCTAAAGACTGTTTTAAAAAAGGTTGTAGGTAGAGGGTCAATACCACAAGTTAAACCCACAGGAGTAAAGTGAGACATTCTGTAAATCCTATTTCCAGAAGGATCGGTTGCCGAAGTATTATTTCCCATATTATTGTTATTATGCAAAGTAGTCACATGTGCATAATAATAATAATAATAATAATAATAATAATAATAATAATAATAATAATAATAATAATAATAATAATAATAATAATATTAAAATAGAAAAAAGTATATATATTCTTGAAACTCTTGGTTTAAATGCCATGAAACACAATAGTTTAAAGCAATGCTACAGAACTGTTCTGGGATTGCACCAAATAATGAAGCCTCTCTGCAACACTGCTGTGTCTCAATATACTGTGTAGAGTAATACACTGTGTAGAGAGACTAGTGTTCCTTTGGACAGAAGATGGTAATTATATATAGTAATAGTAGAGTATCTGGTGCGCCAGGTGCTTTGTGTCCATAATAGAGGAGATGTTTTTAATAACACATCTTTGAGGATACCTATTTTCTTATAAAAGACAATATTTTATTTGTATAAATGCCCAAAATACACACAAAAACATGATTAAAATCTGTTCACACAGACACATTCTTTGTTCAGACATACTAGATGAGAGCCACCTGAGAGCTGGCCGACCACTTCTAGACTTGGCTTGTGAACAGAGGCAATCATTACTCATTCTCCTTTCTTCAGGAAATCAAACCAACACCTTCTTCAGAGCAAACACACTTTCTTAGCTTGCTGCATGTTTCATGATTGTCCTGACGCTTGAACCTCAGCCTTCTCGAAACAGACAGCAGCTTTGTAGCTATATTTATATGTGTACCAGGGAGACATGTGCAGTTGTTAGCAGCATTTGACCTCTGAACTGACTCGCTGAAGAGGATAAATACTTTAAATAAAGGGCAAACAACCAAGACCAATTAGGACAGTGTGGATAAACAGATGCTGAAAGTCATGATTTGAAGTTTGCAGGCTTTGTTGTTCTGAAATAGCACGTTTTCTAGGCAAAGGGTTGTCGTCTTGTATGTAGGGCTGCAGTTCTTTTGGCAAATGGCACATTACTTGTACATATACAACAAACACACTTCATTTCAATGCCTTCTATGGAGCGCAGCAGGTTGGCTTTTGTTTCACTTTTGCTTTGTTGTTGGTATCAGAGAAGATGTAAAGTTTAAATGTAAACCCAATTCAAAAGGTATATTCAGGCTAATTTATCCACTGTGCTACTTTCTACTCTGAATATTAATGACCATTAATGAAACCTTAAGTAATTCCACTTTGCTTTTTCTTAATGTCAACTAGATTTTATTCAGAAACAGAGGTGTGGGGCAGGCAATGATAATTGTCTTTTGATAAAGTGTTCTTCATGCAGCTCTATGTTACTTGGAGTTTATCATTTTGTAGCCTGACCTGTTATTTGACCTTTCTTTCTTTCTTATTTTTTGCAAAGCTGAATGTCTTTTAGCTTTTCATCATCATTCAGTTATTTTTATCTTATATAGGAATTTATATCTGCCTGTTCAGACAGAAGCTATCTTGGTCGTTTCTGTTTGTCACATTTATCCTTTGTTAACTGTTAACGGACGACTGGTATGATTCAGTGATAATGTTGATTGATGCACATAATTCATGCTTTGTGGCTTCTATTCTTTCTCCAGCTGTGCGTGCATTTGGGAGAAGAAGGTGTATCGGAATGATTACACTGGCACACTGTATATAATGTTTTGTAATGAACAGACAAGGTGCAACTTCAAATTATATGTATTTTTACTTTACAGCCTTTACGCAACTTGATTGGTGAAATGACCGGATGGTTAATTAAACATATTTTATTGTATATAATTGTAATACACAAATAGAAATGTTCTTTTTAATTGTCAGGTTTCTTAGAGAATGGATGTGTCCCACTGGTGATGCTAATCCACGTTAAAGCTGTGCCTCCATGTTCCGCATATATAATACAGCCTGAGCAAATGTAAGGAAAGGTCACTGCAGGGTTATTTACACAGTCACCTGATCCATAGAAAAGCCCAAATTACATCATACAGAACTGTTCTGGAGTGATGCATAGCAAAAGTTTAAGAATCCTAAGTATACAGACAAAAATAAGCCTTTAAGGATGAATGCATCAGTGATTTTAAGAAAAAGGCATGTCTTCACCAGCTGTTTCTTGCATCACAGTGTGGTGCCTCTGTTGTTATTCATTCGTTTTTTGTTTTTATTTGGTTTGCTTAGATTTTAGATCAGAAAATACTAAGAATGATACTTTGACATGGGAGAACAAATATTTGCAAATCTTTTGGCAAACCTTTTCGGTTCAGATGAATTTTATTTGACTCTCGACACTTGTGAGGGTTAAATGTTTTGTACTTGTGTGTGTTCAGTTATTTTCGGGCTCATCCCTTGTTCTGTCTGCTGATGACGTCAGCCACACTGCTTTCAGATTGGAAATATCTTTAATTAGGCTTGCTTAAAATAGCACTGCGTAACTTTTAGCTAGTAGCATCATATAACTTCAAAGTCCAAAAATATACATTCTCCAATTTAATGGTTCTTAAAGACACACAATTGTCCCAGCTGGACAGAAAACTCTGATATAACACTGGACCCTAACAGAGTTGTATTTGTACAAAATTCACTAAAATCACCTTACAGTTTCAATAAACATGTTTTTTTTTTTCATTCTAAACTTGACGGTTTTGGATAGTTTCCTACAGACTGACATCCATCCAGTGACTCAATGTTACGCAGTGCCGGTGGTGCTTTAACTAACAGTTGTTAGCCCATGGCTCCTTTCAAATCTACACCAATGGCCAGTTTCATGGTCAATATGGAGATCCGCTTACTTTGCTGATATAAATTTTGTGATGCTTTTGCATGTTTCAAACTTAAATAAGTGAATGAAAGTCATTTGTATTCAAGACAAAGTCACATAAATTCTGAGTGACCTGATCTGTATTTAAAAATAAATATAGTATTAGCCTAAATCAAAATGTCGAAAACACAGTGATAATAAAAATAAAATAAAAAATGTAAAGTAAAAAATTAAGTAAAATCAGATCCCATGTTTAGCCTGTTCACACGCTGGGAGCAAACTGAATATGATTATTTTGGTGCATTGTAGTTTTAAAACCCTACTGCTCTTTTGTAACATACAGTTTCACTCCAAATATAATACCCAGCTGCCCCTGGTCAGTGTATATTTGTTTCATTCACTTGACTTACAGTGTGTCTCTTTTCTCCCTACCCCCCTCTCTCCATCACACGGTGTGTGACTTTCTCCAGAGCTTATTACATTATCGTCTCTCGTGTTCGTGGCCATGCTGTGGATGAAGTGGAGGATGGCGCTGGGCTCCCTGTTTGCTTGGAGACGGCGGTGGCCCTGTTCTTTGTGGTTCCTCCTGCTGTTCACTGCTGGAACATTAATTGTCTTCTTCCACCAGCAGGATCTGTCTGAAACAGTCCAGCAGCAAGGCCCAGGTTAGTCTTTACATACATTTGTACATACTGTATATTCCAGCAGTAAAGCCAAAATGACATTAATTCATGTTTTAATGGTTTTCTTGCACATATCATTTTAGACTATACAGGCTGAGAAAGATTTTCAATATTTATACTTGCAAGTCTATACACAATGCACCTAAATATAGTTTCATAAGCACAAAAGCTAAACTAATGAAGAGGAGAAGAGGAAAAACAGCATAGTCCATTAGTACACCAAGACCTGCTCTTTTTTTAAATCCACATAAATGGCAGAACATGGGAACCCACCCAAACAGACATCCATGTATAAAGGCACATCTGAGCATACAAATATTCCATTTGAGTGTGCTCATTTTTAACCAGGGAGCATGTGTACCACTTCAGACTTCAGGCTGCAGATTTTTTGGACAGAGGATTTCATTTCCACATGAATCAAACTTGTCTTTATAAAAATATGCTATGTGTTTCTGATCAGCATGTTCGCAGCTTTAGGGAGATTGGACTTTAAGCAGCTCTAAACGATAACTGCCAAAACATAAGCTGTCTTTGAACAGCTTTTTTGTTTATATGATTTGAACTTTATCAACCTGAGGCAGTGCTGTAGAGTTTTTATATATTGAAGCTAAACACTAAAGCAAAGACAAGGGTTGATCTAGCTTAGCAACTATTATTCATTTGCATTTGCACTTTTGTAAAGTTTTTATCTATTGGTGTTTTTATGTACTGTAAGTTACTGTGCTTTTCCCAGAGAATGTAGGATGTATTGATTTTTATGTAAATTCTGACTACTATGGCGTTTACAGCTTATCTTTATTGTTAACTTGCCAGACACATTTATAGCATTGTGTTATTCTAAGTGCTTTTGAGTTCAAAGCTATCCTTTTAGGCATCCATTTATAGCAGACATCTACATGAATGAACTAAAACACATGAATGAAATTGATGTCATGAATCATTTTGTTGGTGCTGCTCAAAGAAACGCTGATGAATTGGTCTTAGCCTCTCTAGGGACTAAATCTTGACTAGTGGAACAGTAAAAGTTGCAATGTGAAATTGAGTAGTGGCTGTAGCATGTGTCAGCAGCAGCGTGGATCATTATGAATATCATAGCAGTGTGATACTCCACTGAAATAAGAGCCACTTAGCCAGAGTGGAAACTCTCCAAACCTCTAATATTCCCTGATTGTCAGATGCTCGCAGCCACAGTGTCGGGTTAAAAATACTATTCACACATGCATGTGAGCAGCCCTTTTCTATGTATAATACTCCGATCACTCAAATCATTAGTATGCCTTGTTAACATGTCTGCAGAGATTCTCTGTCATTATCTAATAAGAAAAGGTTAAGAAGAAGAAGGTGTTGACTTTGACAATCTTAAACCAAACTGTTCAGTAACTGTTTATTGCTTGTTAACAGTGAAGATATTTTTGTTACACAGAAGCAAGTGTTTACTGCAGTAAAGTGTTTACTGCAGTAAATTTGTCAGTTAAGGTGGTAGCTAATAATCATCTACATATAGATTTACGTCATTTATACACTTTATGTATTACTCCCAAAGTCCTCCAAATCCATTGGATGTATCACAGTATCAGAAATTGGTAAATGTCTACATAGGCTGTATGGCACTCCAGAAAATGGTAGTCAAGATGGTGGATGATGTTAATGTGCTGAGGGAAATGCCACACAGTACACATGCATTTTAATGACTAATCATTCTCAGGATTTCATTAGTGAATATTTTCCAATGTAAGCACAATCTCTTCTCTACCATACTTTATTCTTACTAAAATATGAACGCAGGATGGCACGAGGGACTGCTGTATATGTTGTATATGTTGCTGTAGCTAAACAGCACAGTATCTAACTTTAAGCCAGAGCGCTTCACCCTAGCAGAAGCTCATATCTAATAGAGCTGAGTTATAATACATTGATTGTCAGCTTTTATCTGCCTCCCTTTCCATCCCCAGCTCTTTATTTGGCTCCAGAGCTCTGTAATATATATGGCATAGATGGCCTACACTATAGGACCAAAGACAACTGGTGTTAAACTGGAAAGATAATGTCTCACTAGTTAAAGGACAATTGTAGGAACAGCAGCTGGTTTCTTGGCACGAGCAGATGCCTGGAGTGCTAACAATTGAGATAAATTGTCTGCACAAAGCACTCCGCTGAGTGGAGGTCTGCCTTAGTGTCATGAGCTAAAGTTGTTGCCCTTGTTTTATCTGTCTATGTCAAATTTGTACATTGCAAGTGAACACTGGGTAGTTCGGGTTAATAAAATGTTTAGTTCTCCTTTAAATATAATAAATACAGTGATATTTCTTTTATGCCAATGTAATACAATGTAATTAATCATGAATCTATTCACCTGCTATGTCCACACACTTCATTTGTCGGTCTCTGCCCACGTACAGCTTGTCAGGAACTGGGCATATTGTTTTGTGCTCAAAGGTAAAATTTGATCTCTTCGTCAGAGGTCCAGTAATCCCTTAAGCCCTGCCTGTTTGCAGAGTCTAATTTAGCTGTCTCTTAATGTAATTAAACTGTGCTCATGACTTTAACCCGCACCCTGTATTTCAAGGCAAATCTATCTAGTCTATCCTGTTTGTGGAAAAACACATCCTGAGATTTTCCGTCCTGGTTTACTGTGCACAAAGCTCTTTCTGTTGAGATTGTGTGTTCACGCGGTCCATCCTGTTCCGCTCAAAGCAGGGAGATGGTTGGAAAACATAACTCCCTCAGTGATTTTATACAACTGTCTGAATCCATTGATAGCGATGTCTCGGCTCTGCCATTGGGCCCAGGTTTTAAATCACATGGCTCTTATATTTGGTTTGTTTGCCTCGGGGAAAAACAGAACTGCTGTGGGAGTGAAGGGACCGCTCACTGGCACAATAAACCGTTTTAATGTAAAGGGGTCCATCTGTATGTATTAGGCTTTATCTAGATTTAAAACAGATTTCCTCAGGGGCATCTGCAAGGTCATGTGATTTTCCATTCACTCTGATGCCTCAGGTCATACCAAGGGTGCCTAGCAACATAATCTTATTGTGTTTTCTCTGCCATCTGATCCCCCGCACCAGGGACTCTGTGTGCCAGTCTATATGATCTGTCCATGCATTTAATATTGAATGTTGCACTGAGTCTAACATTAACATGAGCGTTGAGATGCTAGGTTTCATCTGTTAGGCATGTATGTGATTTGTGATGTAGGCTATTTGTGTAAAATGACTTCAAAATCATGTTCCCACACATTCTTATTGGCCTTGGAAAATGTTTTCACTGTCCAAAAACTGCTACAATTTTAAACTGACAACAGATCCATTTTTTGCATTTCAACAACTACAAGAAAAATATTGCTCACTGCATTCATTTTAATGCTTTGTTAGCATTTCTTTAATCACAAAGTGTGACTTGTTTGCCACACCTTGAGTACCTACTGCTTCCATCTCATGAACTTGTATCTTAATGGAATCTGTCAAATCAATGCAGGTTTACACCACTACTGAGCAGCATTTGTCTTCTCTAGTTCAGCTGTGGGTATACCTCCTGGAAAATAAGAACAAATATGTCCTGTCCTGTCACCGGTGGTGGGGCTTTCAGGTTGCTCTTTTCCATAATGCCATGCTGAGTAAGATTAAAAACTCAAAGGGAAATAAAACACAACAGGCTAGAGCACCACATGGAGCTTCAGTGCCTCTGATTTTTGGAAATGTCTTTGAAGACAGTAATCACAAATGATGTCTGTCTGTGCAAAAACCACAGCCGAGGCTCAATTCAATCTGTGTGGCCGTGAACATGAAATATATAAACATCCAAAAATGGAAAAGAATAAAGAAAAGTGGAAATGGCCACAGGTAAAAACTTAAACTAGCATCGACAAAGTTACCAATGTTATGTCATGATCTATATTTAAATGCACTTGAAAGCACTTTTCTGAACTGAATGTTGTTTTTTTCTTCTTCTTGAGTAGGATAAAATAGTTCCTGCAGCGCTTCTATTATTGTGTGTGCATACGTTTTTATTTTCCTAATACAATGTTGTGCTTTCATTTAACACTGTGTTATATGGTTAATTACAGCATATAATAATAGAAGCTTGTTTTCAAATACAAACACAGATTTCAACTTTTAAAATCTCATAATGTGTAACAAATTTTAGACGTTTTAATAGACTTTTAGGACAATGTCCAGCAAACTCTTCCTTGTTGCCTTTCAGTGCAATGATGAGCCTTAGTGGACTTGGTTATAGCTTAAACCAGTATTTCCCAAACTTTTTTTCAGGGGACCCATATTTCAAAAGACCACTTCAAAAGCTTTTAAGCCATTTTTATATAGTAAACTTTTTTTTAATGCACTTTTAATAATGTTTTTGCATAGAATAGTTTCTGACTATTACTCATAATTCATAAATCCATATACAACCTGTTCAAATCCATATAAAACCTGTTCAAATTCAGTTAGAACTGGTCCAAATCCAGATAAGATGTTCAAATCCAGCTAGAACTGGTCCAAATCCAGATAAAACCTATTTAAGTCCTACCAAAACTTGTTCAAATCCTAATAAAACCAGTTCAAATCCATCTAAAATCATTATCTTCATTAAATGCCCAGTGATACAAATATTTATCTGATTTTTTTTTAATCGAAATTAGAATTCTTCTGGTGACCCAAAAACAATCTCTTGTGACCCACTTTTGAGTTTGTGTTTGGGAAAAACAATGGCTGAAACAATAATAAGCAAGGAACACTGACATTTAGTAGATCAGTTTCCATTTATTTTATTTTCCAAGTGTTTTTCAGACAAAGGACCTTATTCAAAATTTCATTCTTTACTGTGTAATTATAAATTAGTCAGTGCATAGAATAAAACTTTTCTGTCTACAGTGAGTTCTGGGTCTTCCAAAGAGACACAATGCACATTTAATTAGAAGTGGATAATTGAGACACAACATTTATTCAGTAAAAAGTACTAAGAATATAAATATTATCTCAGCTTTTTTATCTACGCTAATTTGTGCTATTGAAACCCCCCTTTTATTTGATTAGCTATTCATGAAAAATACACTGCTAAAGGTTGATGCTTTTTGTCAAATGTATGTAGAATTAGTGAATGTCCTTCAATAGAAGGTCTGTTGCATTACGTTTTGGCAGAAACACCATATGCCAGTCTCCTCGTGTCATGATCATGCACAGTATTCTAAGCAGATTAATGTGCCTTAAGAATAGCACCTGTCTTTTACAATCCATCCTGACAAACAGCAGCCTACGGACCATTATCAACTGGGACTTGAGCTCATTCCCGTCTGCTAGTGAGACTGTTGAATAGATATCATTGTGCACTGTAGAGGCTTCCATCACTGTAATCCTTCTACAAAGTGCCGGCACTCCTAAGGAAGATGAAAAGAAAGAAGAGTGGCCCATTTACTGTGTGTGTGTGTGTGTGTCTGTGTGTGTAACTGCAGAGGAAAAGAAGTCAGTGAAAACAGTGACCTGAGCGGGCCACTCCTTTGCCCTCCTCCCTGTCAGAAAAGAACAAAAGATTAAGGCCTCCTGCTATAGAGAGTGATAACAAGCTGTCAACTTCTAAAATGTAATCTGCTGACTCTGGGAGGAAGTGCTGGTGTCAGGAGTGGGCCGCCAGCTGATGGTTATCTCCTGAATGGCGTCCCATTGATGGAGAGAGTCTTGGCCCTGCTGGCAGATACACAAAAGCCTCTTGTGTTTGCCAGCAAACAAAGATGAGCACAGGAATCTATACAGTACCAAGTTTTAGCATATTTATAGATGTATATGTGCCCTGCTCTGGGCTTCACCACTCGCAGATGTGGGCTATAAAGAGAAGACGATAACACTGATAAATGACATGAATAAAAGCCAATAGACTGAGGATAATAAGGCTTTACCCATGACAATACTGACAAGTGATGGGAGGCTCCCCTATGTCAACCTGTCTCTCAAGCCCTTCCACTGCGCCTGGCCATAGATTGTTAAATGTAAAAGCCAAATTGCTGCCACCACAAGTCCTAACGCACACGTCAGTGGACAGTGAGCCTGTGATATAGGAGCTGTCATCAGACTACAGCCACTAAATCAATTCAGCTTCGACATAATACGGCTTTTTAACAAGGGGATTGTCACAAAGCTAATTGTCTGCACCTCTGTCTCTTGTCAATCTCATGCCCTTTCTCTGTTTGGTTGTACAACTCCAAAGATTGCTTTTAGATTACCCAATGGAGCTGCCAGATGGCTAATAGAGCATGCACAGCCATCTTTGATCCTATCAGCTATTAATATTGGCAAGCAAACCTTTGGTTATATCTGTGGGAGTGTCTCTAATAGGGTACAGTTCTGGTCATTACATAAAGCCATTTACAATCTCAGCCCTTATGGCAGCGCAAGGGGGATAGTCACACAGGAGCTATTCCAGGCAGTTTACAATTTGATTTCAGACCAAAGCAAGGGTCTTTTCCCTTGTGGACCTGGGATTATTGATCTAGAAGCACCAGTCATATGATATGATATAGATACACTTTGTTGTTTTCTGTTCAGGCAAGTAAGAGTGAAATGAATTTGACCTGGTGCTATTTTTCAATACTTTGGAGTCACTGTGGGCTGCTCATGGTGTCTGCTGCAAAAAAGCTACTTGGGGACAACGGTTCAATAATTCAACACTACAGAACAAGGTCTGATACATTTCTCTGAAGTTGGACTCATTTGTCTTTGTTGCAAGAAGCTGTGTTATTTGTGCATGTAAGCTGGACGTGTTTGATGATATTGTGTTTTCTAAATCAAGAAAGATGGACATTCTCTTTGAAACTGTGAGTCACAAACAAAAACAAAAAATACTAACAACAGTGGACAAATAAAGAAAGTGAGTGTGGGCCTTGGACAGAGAAGTCAATATCGTGCCTTGTGGCTCAGTAACTGGAGTGCCTCTGTGTGTCCAAGAGGAATCAGTGACAACTAACAAGTAAACTGTAAAAGTAATCATTTTTAGTATTCTTATTTTTGTTGTATCATAGATTACATGCAATATTAGGTAGGAGGATTATGTCCAGAAGATGGCAGGTCAAAGTTTCAGCTTCAGTGTCATTTTAAACCAGCTGCAACTTATATTTTACGGCCAACACACCACCAGTAAAAGGGAGCTGCACACAACTTATTTCTGCCGCAAAGCTTTCTTAGCTAATGGCCTTTAGCAAGTGTACTACTGTTGGTAAAGAATAGTGCAATCAATAGAAACCTTCTTCAGGGTCGATAATGAAAAACAGTCTCTCCCTATTATATGATGTCCTCCCAATTGACGCATAAATTAACCTTAGAAATAGAAAAAATATAAACGTAAAAATTGGAAAGGTGTTGTTAGAAAGCCCAGTCTTTTCCCTGAACCTAACAGAGTTTTCACAGCTTTTCCGAGCCTATTTCCTCAAAGTATTTTTTGCACATGTTCAGACCAATAAATTACACCAAGCCAAATTGAGCTGTTCACCAACCATTTCCAATTTTCTCACACGTTTGGAAAAAGAGTATTAGACATAGATCCTCTTATATTTATTTCCTGATATGTCAGTGGGTTTTGAGGCATTTTTCCTCTCTGTGCCATAAAACACTGCAGTTTTATGAGGACTGACAAACGTGAGGGAGAGGCTAAAGGACTTAACCTTACACACACACACACACACACACACACACACACAAACACACAGACTAGGACCGTCTTATTTTTTCATTGCGTAGGATTCACTGTTTGGCTGGCTGCTCCATCAGTTTATTGAAACTTTCAGTCGAGACTCCACCTCTCCCACCCTGATCTATTGATTATGAATCAGACTGTATTTCATGGGCATTTCCTCATTTCTGCCAACTTCAGTGTGGGTGTTTTTGTGCAAAGAGGATTCTGAAGGATCCGTACAAAAAAAGGAAACACTTAAGAGAAATAAGCCCACTTCAATGGCTGGATTTGTGAAACCCACTCAGTGGTATGAGGCGGTTTACTGCACGCTGTGTACGCTGAACAGTGACGGCCACAATTCAGTTGCTTTCTCAGCTGCAAACAAAGTAACAGTTTATTCTACCAATCCATAGCTTTAACTAATAGCTGCTTGTGCTGTTTCTTGTTCATTGACTTATGACTAAATCTAAAACCTTAATAAAATGTTACTCTTTATTGGTGGAGCCAACTGTGGGATTATTCATAACCACTAACTGACAGCTTGAACATATAATAGAAATAGTCCTCAAATGTGTCATATAAGGACCTTTTCTGAGACAAAGTAGTTGTGGTGTAACTGTTTTGCAGCACAGAACGTACCAAACTGTGTGTAACAACTGGATCTTTCTCATTGTCTTTATTACAACTCTCAACTTGTTACTACTTAAAGGTATTACAGAGGTTATTTTTAATATTCAATTGTTTCTATATAATCTAAAACTGCCTTAACAGACATACCAACTGTTAAATAGGTGTACTAAAAAGTATAATATTCATAAACTTTGTACACCGTAGGACCAAAAAAACATCAACCAATCATAGATGCTTGGCGAGTGTTTTCCATCGGCCCTTTGGCGGGTCACTGTTACTACGTGCGTTACGTTAAACACGTGCGTTCCAGTTGCTGCTCATTCATAGACAGTGTGTTTATGTAGCTCCAGTGCTATCCCTGGCTTTCATTCATTGTTGCTCTGCTGGTCTGACCGCAAAGTTGCAAAATGGATAAGAAACAACCTGAAGCAGGTAGTGGCAAAAGAAAATTTCCTTTTGAGGAATATGAGAAGAGGAGAAAAACAGCTCAACAGCTAAAAAAAATGGTGTGCTTTGAGGACACAGAAAGGGCTTCCGAATGACATGTCTGTCGCCAAATTGGCGGACAGTTAACTTTTGTTTATTATTTGGTAAGGCTTTGGAGGCGTTCCCTCGAAGGAGGAGGAGTTATCCCTTCAAAAACTCACTCACAACAGTTATTGGTTTCTCAGTTTTTGAAAACATCCTCTGTAACACCTTTAACAAAATTTCCATAACAAACAACTAGAGCTGGGCAAGTTAGTACTTAATTATCACGTTAACAGATTTAAAAATTTTGTGTTTTTTCAGATTTTTTGTTTAATATTTGAAACCAGAATTACACCAAGGCCAATTATTATTTTGTTGTGTTCCCATTATGTCAGGATACTTCCTGCCAAATTTCATTACTCTGCAACACTTTATGAGACAGTAGGACCTCACCCCAAAAGTGTTTTTTGAGTTGGAAAAAAAGATTATAAACTTGTAATTAGGGATGCACCGATACCACTTTTTTTGAAAACGAGTACGAGTACTTGCATTTCAGTACTCGCCGATACCGATACCGAGTACTTAATAAAAAAAATATGATTTAAATTTACAGGTAACAGCTTTAGTCATATAATTTAACAAAAAAACAAGGCACGGGGCAAACACTGCTTGTCCAAATATCCGTGGTGAAACTAAACGAAGAGGAGGCTTGCAGTAGGCTGTGGATGTGTTTTTCACGGAGTCGTGTAGTTTAGGCAGCTCCGTGTCAGTCATGTAGCGGCGGCTTGGGACATCATATCTGGGCTCCAGAACATGGAGGAGACGCATGAATCCCACATTTTCTACCTCCGAAAGTGGCTGGTCACTCAATGCAATGTACTCGATGATTGCCTGTGTTATTTTCACAGCACGTGGATTGTCTCTGGACATTTTCTCTCGTCTTGCAAGAGTTTGCTGCAGTGTGGGTTGTGTTGGTTTAGAAGCGTGGGTAAACTCTTTATACTCGTTGTCGTGTTGGAATTTTAGGTGCTTGATTAAATTACTTGTGTTAAATGCGCTACCTTTTGAGCCTCCTCTGGACAATTTAGGCTGACATGTCTCGTCTTGCCTTCGTTCTCCCCGCTCTGAACTGCCTGCAGCCGGGGCCTGGGGGCGGGCACTCGGCGCCTGTGATTAACCCCTTATCGTCCCCGGTATCGGGGGACTTTTAACGAGTACGAGTACTTTCAAAAATGTGGTATCGAGGCGGTATCGGTGCATCCCTACTTGTAATGTACCAAGGCATAGACTAACTGAAAATAATAGTGAAAAGAAATAACAAAAACATTCTGTAGAGGTCTGGCTCCCAGACTATATAGCAATACTTTTTAAATAAAAGTGCACATTACTCTACTTTTGAATTCATGTTTCTATGTTGCGCATAACAATGCGATTAATTGTGATAAAAAAAAAATATATTTTTTTCGATTGTTGCCCACAATCAACACAAGCCTATAGCTGACAAACATGCCTATTTCAGTGTCCCATAATGTTACGTCCGACCCCTAAATGGCAACTCTATCAATTCAGTGTCAGTCCTCTTTCCAACAGAGACACCAGGGAAGTGAGGCAGCATTAATTATGAGCCTTCAAGGGACAGTTAATCTTTGTCATTTTGCTCCTAGAGACATTTGGATCTGCCATGAAGATTGGAACCAGGTCACAGCACTTGACCCTTAACTAAGAATAAGGATTCTGCTCACGCCTTTGGAAGAAATCTCTTTTGACTTTTCCCACATAAACACACCACACCCTTAAGGCCTTTTTCAAGAACACGAACTTATTAAAAAGATGAGCAGTTTCTGAATGCTCAATGTGTGAAGAAGGACAAATGTTGCTGAGATCATCTGTGTTGTCATAGGTTTGTGGTGATATCAGTATCATGTCAAATTCATAACGTTGCTGATTTTGTAAGCTGTTTTACTTAGACACAAGTTAAAACTATATTAAGGCATCTACAATCAAAGCACTGTTTCAAAAGCAATCCTCTTTAGACTTAATATATTCATTAATTTTCATAACATTTTTAGCTTATGACAAATAGTCAAAGAAGGGGGTGCTTTACACAACAGATTTCATGAAAGGAACCATATACACACAAAGGCAAATCAGCCTAAATACAACACAATCCAATTGCTTTCAGATAAAAACACTGCTGTGTTCATAACCTAAGTTGCCTAAGTTCTTCTAACTGTGTTACAAAAACAGACAGGCTTATGGGGCTATCATAACCCAGGTGGAGAGAGCTGATTGATTCTTACAGATGAGATGAGCAACAAAGCACCACCGAATAAAAAAACGTGAAGACTCGGTGAGGGAACATTTTGACAGAATTGGGGCATCGCCTCTATTATACTGTTTCTGTGCCCTTTTGTGTGTGTTATTATCTTTGAAACACGATGGGTTTTACTGCAATAAAAATGATGATGATAATAAATACAAGCTGCCCATGTAAGGGTTAGGGCAATTCACTTGAGACATGGCCTCGCGGGTGCATTCATACATTGTCTGAGCGCTGACAGCAGACTGAGGACACTCTCTGTGCATTAACAACTTAAGCTGCATTGCAGTATGCAGGGTCACACACACACCCAGGTGAAGAAAATAATTCTCTAATTCAATCCTCTAAATGCATTTACACTTGTTTTATTCCAATTCACGGCCTGTTTGTCTTTCAGCTGATCTCCACCGTGCGCTCAGTCTCTTCCTTTGACAACATGCCTCACCACTAAGATGTTGAATAGCACTCTCATGAGAATATGCCACCTAGTAGACAGGCGGAGAAAGAAAAAAATCGGTGTCTCTAAAGCTGCTCTAAAGATTAATGAGACTCCTGTTGTCAGTGTCAGTTTTAGGCCATCTCTGCGTGGAGACGAGCGTGGGATGTTTGAGGAAAGAGACCTGCCGTGCTGTGTCTCTTGATCTGAACTCATGCCTTCTTATCTCAGAAGAGCAAGAAGCGCAGTAGAGAGGAAGGCTGCATGTGTGGGGGGGCTGTGATGGAGCGGGACAGAGAATGTGAGTGGGACCCCTCCCCTCCTTCAACAGTTGCAGTAATACACTGTGTTGGGGAAATGGTAATGACGTCTTCAATCTACTGCTTGAGTTGTTTTCTATTTTGTCAGTTGTCATGTTGGAGATGCCTTTTGTTATGCTTTTAATTCATCTGCTACATATACTACTGATTGTTTGCAACTGTCTGAGGAAACCACAAATTGATTTTTCACATTGTTTGCTCAGAGATGTTAATACACTTTGTTCTTTACAAATTTGGTTCATAGAAATCTGATTTATTAAAGGCTTCACCCTTTTTTTCTTGATTAAAACTCTTATTGCTGTTGGTTCAAAAATAAGAAGAAATTAAGCTTTATTTTATTAAGATTTGTGAGTAAACAATGAAACTTTCTGGACAGCAATAAATTAGCAAGGATTTTAAAGATAGTTTTTTTTTTATCAGTGGCGCACCTGTCCTGCTTGTAGTCCGTGCCAATTACTACATCACAGACTATTAACGTGTCCAAATTTGAAGAGCCGATTAGGAAGGCTTTACTGTTTACACACTCCCTAATAGGAAGGACAATGCCATCCTTCAATAACCATGATGGCCATGAGATAAAATATGCAGCAAGGCCCCTGTTCCAGCGTAATAACCCAGTGGATGAATTGGAGTCATTACTTTGATCCGCTGACATTGTGCCTGCGTGTGAAGAAATGCTTTTAGGGATTTATTTCTCTTAAAACATCATCATAAATTAGGCCAAACTGAGACAAAAAAACCTAACTGACTCAAAATCACAAATTACAATCTTACTTTGGTGCTTTGTTGTGTGAAAAATTGACTACAGAAATGCTTAGAATTAATCAAGGTAAAGTAAAATACTATTTATATTTTACACAGGTTCACATTAGCATCTGTCACTGTCGACAGCAAGGGTTATCTGCAATTTAGGATTAATCTTTTGTTTTATACAACTTTTATTTGTCTTCCTTGTAGACAATAATACCATCCAGTAACAACCAGTTGACAAATAAGATCATTTTAGTCACGGTAATTACATTCCACCTCTGATAATAGGATAAGTGCTCAGTGTGATTTTACTCATTAAACAATCACAGTGTAATAAACATTTAAATTAGTTACATTATTATGTTGTTTGCACCAGTGTGCCACCCCCCAATAGGCTTTAAGTACCAACCTTAGTTTCAGGAAAAGTAAAATACACTCAAAGTAGTAAAAAACATCTTTAAAAAGGAACGCTTTTGAGGTTTTAAACATGTAATGTTGTCTAGATTATTTTAAACTGATTGAAGACCAGAGGCGAACAAACTCTTGACAGTTATCTTGACTGTTTTGAAAACACTCCAGCGGCATTCAAATTTGATTGGTTGGTGGAACATATCTGAAGAACTGACTGGCTTATGGAGCTTTGCCAGACTGAGTTCCTGTTTATGGAATATACAGAGAGCTCCCGTCACGCTGTGCCAAGCTAGGTAAGGCCAGGGTTCGGTTTGCTTCATACAGTTTAAGATGCAGCTTCAGTGCATGCTAGCAACATGTCCCAGCAGCACCAATCTTTGCATGCATTTATACAGATAGAAAGACAAAAGTGCTTTGACCAAAATAAGGGTTTGTTCAGAAGAGGAAGAACCAAAAACAACGTTTAGTTTGAGATCACAACTTTGTTCAAATAAACATCACTTCATTTTTCCTTTTCCTTTTTGCGTTTTATGCTTAATTGTGTAAATAAACATATAAATATTCAAATAAAGAAAATTTGTCCATATATTTTTGTATTACTTTGAAAATCCGGACTCGTTTGTACTCGTTTGGTTTCCGGTCTGGTACAATGTGATCTGTGTAGCTTGACGAGAACTGGCAGTGCGGTCGCAGGTCAAAGACTGTCACGCAGTCTGATACCGTATATTTGTAGTCTAACTTTATTAATGCACTCAACACTAGTGATGGGAAAGTGAATGTTATAGAAGTAATGAACCTTTTAAACACGATTGTATCAAAAAAAGTTCATTACTTGAAGCTTCATTTGTTTATTGCAAATCTTCGTTTGACACACACACCACATGTCTGGTTCAAACACCTGCTTCATCTGTCCCATGTCCCAATGTTTTCAAAAGCCTGCCCTGGGACTGTTGAAAATCTAATCTAATCTAATCTAACCACACAAAGAGCGTGTATGTATATAGGATATGGAAAAGCCAGTAGGAAAAAGAGCACAAAAAACACAGTTTCCTTCAAGAAAATCCTTTGGTGCCACATTTTTTAGCGTTAGCATAAAAACAGCATAGCCATGTTGATAACAAAGAGGAGAAAAAGACGCTTGTTGCATTTGTCAAAATATAAACCCGCCTTTTAGCTCACATATACAGTGCAAAAATAGTGTTTGAAAGTATATCGAGCGCATCCTGGAGTAAAATAAACATGCAGCATTCAGAGCAAATGAGACTTGAACTCTTATCCTCCGTGTACCAGACAAAAACCTTAATCAGTGTTGACCAGCAGGAGCACTCCTTTTTTCCTGCCATGGGCTAATCCTTCTCATCTATTAAAATCCTTAATTATAAAGCCTAGATGACGTCTTAAGGTCTTATTGTTTCACAGATGATTCCTGTAACATTAACACATAATACAGTGTAACAGCTACAAGCTGACGTGTTTAACAGAGCTAATGGTTAATGTCTTTGGACTGTTGTGTTATGTGATGTGCCACTTTTGTGACAATGAGCACACCATTTGACATCAACACTGGCGCTATTCATTTTTTGCTTGTGTTTTCCTGCCAATATGGCAGATTGAGTGCATTGAGTCACATTTGATTCTAAGCTATGCGTTGATTATTTCCCAATAAGAGAATAGAGCTAGAGAAGTCTATTGCATTGTATCCATTGTTTATTATTCCACAATAAATAAATACAGGAAATATTGAACTCAAAAAACATCTGTCAGTCTCCATGGTAACAGTTAAACAAAGGTAACTCATATAATACTATAGACACACTAACCCATTTTACACAAAGCTAATCTCTTGACACAGTGTTTGTTCTTGGCAGTGGATGCAGAGTCTGCTTTTGTTTAATGGCGCTGGCCAAATTCCCATGTTTCCCGCAAATCTTGTTCCTCTTTTGTCTCAAGTGTCCTCTTATTTCATAATGCAGTCTGCTGTGCACACTCTGCTGTCCAAGCAGAGAATTCCTCTTGGACGTAAAGTGCATGTTGACTTTAAACCACAATTGGATTTAAAGGACTTTACAGAGAGGTATTCTTGCTCTTCTCCAGGATCAATTGTCTTCGTCCACTAGCGTAATTTGCCTCATGGTCTGTCCCTGTCTGGCCAGTCAGCTCAGCAGAGCTACAGGGGTCATCAGACTCGATATGCCCCTTCTTTAATTACTTTACTCATTATCACATGGCTCCTTTTACTCAATTGCTTCTCGGTGCAGTGCTCCTCTTATAACATGGCCGGATTGATTGGACTCACTTTAGTTACAGCTGTTAACATTATGGCATGACCAACAAAGAAACTGAAGCTGTGAATACCACTAGCCCAAACCATAGCCTTTTTTATGCTAATGCAGTTACAGCATTGCATGTTACTGATTTTTATTTGAATAATTTTTCAAACTCAAAGAGGTACAATTGTAGAAAACCTTAGGAGAAGAAAAAAAAGGGTCACACAAAAAAGTTTTGAATAATGCATAAAGGCAAAAGCTTTTCAGGGATCAGTAGCCTCTCTGCTGACCAGCGATAAATCATGCCTGCGCAACCAGCCAGGGCTAAAGTTAAGAGGATGATAAGTAAGGTGCCACCGAGACAATGATAAATACTTATCCTTTCTATTTGAGATGGAGGGGATTTTTGGATCTGCTCGGGTATATCTTGACATTTGTGTTATTGATTCTTTTTCTTTTGTGCGTCTCTGGCTTAGCTTTTTAATTGGATTATCCTTCTCCAGGCTGGACCTTTTACTACCTTCTTATTGCAGTCCTTTTTAGCAGACTTGTCCTGGTGTGCTAATTCTTTGGTTAAGGAGAAAAACAATATAATAGGTAGGGGATCATTCTGATCTATTGTGTGGCCTAAATATATAATATAAAGCTAAAGTTAACCCCACCAGAGTAAATCCAACCCATAGGTTAGTGGGCATTGTAGCATCTAAAGTATCTATAGTGACATACCACTTCCAGCCAGTTTGTTCCATTTATTTGATTCCTTTCTCTGGAAGGAGCCCATTGTGTGTCAAGGCCTGGAGTTATTGTACCAATTTGTTTGCCAGCTTAATGGAGAGCAGCTACAGTAGAATATGTTTTCTGAATACAACAGGATGCTTCAATCCTCTGCTCTGCTATGTTGTAGGTTTGACGTGATTAATATTGTCATGGGCAGTATTAGCTGAAATCTATTTAAAGATTAAAGCTTAGACAAAGCTGAAATCTTTTCTTTAGCAAAAATACACCCCGAGCCTCTGCTTTGTGTAGCACATAATAGTTTTTATGTTATTATTTCATGACTTTCCAATAATTCCTTGGGGGCAAGCGTTGCTGTTCTGGTGTCTATTTTTACATTTGTTACTAGATACTTCTGCCTCTGTGGTGCTTTGGTTTTCATTTGAGTTTCTAGTGTTTTCACTGTATGTGTATAAATTATGTGGGACACATATTTCTGTATGTGGTGTTAAAATATTACATATACATAACTGATACTGGTTTGCAGTATCATAAATTGATCATTATAAATTAAATAAAAAATTGATGTTTCCAGTTGTTGTTAGATTCCAAAATGGGCATAGGACACCCAACTTAAAAAGGAAACTGTTGTAAATACGAGCCTGTCTTTTTCTACATGGTTGCATTGTTTTTATGCAATAACACATAAACTACAGGCCTTGTAACATTTGGGATTTTACAGTTTACAATACTGTGAGGCCTGGTCGAGAAATACTGAGGAATTCATAATGACCATGCTGTCAGCACTTGTTCAAAGAGTATTATTTACTGATTCATAAATAAACACTCATCTACTAAATCTGGATGGTGAGGCTAACATGCTTGGTTTGTTATGCAGCCATTTATGTGTGTTTTATATGCCCTATGTCCAGTCATTGCTCACTCACAATAACCAGTTCATTATCACAATGGACTTTCATATCCGTCAGCTACTCACAATTGTTTTTAATGGTTTGACACATAGCTCGTTTCAGTGCACCACGGGGTATATGGATTTACAGCACAATACAAAATTCACTGAATACATTTACAGGCTTAGTTCTGTAAATTAATCATCTTTTCAACATAAGCTAACATAGCACAGCTTTCAAGGTGGAACATCACAACATTTAAACAAAGATAGTTTTTTTCACTCTTAGTTCACACCAGGCACATGTTCCCACAGGGAGCAAGTTGATTTAAGGTCAGGAATCATTTTATACTGTTATTTCCAAGCCAAGCCATTGTCCAGGCCCAAAGCTGCTGGGATAGACTCCAGTCACCCGCAACCCATTATGGGACTAAGCGGAAAAAGATGAATGAATGAATTTTCAAGGAATCAATTCAGAACGTTTAGCTCTACAATTCAAAACCTGTGTAACCAAAGCTTGGTCAAAGCTCTAGGGTTGGCATGGGTGTTGTGTGGTTTGTAGTGTCTGAAAATGGTGGAACAATGTAAGGCACAAACAATGAAGCTTGGTTTATGCAACTTACATTTTCTTGCAATATACAGGCTGCTTGCACACATATTTTTAGTTTCAATGGCATTTTAAAATTTGGTTTATTTAAAAAGTTAAACCTCGTATTTGGATCTTCAGTTACAATTTTATTATATATAATGTTACATTTTTTTACTCATTGTAGATCATTTAAAGATCTTTTACCATCAGCGTTCTATTTGAGATCTGAAGATCTATTTGATAGTGATCTATTTATATTTTGTTTTAATTAAATACAACACGACAGAGTGGTTAGCACTCCTGTCTCACTGCAAGAAGGTTGTGAGTTTAAATCCCGGCCGACTCAAACATCCTCGGCCAATTCTGGCTTTTCTGTGAGGAGTCTGCATGTCCTGTTATCGTAAGTTCTCTCCGGGTACTCCGGCTTCCTCCCACCGCCCAAACACATGCATGTACAGGTCAATTGGCAACTTTAAAGTGTCCCTAGTGAATGAATGTGAGAGTGAATGTCGTCTGTCTACAGTATGTGTACCCCGCTAAGACCCAAAGTTGCTGGGATAGGCTCCAGTCACCCGCGACCCTTACACTGACAATACAAAGACACTGACAAATTGTTGTTTGCCTTTCTTTCTGCTTGAGTGTGTGTGCCTCCTGGTAACACTGTGCAAAAAGTCTCTTACCTTATTTACTGACAACACGGTTCAACAGGCATCTTCCCACTTGTGAATTATTGGAATTAATTCTTAGAAGTCAGTTATCACCATTACATCCTTACACATGAGGAGAAACAGCAAGTTAAAATACATGGGTTACACCTTCTTGACAGACATCAGTCACCTATGGTCTTTATTATACAAACCAGGTGAAGTGAGTGGAAATAGCTATTTTAAAAATCACATTTGGTTAATGAGCCCTGCAATTCCACAGCACAAGCACATTGGAATAAATGAATTTCTATGTACCTGGAGTGCTCCGGCTCTGTGGGAAAGGTGGCTGTTTTTGGCCCATGGCACCTCGTGTTATGGAGGTCTTTGGGGGCCACAAAGAGGCGAGATGGAGAATCATTATGTGGACTTGTAGTCCTCCTCAGCAGCAGGGCGGGTCAGCAGTTTGGATTAGCATTTTAATGAAAGCAGCACTGGGGAAGCACAGCAGGATGACCTATCAGGTGAGTATGTAAATGATTAATTACAGTATCTACAATGCATTTAGATCATTTGGCTGTTAAATAAATGAGGAGCCTGTCAGAATGTGATTCCAGTATTGACACCATCACGTTTTATTTTAGTGCTCCCCGGTTAATCCACCAGTGTGACAATAATTAAGCAAGGTTTAATGAGATTTCTGCTGGTAATAAAAAGGAACAACTTCCAGTGAAGCACTGCCAGAAAAGCACCATGTGACTGGTCAGAGAAAAGAGATTTTTATTGTTTGTTTGGGTAAATTATATCAGCATTTAAAGGAAACTGGTTGTGCATTCGTGTTTTGTTTCTCATTTCCTAAATAGCATCATAATGTTTATCCTGTTATAAGTATAAACCTACACACCACCAGTGACATAATGCAAAACTTAAGGTGCTAACAAGCAACTTGTAATATAAAAATAATATATAACGAGAAAATCAGGAACTTTTTAAAACTTTTTTCTGTCATGGCACAGTGTGTTGAAGTATAAATTAGTCCAAAAACAAGAGCGTTTTGGTTTTAAATCAAAGTGCACATGGTCATATAGCAGCAGTGGATGTCATCATATATTTTTATAGTAAGCTAAAGTAATGACTTTTACAAAGCCAACAGAAGCCTAATTTTATCATATTTCATTTGGTAAATTAAGGCAAAAGCTAGTTTATGTTTGCTATGCTGAATACATTTTTATAACAAGAGTGTTGCTTGACTAGAAATAATGGTTTTGTTTTTGGAAAGCTATATTAAAAAGTCTGAGCTCACTAATGAAGAGGTGTATACACAGTGGTGTGTCATCTTCCTTTAATGGCAACAAACCACTCCACCAGACAATAATGAATGAAACAGACACAAACAGCTATTTTACTCAGAAGTCGGGCAACAAGTAATAATCCTCTCTGACTGACAGGGAATGAAAGCCCATCATTTACTTGTAAATCTTAGACTACATGACATGAGACTGCATCACCAGAGGAGGACATGGCTCTAATCAAAGGCCTCAAATCTCTATTATCTGTTTAAATATACATTCTGATAGTAATAAACTTGCAAGTATATTGTATATTTATTTTATTTAGCCGTTGATTTCATGAGATTTGTGAGTTTACAAACTCTCAGAAATCCATCTTGCCTCTCTAAAAGCTATACGGTTCCCACTGCACCACGGCTCGTGTGGACCTAGGATTTGGGCTTAACGCCCCCCCCCTCCATGAGGAGGTGCTGTCAGTTATCTTGTGATGGGCGGTTCACCCAACCAAGTAACCAATCTAAAAGCGCCGGTCCTTTCCAAATGCTTTAATTTGTTGCCCTCCCAGATGGTTCTGTGTAACAGGAATCGCAGATTCTATGTAAAAGTTTTTATTCTGTTTAATCCAGTCGTTCAAGAGCAGTCTAAACTGCCTCCCACTCAGAGTGGAGCAGGAAGGCAGATGGGACCAAAATCAGACGCCCTGGAGTTTGCAGTAGGCATTTAGCCTGTGAACTCAGGCAGAAAATAACATCCTCTAAATTATAAAATAAGCCTTCCTTTAATAAAATATTCACACTCTATGTCATTTAAGTGAATTTAATGCTTTGGATGAGGATTATCTTTCTATGGCAGATGTGTCCCACATGCTTGTGACTCATTATGTATATGCTTTGACTCTGTCTTACACTTTTATTTGTTTTCTGTATCTCAGCAGTTATGGTCTTTGACTTCACTTGCTCTAGCACAATTAGAATAGTTTTAATTAGTTTATAAAAAAAACTCACTGCTGACACAACACAATAGAGAATTGCCAACTTATTTACAATGTGCAACACATAAGGAGTGGTATAGTAACAGTACCAAAGGCCCCACAAACATTTATTTAAGAGATGGGCAATGTGTAGCCTGGTATACCAGACTGTTTTCCTTTTATCAAAAGGAAAACAAAAACATTCAACATGGCAGACGCTGCTACTGAGAGGCCATTTTATTTCTGCTCAATATCCAGCAAAGTATAAAAATGATAAAACCGCTCTGGTGTCCGTCTACTGCTGGCCATGTAAACTAGTGGCACTAACGTGGCTTCCTTGTTGACAAACATCTGTGTACTGTGTAGTGCCTTTTTTTTGCATCACGTCCGGCGTTTCTCTGATTGTATAACATTCATCTTGTAAACACCACCAATTGAATACAAGCAACCGTGTTTGTGATTAGGGTACCAGACTAACCTTTTTGTATAGAAGAGGAAAAGAGTTAGTTGCAGGTGGCAATGTGGGGGCTGTAAAGCCCATCAAACCATATCTTATTAATTTGTTTTTCTAATTAGCACTTTTCTTCAGCATGATTCAGCACCCTCAACAGTAGTCAAATTCACCTCGTTAATATTCTGCAAATGCTTATCCATAATTAGAATAATAAAAAGAAAAAGGATTTCTTGTTTTAGCTAAAAAATAGTCCCAAAATGTCTAAGTTCAAGGTCAATGGTCTGCAACAACTGCTGCGATGCATTTTCTAATAAAACATCAAGTAGAATCTAGTCTACAAAAATTGTCCATAGTCTCCAAATGAGAGCTAACAATCTTAGACACACAATTTAAAAACTGTGACACTGCCCCATACTTATGCACCCAGAATTGGTGCCTTTTTAAATGACTATTCTACAGTATGTAATGTCCCCAATGTCTAACATTGCTAATTCAAAACTCAAATTGGTTTGCAACACAGAGCAGAAAAGCTGAACAACAAACAAAGCAGAGAAATTATCATTTGAAATGAGGGGCTCCTTGACAAGATTGTGTCCTCAACGGGGGTCAGATGTCTTGTGTCTGAGGAGATTCTTGATTGGATTATTCTGCTATTCAAGCAGAAGAGCTGCTTGGCACACAAAATGTAAAGTGAGAAAATCTAATGTGTAAAGCTAGATGGAATGCTAATGAAAAAGACATATTGCCCTCAACACATTTGAACAGGGGCTGCATATGATAAAAAAAAAAAATCCAAAATCAACTCACAACGCCTAATCAGCCTTCATGTGGACCATAACAGGATTTTTTTTACCTGTTCAGCTTTGACATGTTCAGAATCATCTTCATTGACTAAGGCCACTTCTGGCTGTGTAAATCCTCTTAAAAGACTGAATGTAGGTTGGGGTAGTGGATGGTTTATTTGTAACTTAAAGATCACTCTGCAGACCAAAGTAAACATTTAACAAAGGCATTTTTAGCCTTATGTTTTGGTTTTAGGATGTTATGAATTGATAGCTCACGAGTATAAATATGCATGTCCAGTATCTATAACCACCTGAGCCCCTGATGAAACTGTCACGAGTACACACTCGTCAGGACTGGCAGAAGGACTCACTTTGCAGACCCCAAGAAGGCAGATGATTCAGGTTTTATAAAGGTAGCATTCAAAACATGAGCTCCACTTCAGATTTCAGACTTGAGAATTCAGACATGAGGCGCCAATCTAGAGGCTACAATTCATCACAGGACAGGGGAAAACACACAGACTATAAAGACAACACAATGAGACACAGGTGGAACACATTAGGGCGGAGCAGGTAATCACAATGGAGGGAAAAACACAAGGGCAGGAAGTCAATATAACAAACAGACAGAGGTAAGACACTTCACAATAATACACAGGAAATGAAATACATTACATAAACAGACTCACTAACAGATAAAACTAGGTTGGGACATGACAGAAACAGTCACCAAATGTCTGTGTTGTATGCCAAGGGAAAGAGATTGGGATCCTTTTAAAAAAACAACTCAATATAGCCTTTTGCAATAGGTTCAATTTTAATTAGCACATATAAGCAGAGCTATATTTATTGCAAGGAAAGCTTTTCCCTCTCACGAAATTAGTCTGTCAATCAGTGTACACTCCCATGACTCTATCATTTCCTCGTGCTAATGATTAATGGCATCGGAGTTTATCAATGTGCCATATGTGGAATGCAATTCATTATCCTCATCTTTACTATTCAGCAAAAAAACTCTCTCTCTGTTTGTGTCCACCAGCGTTGGCAATATTGCATGCCCACAGTAATGACGCTTGTTAGTATGCTAATGTCAATATCAGCTTAGCACACACCTACAATTTCTAGGCAGCGTGTTATGAGAGTGTCTGTACCCTCTAGGTTGACATGCATCATAGGAAAGGCAAACTGGGAAGAATAGTTATTAACCAAATCATCCATAGCTAACAAGACAATGTTATTTTTTCTTCAATTAACAAATATGAGCCTGGGGAGTCACAGCTGGTTACATATGCAGTAACCCTGGGGTAAGTTCAACAAAGCCGAATACATTTGTTCCTCCTCTTATTATTTTAGTTTAAGTTTGTCCAAGTGATGATTCATTGCAAATATAATGTTGTAAAGTCTATTTTTTAATAATTGCAGTACATCAGTGAATGAGCTATCCCAATACAGTCTGGAAATGCTGTCATAACGCTATCCTTTTTTTTTTTTTTTTTAGATCCATGACACAACAGTGGGCAGTGGGTAACAATTATGTGGAAACACACCCTTTTAAAAAACTCCTGAGTAAAGACTTTCAGAAACTCTCTTTACATGATAGACTTAAAACTCACTCTCTGTCCACACAAATAAATGACTAAAAATCTTTAATATTGAACATGTTGTTTTCTTCTATCCTTTATTTTTACCTCTTGGTCTGGCAGACTTGTGAAAGCTACTACAGTTGTGTAATGTGTGTAAAGATATATTTTTTTAAAAAGGCTCTGATAAAAATATCTGTTTTTAAATGTACCTGTGTACGTACAGCTGAGCTTGCTGTCACTTCTCTGCATATGCGTTGGCTTTGTCCAATATAAAAAAAATAAAAATGATATGTCTATTTACATTGGCTAGTAACACACAAACAAACAAACACACACACCGACAACATGCATATGTTCTATGCCATATATGTTCTCATTACAGCTGTGATGATAGGCTTTCACATATTTTTTCCAGGAGAGTGTTGAGGCTACTTTAACAATTCCGTGTGCATCCATTTTCTTATAAAAAAAAGTCGAAGGAGAGACTACTCAGACAAAGCCATGGCTGTTCTTTGCTCTCTCCTCAGTTTGAACTCCCTTTTTGTTGTTGATGCAGCTGTGAAGCAGTCAGGGATAAGTATGAGGCAGACTTCAGACATTTAGGAAACCACAGGGTGACCAGAGGCCACAGTGGATGTTGTGCATTCATGCCTTTAGCTCATTTATGCTGTCAATTGGAACAAATAGCAACTGTTTCTTTAATAGAGGCATGGTGTATAAATAAATATGTCTGATTAATTTGTCTATGAATCAATAATCCTTAATATTACATGCAGACATCAGCCCATCCTTCACAGCTCTAAGTATTGTCTCTGTCAGTCTGTCAGCAGTGAGTGGTTTCTATGGTGACAGGGATACTCTTGGTGTTCACATGTGCTCCTGTGTGAGTTGTGTAAGTGCAATGTGTGAGTACAGTGCACTTTTCAAAATGCCTCAAGGAATTTGGTTATGAGCCCCATATGTAAACTTGTGTTTCACAGGGTCAGGCGGCAGGTGACACAAACACAGACACACACTTGTATCTGTGGAAGTCACTGTGTTTAAAAGTTTTATGTGAAATGCTCATTATGTAAGTACTACTATATTGTTAGTTTTTATATAATAGAGGAATGAAAGCACAGGCAAATAAAGATGATCTGGGAGACTTGTCACAGTCCAGGACTTCTTCACAAATTTTCTTTTCAATAAGCAATACAAGAGGAAAAAACACTGGGGAAATCAAATCAAATTATACTCCCTCCTCACGCTAATAGCACAGTATGTTCTGGTATTGGTTCTATTACTATCATGGAATTGCAGATCATGATCTCTTGTGAATTTTGTGTCGGCAGCTATTACTTCTTATTTAATTTGCGTTTCAAATGACTCAGGAGTAGCCCCTCACTCATTTACTAGTCTATTACTGTAACAGCTATTGAGTGGATTGACACACTTCCAGGCTTGTGTGTACTATAATAGAGTGCTGTCGTATTCTTTACGCTGTGGTAGACAGTAATTACAGACTGCATCTGTCATTAGGAAAAACAGGTCGATGATGGGTATGACTACATTAAACAAATACAATATTATTAAATGTATTTTATTCATTGTATATACCTGCTGTTAGGGTTGAGGGGTCATTCATGCAAAGAGTTGTGTTTACTACCAACAGTTTCTTTTTTAGGATGATTCAGTGTTGCTGCTAAGGCCAGCTTGTAAAGGCTTGTGATGAATTTAGTATCAAACAGGCTTCAGCATTGGGCGGAATAAACATGAAGCAGATTATTTCTTGATAAAGACATCAGACCAACCGTCTCTAAATACTCACATATTAACTACCAGCTGGAGATTTTATCATTATTGGATGATATTTGGCATTTTTTGTTATATCAGCATCTGATAAGAAATATTAGTCAGAGATTACTGTCAAAGTACAATAGACAATAGTTGCAAGTTCAATTAAATTAATTGTTTTCTTCTACAAACCACATGCACTAATAATGAAGGAGCTAAACCTACTGATGTAGTACTTCATGCGATGCTATAATTTAAGATTAGACAGACACATAATGTCTCTTGTGTTTTGAATAGATCAGCAATGCTTTTTTTGCTTCTTTTATTCAAAATAACAATATGATTTTTAATTTATCAATATGCATTTGCATACAGACAAAAACTCTATTTGTGGTCTGTATATGGCTTACTTGCAAGCATGGCAAAATGTTGAATTAAATTATGACTCAGGACTGTGCTGTATAAACCAAAAAGTCAAAGTCAATGGGGGCTTGTAACACAAGGAAATAGGACTTTCTACAGGGCATAGTGACATTTGCAATTATCCATTTGTCCAAAACGGCAATGTTATTATAGCTTATCGTTAATGGCCCCAAACTTTATATTTGTGCTGTTCATGGTTGCTTTTGTGCCCTTTACAGTCCCAAGACAGTTTATTTTTAACTCCCAAGGCAGAAACACTGAGGCATTATAAACATTTTTATCTAAAGTTAGCTGAAGCAGGTGGTCACATTAAACAATCAAAAATCATTACAGAATTATAGTTTAGGGTGTCTTTTGTGTTGGTTTTAAAAATGTAATACTACAATAGTAAACAATACAAGCGTTAACGCTTAAATATTAAATACCTTAACACTGTATCTTTTTATTTTTCATTTAACATAACGTCATTAAAAACTAAATCTTATTTTTTTTCCCATAAAGCACTGAATGTGCTCCTATCTGAAATACTATAATTTCCTCTGGAAGGCTGTATGTATTTTTGGAGAGACTGGTTTGACTTTGTTTGGATAAAAACATTTTGTGAGAAATAACATACGTATGTGTTCAGTTAGGTATAATTTGTGTGTGAGATGAGTAAATATTGTGTCAGGATCTTAATGGTTTACCCTTTTCTTACGGCAAAAAGAGGCTCATGGAGGTGTTTTGACAGGGATTTTCTTTGAAAATTACTTTGGATGTCAACTTTAGTCAAAAGCCTTATATAGAGAGACACGCAGTATATAGGACAGTTGGGTCTTGTGCCTTTATCACTGCCACAGAGCTAAATAAGCCTCTACTTTCACTTATAACAGACCTAGAAGACATTATCTGGCTTCAACATAAAAAGTCTCCTGACACTGTGTAACAGAGACAGCTCCCGCTTCGCGTAGCTTATGGAACTAAGCGATATACGTGAATGGTGCCTGCAGATCCAACAGGGTTTTACTGCCTCTGCTTGGAGCCCCATTAAAATAACACTCTGAACTCAGCTATAACTCACACTCCTGGAACATCCCCCGCACTGACCCGTTGCTCCTTTGATTGTCCGTTTCTGTCAAAAGATCCGCCATCACCGCGGGGAAGGTTTATGAGGCGCAGCTAGGAGCCTTGTTTATTTTATGACAGGCTTTTCAAATAAAAATAGAAGAAGAAAACACAAGCAAAATCATTAATTCCAGCACACAGCCATGAAATGTTGTCTTGTTTGTCTGTTCTGGTCAGTCTTTTCATGGCATCTTGTTCAATCTGCTTTATGGACCCACTTTGCTTGTTTTATGCAACTCATTTAATTCCAACAAACTTTCCCTCGCTCTAGTGGACCTTATTACACTTCCAGCTGTTTCTCTTCTATATATGCCATAGTAGCATACTGAGCTCATTGTAGAAAACAGTATAGAGAATGGAGGTTGAAATCTGTCTTTTTATTATTCTGCTAGATTACCTATTAATAATGTCTAAAAACAACTTTGATTCCAGATTTAAGTGCCTATAATTAAAAAGCTTAACCTTACTTAAGCTATAGCCTACTGACACAGAGCAAAACTGATACATGCTTTTGAATACATACATACATAGGCTACATGCAACATATTACCCCATTAATTTGTATGTACTATATTTTTTATGTAGAAGACACTGATCTTATCCGTGCGTTGCCAAGACAACAAACACCACACACACACACACACACACACACTCTGTTGTCCATTCGCGTGCAGGAGAAACCCTTCTGTTATCATTAACTCAATTTAGAAGAGTCTTAAATGACAGGTGACCTTATGCAATAATACAACAATAGGCTGTGTAATTTTAAATAAAGTTACATAGTTATCTGCTTTTTATGCAAGTATGTAAAGACAGGTTTTATTATTGGTGGGTGGGAGCTATATTCTGGCTAAACCTCTTTTGAATGGCTAATAGCTTTGATCAACAAAATTATATACACATTGATTTTCTTAAAATGCGTAAATTGCATAGCAACAATGAAAAAACAGCTCAATGAAGAGTAGGTAAAAATAAGTCTGAGTGCTCCAAAGAACTCTGATGGGTGTGGTAAACATGCCTCTGCAGTAAAAATGTTCACATCATAATTGATAAACATATTTTTTCCCTTGGTTTACATGTTTAAATGTAGCTCCAGGACAACTACAAAATTGTAAAAATTTCTATCTAAAAAAATGCAATGGTTATCATAGAAAAAAACACTAGAATGGTAATGCAGCAGATTGGGGTTCATTCAATGATGTACAGTGGAACCAGTCAATTCTTAGAGCAGCACTTTCCTCCCAAGTTTCAAATAAAAAACTTTACAAATGGACAGTATCAACAATATGTGTTTTTCACTATTGCATGGCTTGTTGCGGGATGCCTTGCCTCTATTTGGTGCAGAGGTATTCCTTGTTTTTCCCATGTTCTGGGAAGAAAAGCCCAGGTCATGTCCTGCCATGTTGCTTTGAGTGGAAATGCTCCTTAAAATGCATTAAGTATTAAAATATATAACAACTGAGCCACTATTTAAGTCAATGTCATGATGGTTAATTTTTGTGACTTATATCTGTGACATTGCTTGTGCTAAGGAAGGTCAGAAATATTTTCTTCTGCCTGTTCCTGTACTTATAGCTGTTAAGAAAGCACATTGTAAATATTTTCAACATTTCCGATTAGTCATTAGATCCCTTGTGCTGAAGATTCAAAAAGATTTTTTTTTACATTTAGTCATTTAGCAGATAGATATGGGTCTCTTTAGACTCACTGAGTTTCACAATGAATTTACAGTACTTCCTGCTAATTCATGTGTGTGGCAGGATATTGAAATCAATCATGCTTTAATATAAATGGTTTGCGTGGCAGGGATCACCATGTCTTGTCACATGTTGGCTGCTCACACACGGCAGTGGGAGGAGAACTAGGGGCTTATAATGTCTGTGCTCCGATCTGTAGCTGTGCTTCACTGTGATTCACAATGAATCACGCTAAAGAGCTGTGAATCACCACCAGAAAATGAGATTTGTTTTGGCTTTTTAACACTCTTTTGTCCTTTCATACATTTTCTTTAACTGTCTGTCACTTTGGGCCACTATTCTTTGTTGTGAAAGTGACATCTGATCTTTGTGGTTATGTGTCTCTCTTTGTGGCGTCCTTGAAGAAAAACTAACTCTGGAATTCTTGTGAATATAATGTGTATAATGATCACTTTGCATCAAGTCTTGCACATTTAACTCAGTTAGTTAGTAAATTCATTTACAGCAATGACTGGAAGCATATTGAAGCATATCCAGCATCTCCAAGCCAAGAAAATGGCTGGCACCACAGTAAAAAAAAACAAACATCTCCAATATTTTTGGTCTCCGAAACACAATCAATCATATTATGAAGATTGATAACAAGATTCAAGAATTGAACAGATGAAAAAATGCCTGTAAAAGGTTGAATTAATGGCAGAAATCACAACACTTAAACTGATATTAATTTAAACTTTGATCAGGGCTCGTTTTACAACAGCGATACAGTGACTTTAGATTAGCTCTGTCCAAATGTCATTACAGCAGATCAGTCAGATATCAGAAATAATGACAGATCGACTGTAATGTGTGATGTGGTGATATCTACTGGATCCTCGTTGCCTCTGGCCAAGTCATTATCACTTTCACTAGATGCAAAGTTGCAGGTAGAAATCCTAAACCAATTTATATTTTAATGAGCATGACATTAGATGGAAACGTTGAATAGGCCGTGCTCAGTGATGCTAAGCAAAGGCAGCGAGGAGAGTTTGGAGTCCCATTAAAGGGGGAAGAAAACCAGCTGACTATGATTTGTGGTAATTGGCAAGGCGTTCTGCTCGAGAGCTCAGACACAACCCGTTCAGTCACACTGTGTGGCTTCCCTTCAAAAAGCGGCAAAAAGCATAATTATGTTTATTACTTTCTTTCCATGTGAAGTGAGTGCAATCGATCCCAAATGGATGGCTTCGGTCTTTCACAAGATATGACACTCAGTAATATAACACCTAATTATTTTTGCTGACAGATCTAAAGCCAGGCAGCAGTCACGTAATGAGCTCCACTTCTGACCTTCCCAGTTGAATTGTTAAGCTCCCACCGAAGTTTAAGTTGAGTGGTGAAAAACATTCTATGTAGAAGTTATGATCTTCAGTGAACGCCAAAACACTTCCTGTAACGGGTGAGAAAGTTAAGGAAAAAAGAAAGAGATCTGAAATACTGTATAGCGGCCAAAAAAATTAATAGGATATTTCTGATAACATAATGGATTTTGATTTCATTATTGTTTGTTCTCACATTTTTTTAATCTTTCCTGGTATACATTGTAAGTACATGCTGCTGTGATAATGGTCAGTAAAAGCCTCAGGTGGTAGATCGCTGCTTGGAAGGTTGACGGTTTGATCCCCAGTTTATACTGTGTCCTTGGGCAAAACACTTAACCCACTTTGCTTCTGTTTGTGGCTTTGGTGTCTGAATGTGTGAATGTGTGAGTATGTTTGGTGGTGGTTGGAGAGGCCATAGGCAATATTTATTTATTTATTATCCCTTTGTTATTCCTTTATTATCCCTTAATTATCCCTAAATTCCTAGTTGGGGGCATACATTAGCATGTTTTTTTTTATATTTATGGGGGAAACCGGAGTACCCGGAGGAAACCCACTCAAGCACAATATGGCTGCCACGTCTCTGTCAGTCTGTCCCAGGGCAGTGCGTAACTGTGGAGTGGATGAATAATGGACTCTGTAAAGCGCTTTGAGTGTCTTGAAAAAAGCACTAAACCACACTAAATCCAATCCATTATTATTATTAGTTGGTTAGTAAACAAACATTCGGCAGCCCCCACACTAACCCTTCAAAATTGTCAAGAAGTTGCTAAAGAAATCTGTCAATGAACAAGCTTTATCCACATTCTTTACCTTTGGCACCAGTCTAATGCTAAGCAACAACCTGGACAAAAAGGGATATAAAGAGCTAAATGCAGACAGAGGACAGACTGTGTGAAACAAACTCACCATCATGCTAATATAGATGGCTGTAGGTGTGGAATAAGAGAGATGTCCTGTCTGTGAAAATCTTCCATTTTATTTCTTTGAAACAAATTCAAAGATAAGGGCCAGTCAACTTGAATTGTATCTTAATTTCCCATCATAGTAGTCATCTCATACATTCTTTCTTGATTGTTTCTGGTCAGTACTATCTAGAAACTGTACTGTAGACATCTGGCACAATTTTTCCAATAGCTTTATGTATGTATTGCTCCTGCCGTTGGATTAATACTGTTCTACATACCTGTCTATCTTAATTAATGGCTGGTCTTCTGAGAGCTCCTCCAAGAGCTGGAGACAAGATGTAATATTGCCATGAGATGCAGAGGATCAGAAATGAGGAGCCTTTCAATATAGAACAAAACAGGTTTAATCAGAGCTCTGGGAAAGAAACATGAAGGCAATGAAGCATACAGACATCTGCAGACACAAGAAATTTGTCCTTTAAATAAATACATATCATACAATGAGATCGACCCAATCACAGGCTTGCATTAAAACAGATCAGCATATAGGACACCTGCAAAACATGTTTACCATTATTAAATAGAGATTATTATGTTTCTATTTAGTTAGATATGGTGTTTCAAAAGAACAAGGAAGACTTGTTGAACCTAACCCCAGAGCATTATATGGTAACAAAGAGTCCTTATTCAGGGTCCTGGCCTATGAATGATTCTCATATGAGCCATAACAGGCCGGTCAGTGATGGACCGTATCTCACTGGGCAAAGAGTGTAGGACTGGCCACTGCAAAAGAACGATCGTCCTACTGTTTGAACCGGGACCGGGGGACCTTCAGCAGATGTTTGACCCCTCACCAACCCAGCAGAATCTCACACAAATAAGAAGGTGCAAAGCCTGTGAGTGCATTAAAAACAAACATTTGGATTTTAAAATTAATTCTAAACTGGACAGGGAGCCAGTGCAGGGAGTACAGGACAGGTGTTATATGCTTGGTGAAGACGTGAAGACCAGTTTGGTTAACTCCCACATAGAGCGCATTGCAGTAGTCTATGCGGGAGCTTAATTAGAGATTGAACACTGCTGATTGGCATTCTCGATTCCTTGGATATTTTTTTTATATATTTACAGTTCAATTACCTTTTCCTACAGCCCCTTTGACAATTCTTTTGCTTTTTCCATGACTCAGAATACAGAAACATCAGTGCAGCACTGGATGAAAGATGCAAGGGTCTGTCAGGAGCCCAGAAACGCACTGACCTTTTATACACACACACTGATAACAAGCAAACAGATCACAGGTGAGGATGGTTACCTTTAGTAGCCATTCAAACCACAGTTGTTTGACAATTAATTGCTTCACCCAGCCACTTACTATGAGTGACAGCAATTTTTTTTGTGTTACCATTCATATTTGCTGAAGAAAATCTGCCAGGTATATAAACTTATGAGCACAGCTGTAGGGTCCTGGAGGAACAAGTCATTATTGCTGCATTTACGTTGCTAAAAGTGAACATTAAAGCACTAGTTAGCTTAGTACAGCCAATATACTGTAAATTATACATGAAATCCAAAATGTGCCCGTTTTTGCATTGAAATAATTACAGAGCTGGATGTCGCAGCGATCACAGGTAAATTTAATGCCAGTTTACTCTGTCTTTACTATGAGGTGTGATATCGCAGTTTGATGGACACCTTCATTACAGCTGCCGTGTGTCATAACTCACACTTTTCTGTGATATGGGTTTGCATTTCTATTTAGGGCACTGCTCTGTGATCAACATTGTATCAGCTTCCTTAGGATTTTCACTCCCAAACGCGATCAGTTTCTCTTACAATCACAATCACACTGTCCAAGTCTTTAGCTATACAACTTAATGAATGCTGAATGGGTGTATCTCTAGATGACATGATGACATATGATCAAGTTCTTTATCAAATATGCTGTAGCCACTTCTCCATGTTAAGTTAGTATT
This sequence comes from Perccottus glenii, assembly GCA_024416835.2. Classification (NCBI taxonomy): domain Eukaryota; kingdom Metazoa; phylum Chordata; class Actinopteri; order Gobiiformes; family Odontobutidae; genus Perccottus; species Perccottus glenii. Next base: position 9,451,746 of record CM044548.2, read on the forward strand.
CACATAAACCTGGCATAGCGATGCAGCTTTGACATGAAATCATGATAAAACTGCAAACGTAGGGGTTTTAAGCATGTAGCAGGTTATTAAAGGCAACAGTAATGAACAAAAACATCTGCTGTCTTACTTCAATAGCTGACTATAGCCTGAAAACATTCTTAAAATAAATTCTACCCTTTGGCTTTGTTCTCATTGCTGTCAACTTGGCAAGAAATTAGTCTGTTTTAAAGATTAAAGATATCCACATCTATAAAGTTATTTAACAGGCCAGTCATAATAAATGTAGATTAATTGCCAAGGTTCACTCTTAATAAAATATAATATAATTCCCGTAATGTTTTATTTAATAGCAGCAGTCTCCATGTATTTCTACAAAAAACAATTTAGGAATAATTCATTGACGGCACGTACTCTCTGCCTAAACCTCTCAGTGCTTCTCTCACTGATTGTTGGCTGTGTTGCCGTGGGCTATAAGGCCGTGAGCTCTGCCGGACAGTGCTGCTGGTGAAGGTGGAGTGTGGCCTGACCTCAATGTGGCCCCAGGCTGAAGGCTTGGGGCAGGAGTACAAAGACCCAGACCCCTACAGCTGAGACCGCATGCCTCGCACCACGCATTAATTAGCAAGTAGAAGATGAAAAGACGTTTTTTAGAGAGGAGAGGAGAAAAAAGTGTCTTGAGGGATTGTCATGAGATTGTGCTGAACGTACCCTGGAGGTTTCTCTGTTTTCACAGAGACAGGGGTTGAGTTGCTTTGAGCGGTTAGCGTAGTGCATGTCCTGTCCTTCTAATGCACTTCTCTTGTTCTGTGCAAACTTGTCTCACACAAGCACACAACAACACACTTGTGTACAGACAGACAAAGATGACAAATATCTTTAATTAAGTAAAATGTGCCCTCGCAAAAAAGATATTGTATAATTGCCCTATACTACAAAATGAAAACTCATTCATTGTACTTATCTGGTGTGTGCTTTTGATCTTATAGTGAGTTTGCTCTGATGTACAGAGTCTATGTTTAAACTGAAATGGTTGTTTAAATAATAATTAACTAAACTTTACTTTTCTTATTTTTCTCTTTGTGCTGGACCAATCACCTTCTGACCTTGAAATCTGAAAGGTAAGAGCTACCTTCCCTTTTGCATGCAATGAAATATATAGTACATGTACATATAATGCTATATCAATACATGCATCATAGGGCTTGTGTTGACTAAACATTCACCATACTGCCATGGCAGTTATTACTAAAGAGCTCTCAACAATTGTATCTTCCTGCTGTGTAAAGTAATGCACAAAGTCGTGCTGCTCTGCTTTACACGAGAGCAACAGCATGGCTGTGCTGCCTGTAGACAGTTGTTTTTGGCACACTTGGAAACAGCAATGAGCTGAATATTGGTTTCAAAAGAAATATGAAGCATATTTGGGATGAGTTCCACAAGGTTGCTTGTTCACAGAGAAAGCACATAATAGATATGCAAAGTATATCCCTATGCACAGTGCAGCACAGCAGAAAACATTTCAGCAGAGCTTGCATACTTGCATTTGTTTGAAGATATCAAGGCTATTGTTTTTTCCCCTGGAGGAATTTGGCTTGCAGGAGGAGGACATTTCATGAATTGTTTTCTATTTTGAGGAGGTTGTAATGAATCTGCTACATAAAAGTAACCGTAGAAGTAGGAAAACTATATGGATTAAAAGACAGCTTAGCTTTCTTCTGACGGCCTGCTTATATGAAGCATATCATTCACTCAAACATCTGTGCTGCGATTATCTTCAACATTGTAGATGTTCTGTGCTTAAATTTAAATGTTCACTTGATGTTTGCCCTATTTTTATTGATTGTACAAATTTAATTGAATTCAGTGAAAGTCATGTGGAATCAGAATTGTCCTAAACACTCAACTCTCATTTCTATTTAATTGGATCTTGTCCTATTTTAGTGCTCAAATCCTGGCTTGTAATCTGATTTGAAGAGGGCTGAGTACCTGTGTGTGCATCACGTGTTGATGTGCACTCCTCCTATCACAGATGTTTCATTAATTTAGTCTGATGATGCCAATTGAGACCTAAATCTGGATTCCCAAACCATCACAGTGCAAACAGGCCCACCTTAACATACACACATTCACATCAGTGTTACTTTTCACCTGCTCTTTTCACCAAGCTGTTCACAAGATTCCACCCAAGAACATCCTGTGTAGCCAAGTCTGTGTGAGGAACTGAGATATTTAGATCTTTACAGCTGTCAAGATACATTATGTCACTAAAACCCTCTATCTGGATGTGATTTCTGAAGGCATACAAAAACATAGATTTATTGTCCCAAATGTTTCAGACAGACAAAGATGACAAATATCTTTAATTAAGTAAAATGTGCCCTCGCAAAAAATATATTGTATAATTGCCCTATACTACAAAATGAAAACTCATTAATTGTACTTATCTGGTGTGTGCTTTTGATCTTATAGTGAGTTTGCTCTGATGTACAGAGTCTATGTTTAAACTGAAATGTTTCAGAAGCTCTTAATAACAAGCAGCATTGTAGTCAAAGTAGTTTTAGCATTTGGTTGTTAATAAATTTGAACATTTGTTGATAAAGGAACAAATCTAGCAATAGTATAAACATTTTAGAGATGAAAGTGAATTTCATTGCTGAATTATATTTCATTTCTAATAAAGACTGCCATCTTAAGTGCCTGCATACAATTTCCCCCAATCCACAGCTTGTTTTTTGCATTCTCCGCTCTGTCTTCAATTTTCACGGGGTAGCAACTTGACACATCAGCTGCCATTGTATTGTCAGTATGGCTCTTGTCACATGAGGTGTCCGGCTTGTTTGTTACCACCACTTTGTGGAGATGGGCTGGAATTGCTGCTCGCCTGCTCAGCTCCTATTTTATCCTCCCAACTAGAGCAGTCCTCCCACATAAATTTAGCCCCATACCATGAGCCTGTCTCGCTCACATGAGCCCACGCTGCTTCACTGTGGAGATTTATCAGGGTCAGCTGCCCACAGTGTGGAGCCACAGCCAAACTGGAATCTAATCCTGCTCCTACTCGACCCAACAGAACCAGACTCATGCTAATGCAATGAATCAGTCACACTGGTATCAGTGTGTGTGTGTGTGTGTGAGAAGCTACTGTTTGCACACATACAGGTTTTTGCATCCATATGTGGACTTGGGTACAGACCGCTGATAGAAGTGAATCAAAGTACAGTGCTTTTGTGAGGTTGATATCTGGTGACAAACTAGAATCCCCGAAAGGTTTGGAATTGATTTATATGTGGTTCAAATCTCTGATGAAAGGAAGTGATGAGACGAGACAATAAGATATAGCATATCTTATTAATGTATTACTCTGCCTTTACGATCAGAGTTGGCAAAATGTTTTCAAATTTATCAATTTTATGAATTTAACAAAAATATCCTCTCTGACCATGACCTGTTTGACTGATACGAGATCTTATTTGAGTCTCCAGGATATTGTTATCCAAGGCCTCTCTTCATTCTTTGACAGGGTTTAATAACTCCCTGTGCCTTTATTAGTAAATGTCAGGACTCTGTCTCCGTCCTCCCTTGCAATGCTTCCACAATGTCAAATCTATATTCCTAATCCTGCTTTGCCATTTGCGGATCTGCGTCATTCCACAAACCTCTCATTTGATGCTGCTCACTATGACTTGGAGCACTACTGCCCAAATAAGATATCTTCTACTTTTTGCATGTAAAGCTTTTAATCTGGCTGTTTATGGTTACAGTCAAAGATTTCAAATGTGTCACTACCTACATGTCTTCATAACCACAGATTACATAATACACATTCATGATTACTTTGACTTTTTCAAAACCTCCTTAAAGTTGCATTTTCCTTATAATTATTTGTTTATAGCCCTGTGGAGTTTTTTTTTCTCCTACTCAGCGCTGTCCTCCTACAGTGATCAAACAGCTAGAGGTTAGACAGGCGCACACAAACTGGTATGAGCTCACCAGCCCACTGATCCATTGTGATTAGCCACAAACTCGAGCAGAGGCAGCAAAAAACAGCCTGACCACTCACATAAGAAGAGCAGTCTTTGAAGTTCTTTGAAGACTGAACATTCACTTCCTACATTATTTTGCAGCTTTTGGCACCCGTTTAAAATAAAATATCATTTTGGCTGCATATACTTTTAGTGGTACTTTCTAATCTTGGCTCTTATCAAGGCCACATATGCTATTTTTGGGATTTTTAAATTTTTGTTCACACTATTTTGGTGACTGTAATGATATTAGATTATAGATTCGAAATTACAAAGGGCATAACATTTGGAGATAATAAAATTAAGAAATAAAATAAGTGTTTTTCTGACAGCTACAGTAGATTTAGTGAGTTCCTTTTTTTGGGCTGCCATGTTGGAAGTATGCAGCGTTATTCCAGTCTTTCAGCTGAGCCCTTTAGAGCTGTACTTTCCAATGGGTTCACTTCATTCTCACACCTGATGACCGCCTCTCACGGTCACTGTGTCACTTCAAAAACTGCTTCCAGAGAGCTGAGAAATCCAATTCGCCCAAACTGCTGGTCCCCCTTTAGAGCAGCACAGCACAGGGAGACAGCTACTTGTCAGGGTTTGATTTTTGAAACACATACCACAATCTGATGTCTGCAGCACTGTGTGTTGTATCTGTTACTTTAAAGACACTGCAGTCATTCAAAGGTATTATTTCTACTCATATAGTATATCATATGCACATCTGAAATTCAGCACAAAACTGTCTTTTAGCTCTTTATTATTGCACAGTGTGTAGTGGCAGCCAAATTAAACAGCACAGTCCACATAGTATTCAGAACACACTGTCCTTGTTGAACTCCATTGTCAGTAGACAATAGTGCACAAAAGTAAAATAGATTGTGTTGTATGGTCAGGATGGTTTTACATTCATCTTGACAACATAGAGGATTGTGCCAGAATGTCATGCTGGCACGGGTTTATGCATGAAAGACAGTCATTCTTGGGGATGAATGTTTTTTTACAATGCATTTTAAAAGCAATATCTTTCAAAATTGAGTAAAATTATCTATAAAAACTCACTCAAACAGAATCTCTTTAAGAGAGCATAAAGTAGACCTAAATACTTCTAAATGGCTTAGATTGACATTTTGTACCAAAGTAAACGTTCACTCAAAAGTAAGGTGGGTAACATCATTTCATAGAGTTTGTCCAGAGCAGCGCCCACAGCATGGAGCAGTGGGCCATATCGGAGCACCGCCAGGGCAAGGTCACCTCTTTCTGCCCCACATCCAATGCCAGTCGACAAGGCAAAAACATGCCTTCTCTTCTCCGATACTTTAAAGAGCAACCAGCTAAGGATTTAGTACACCTCTGCTCTTTTTTGATGACGCAATGCTGAGTAAATACTTTTGCGCTCTAGAAAACTTTATTTTCTTTTTATTTCTTTGAGGAATTTCTTTAGCCACTTGTGTAAGCTTGGACACATTCTTTGTCTAAAAAGTACAGGAAGTCAAAACAGTACATTCTAAAGCCCCATCTCCATAAAATGAGTATGGTTCAGTTTGGGGCATTATGCAGTTATTTCCCCTTTGTCAAAACGTTCTCTGATAACAACGTTGTGTGAACTAGTTTATGGCAGTTTTTTGCGTGTGTTTTGGGTCCAAACCTTGTTATCTGGGCTGTTGCTGGGATGTAGTTCCCCTCCTTCTACTGCCCACAGGCTTATGCATTCAATAACCAGCTACACAGTTTATCTACTTAGCTAAAGTTCCAGTTTTGCCCTGGTGAGGCAACCCATTAAAGTGAGCATTTTGTCAATGGGTTTAGTTAATGACATTTTTTTTTGTTTTGTTTTCCCTTCATTGTCATTTTGTGCTTTTGTTTTTAATTCTGCTTAATTCAAATGTTATGAATTTGCTGACTAGTTCTTTGCCTGGTTGTAATAACTGGGGATATTAGAAATTTGATACTATTTTATTTAAGTGCCTATAGAATTTAATTGATTGTTACAATCATTAATCATTATTTTGTCATACTTGAATTGCGTTCCTTGTTTTTTGGTGTCTAAACCTGTGGGTACTTTTCCCTATAGCTTGTGTTTCCCCTTTGTTAGAGGATTTAAATAAACAACCGCCACATGTGGCATGTCACTCTTTGGTACTGGTCTGCTGTGGCACCAACACATTTATAAAGAGTTCGAGGCAATGTATTTTCCTGGACTTGTGTTAAAGGCCACTAACAAAATTAATATATATGTTTTGTGCCTACTTTTTACATTGTCACATATACAACCCAATTCTTTTAAATTCATGAAAAAAAATTCCATCCTTGACTCAGACCACCACTCAACCCCGACAGCATCCTTTCTGTTTTTCTTTTATAAAACAAAAACAAAAAACGGACCAATTTTTCCTCTACAAAATAGTAATACATAAAACTGAAATTCAGAGTTTACTGTAAACGTTCATCTCCACCTTGTTAAACATTGTGTGATTGAATTGTCAGTATTTATCCCTGTTTTATGTTGTTTTTCTCTTTTCGCTTTAAGAAAACGTATCCTAAAAAATTGCATTCTTCCCATTTTAACTATTTTCAATAACAAAACATTTTATCATCCTGGAAGACATGTGTAATGAAGATGTTGCAATATGTTAAATGTTTCAAGCCCTCTCTAGCTCCACAGTGGAGCAATTGTATTTGCATGAAAGACAGCAGCAGTGACATTTCACAAACGGCTTTAAAAACGTATTTGAATAGATCCTATTTATATGCCAAGGAAAGCTTTAAATGAGCTAAAAACCACATTTTTCCTGTCAGTTCTTTGTTTTAATCACATTTTTCTCAGAAACATTTTTATGACAGGCTTATCTTTGGAGTTGTCATTGTTTCCATTTATCCTGATGTCATTGTGCTCACTCCAGTATGCTATTTCAAACCAAAAATGTGCCAGACTTTTTGCAACATTAACTATTTATTTGAATTCTGTGCTGTACTATAAAAAAAAAAAAACTATGCTATCCATTATCCTTAAGAAGGAACAATGCATGAATGTGAACACAAATTCTGGGAGAGGATGAATTTGAGTCCATTTTTCTAACCTGGCAATTCATTTTTCATGCTCAGAGCAGGAGGAGCGCCCGCTACCTCCCAGGTTTCTGATTAAACAGGAGAGAATTAATAACAGGTGTCGCGTGAAGGAGAGGACTGTCTGTTGAGGAAAAGTTTCTCAAGAAGAAAAGGCCAAGCAATAAGCCACAATCTGCAATTAGAGCCGGAAACAGCAGGTAGCTTGTCCCACGGAGGGTTTGCTGGGTCACATCAGTCTTAACCAGCAGGCAGCAGCTGCCAGTAACAGATGAGAAACGCTGTATGGCTGAGCTTGATCATATCAGTAAAAAAATGTTAGAAATCTTTATTTTTTGTGTTTGGTGTTTGCATTTTAAATTTCCTATTTGGATTTGTTAACTAGGTTAGGTCAAACACAGCAGGAGAGGTTCATTGATAGTAATCTATATTCCCCGCTAACATCCTAACACTGCTAACAATTTTGTACAGTTCAGTTCAGATTTTTAACATAAATGTAATGCTTACACCAGTCAAAATTAAGAACATGATTTAAAGCTATATTACGTAACATGTCACCTTAATGTTAGCCCCAAACTCGTTGGGATGGTGTTGCTATGTCTTTGTGTTTAGAAATCAAACAGCTACAATAATCTTCTTCGATAAATAGTTGCAGTAAGATGCAGAGATAGGAAACTAACATTCTAGTTTTAATTATGTGTCCAGTGATTGGAAACCAGGTGCTTTAAACGCCACATGCCCAGGCTCATAGTCTACATGTTCAAGACACAATACATCTACATTAGATTTACAGAGGATTAATGAGTGTATGGGACTTGCCCTTTAGATGCATCCATGTGGGAGGGAAAAAATGGACGACTTGAGGTGCTTGCTGCAAGCAAACATAACAAATTCGGGAGAATCTTTGATTACCGCTAATGTGGTTATAGGTAATGGTGACCTGTCTCTAAGGATCCAAGCCGGAGCTAAATTATATTTCAAATCCGTTAAACTCCAGCTCAGATTCATGATTTGCTTTTCGTGAGCAGCTACCCAGGGCAGCAGGTAATTGAATTTCAAACCTGAAGCCAGGAAGCAGATAGGCCCCTGAGCTAAGTCTCCCACCTAACATGGAATATGGTTATGCATAAAGTCATGATTTATTTGTATCTATCAGTCTTGTAATAAGCCGCTTTCTGCCACAGAGAGAAATAACCCCATTTGTTTAAACAACATGCTCAAAGGAACAAAGAATGAGACTGGCATAAACAGTTTTTAAATGTAAGTATTTAATCAGACTGCACTGGAGGAAAGAGGAGAAGGATAGAAAGCAAGGGAAATAACTAAAATCAGTAAAACTGAGCTGAACAAGGATCTCGACCCTGCTATTGGGTAGATTTATCAGGCCCCGAGGGTGGAAGCTTTAAGCATTTTGAGTGGAGTTTGAGGATAAGTTGTGTATTTACATTTTAAAGATCTGTTTTACATGACATAAGCACTAGACATTTTGGTATTGATTGAAGTTATGTTTAGTTAAACAGCTGGGTTGGGTTTAGTGTCATTCTCATTTTACCAAGATGTGTTTAATGACTATGTCCACACAAATGTATTTAGAATATTTCAGGACATTATTATTTTTAGACTTTTACAGAAAATAAATTATATTTCAGATTACACATTGTAATCACTGGCTAATATTTTTGACAAAGTGTGTGTGGGACAATGTACCTGACAAAAGTAGCAAATATTAATGAAAACAATGAATTTATTTTGTATCCAGTGGGCATTGAAATACAGTCTTCTCTTTGTAAGCATAGTTTTTAAGTGTGGTGACAGCCAGACTCTGCTTTAGCCTTTTAATTGCTTATAGTGGAGCCGGACTCTGAGCTGATACACTGAGAGCCATGCTCTCAGAATAAAGCCTGGCTCTCCTTTCTCCTCTCTGTCATCTCTGCTATTTCAAGACATCCCTCAATATGAAGTCAAGACAACCGACACCCCACTCAATATTAAATCAATCACTGGACCAATTTACCAATTAGGCTCATTGTGCACTAAAAATAAACACATGGCAGACCTTCTCCCTTACGATACCGTCTCACCACACAGCACTTGGGCCACAAGTGAACTTGCAAACTCAATTACAGGCATTATCTTGCTCTTTCTTACAGGTAATCATCTGTTTAATGACTCTACATTTGATGCTGTAAAGTGATTTAGCACCACATTACTTTCACTGTTTATGATATCATGCATCTGCAGGCTCAACCAGCCTTTTATAACATGTAAAGGGATTGTTTATATTTCTTATTGTAATATGCATAATGGGTAATGAATGCCCACCCACACTCAACATCCCCCTATAATTAGCAATGCACTGATTCAGTTTAATAATAGCAAATGACACACAATGGAATATTCTTTCAAGCAGTGCCCTAAATGTGCATGACAGGTGATTGTAACCGACTCAAAGTCAAAAGTTAAGATTGAAAGATGTAGTGTATAATTAATATTGGAAAGATAGGCATTGTAATGATACAACAGCTCTTGGCACCATCAGCTCCCTGGCAGCCTGTCTCCGCCTCTCAGGCTCAGTGCTGAGGCTGCCACTGCTGCTGCTGCTGGTGCACAGCCTGCCCATGCTCCAGCATGCTCTATCCACCTGTCACCACGCACAGAAAAAACATTTCATTCACACCAAAAGATACATGTCACTACTCCTCACAGAGAACCACAAGCATTTACACTAACTGTCAAGTCACTGGGTTTTGGAAGAAAGTAGTGCTGCTTTTTTGTGATGTGTGTATCTGCCTTTTGAGCCAAATGCAGATAGAAAAAGTCAAAGTTGCAGCAGGATCACTTCATTTTGGAAGAGCAGAGGAATATATAGAACTGTCCTCTTGGGCTATGATAAAGAAACACATTCCATCAAAGCACTGTATGTGTGTATAAATCAGCAGGCTAACATTGGTCAGTGTCAGACTGCTCAGCCGGACTGACAATATTCAGACAATACTGCATGCACTATGTACTTCAGTATTTGCATTTGATATAAATGGGCAGAATAAATGCCAACAGAACAATTTTTTATGACAAGCCGTTTGACAAGTTAACAAGGCAGAGCAGACTATAACACAACCAGAGCAGAGGAGCTGCTCTGAGAAAGTGGTGAGTCTTTGTAACAGTCTTGTTGCTAATGTAGACAACCTCCCAGAATCTGAGTGCACTCCCAGAATAGAAAAAGAACTGGTTATTGACTCTGCCCTCTGCCCAAGTGGGCTTTATGATTTAGTGCAACGAGCCGTCAACTCTCTGAGCAATGTGCAGCAAACAAAAAACATTTTATCAATATTCCATCAGGCAAGAGTCCTCTCTGTGTTAATGTAATGCCCAGACTCATCTTAGTGCCCCAGAACCTCCCTGTGCATTGAGGCAGTACTCCCTGAAACACATGGGACAGCGCTGAATTAAACTGAAAGCCAATGGCCATGTCACTGAGTTGACAAGCATGTGTTTCCCTCTGATGGTAATATCTTATGGCTTGGGCACTACCTTGAATTTTCCCTTATATATAATTTTGTTTATATTGTGCTGCATGGTCTTCCTGTACTTCCAAGGGAAATTATCGTAATTGTTATGGCCTTCACATTCCAGGAATAGATAGATAGATAGATAGATAGATAGATAGATAGATAGATAGATAGACAGATAGATAGATAGATAGATAGATAGATAGATAGATAGATAGATAGATAGATAGATAGATAGATAGATAGATAGATAGATAGATAGATAGATAGATAGATAGATAGATAGATAGATAGATAGATAGATAGATAGATAGATAGATAGATAGATAGATAGATAGATAGATAGATAGATAGATAGATAGATAGATAGATAGATAAATGTTCTATTAGATATATTCTTCTTCTATATTTCACATTATCATTACAAATAACTTGGTCCTTAGTCATAGAACAAGAAAAGCAAAGATTGTATTTTAATAGGGCTTTGTTTTTTTTAATTTTGGATTGGAGTAAGTCATCATCTAAATGTGAATGTAAAATGTGGTTGGCTCCTACTCTGAAATGCTTTTTAGCTTAACATCGTCAGTGCTGGGTGGTTCTGTTTATTGCTCAGTAAGCCATAAAAAAGGTGTACTGGGATATTTTGAGTGCTCAGTCATTATTAATTACAAATAAACATATCAGCAACATAATTCAATGTTTCCCATTCAACAATGTAGAAAACAGTTCTATAAGAAATCCCACAATAGTTAAACGGTTATTTATTGTTATGTCAAAAGAATATTGTTCATGTTTTCCAGTAATATTGACAGTAAATGCTGTGATAAATTGCTAAAACAAGGGGAAATGGGTTTCTCTGGCGCTCAGTGGAGACAAACTTCACATCGCTGCTTGTGTTGTGGATTGTGGCATTCATCAAATGGCAGCATGCCATTAAGCCGGTGTGGTAATCCAAACAGCCCAGTGTGATAAGTAGATGGTGCGCAGATGATTACGACCCTGAGGAGAAGAGCCAAGCCACCTCTCAGAGCACAGACTCCAGCTCTCTTCACACTCATCACATAAATGGATGACTCTATCCTTCCACCGGAAATCACTAGCTCTACCTTAAAATCTCTGTAATTCACTTCAAAATACTCTCAACCAGTATCTTTTATTCATGCAGCCAAAAATGATTGAATTTAAGGCAGTTTCAACAAATGTGTAATGAAAATGTTCAGCCTTTGGTTTTTAATATACTAAGCAGAACAGCCCAACTTGCAGTAAAATATCTGCATCGAGGCACTGCTAATTTAACATTTTATTCTTATTCTCGCATTAATGGAAGAATTAGAGCAGTCATTATGCAGTGTTTATGGAGACCAATGTAAAATGTAATTTTATATTAAATTATATTTTAATAAAAATATTAATTGTTCAGGTTTAAGTGTTCTTTGTTTTGATTATTGAACCTTTTTGAACACTAGTTAGTGGTGTCCCTATAATAGATTTTTTCACATTGAAAATTTCACCCCAACTGAGAAACTTTTAATGATCCATATATCTGTCGCAGTGGCCAAGAAGCCCCAACAAAAGCCAGCTGTGAGCCGAGGTTAAAGGTGGACATTCTAAATTACTATTGTATTGGCATTCTTTCCAGACAAAATGAAATCACCTAAAGTGTGAATAGGTGACCCAGGCAGAGCCCCCGAAAGTGAAAATGTACAAAACTTGCCGACACAACACATTATGAGGTGCTTCAGTCTTGGCATAGTGGCAAATGAGAGATTTGATGGGGAGCACTAGAGCAGTGGCTTGAGTGGCAGAATGCTCCTAAAGCCCCAGCTAGTTCTAATGAGGCAGCTTGATGTAGCAACCAGGTCCACTGGGCTCACGGAGGACCAGATGTCGCTCGTACACTCACTCATTCCTTCCAGCACAGCCTGCCTTCACTGCTCAGCCCATCTGCTGCTACACAACAGTCAATATTTAGCCACTGGGAAAAGGACAGACACGCGCTGCACCTGGATCATTATAGTTGCCTCTGCTAAATTGGAGATATTTTTCTGTAAGCCAACTATGTAAAAGTAAACAAATCTTTTCAGCCCACACTCCATAACCTCCTGGACAAGACCTGTTGATTTTTCAAAAAGATTTTGTCAGCCTCTTTAACGATGTTTGCTAATGAGCAGAAAATATAACACATTCCATTGCTATATTGCATCTAGGAACAGTTGAATAACCCTCACAGCTCATATTGCATGAGTCAACAGTGAATCATGGATTGCCAAGGCGCCACTGAGAGAAAGTGTCATGCAATATGCCAATTCTCAACATAAGATGAGACATTAACAGATTAGTAAGAAAAGAAAGTAAGATCCATTTCCTGTTGAGTAAAAGGATCATTATCTTTCTCGGTTTGTCACAAAACTTTATTATACTTTGGCTTTGGGTGAATGGACGTTTAAGAGACAAAACCACTGTAATAATAGTCAGATACTCTCAAGGCCATTTGTCACATGCCTCACAGAGCAAAGAGTTTGGTAAAGCACACAACATGACTCCAGTCTCTCACTATCATTGCGACTCTGAAAGAATTGTTTCTATAATCTTATCGAAGTACATGTAAGGAGTATTTCTAGAGACATCTATGTCTTGTTACCTTTTAATTTTTATAGGGAGAGCAACAGCTGGGTCACAACATAAAGCCCAGCTGTGCAATTCATAGATCTCAGTTGAATTGAACACATGTAATGTTTTGTTCTGTAGACTCTCTGTAACCACTCTAAGAAGTGCGTGATGAAATATCAGCAATGCATTGTACACTATTGGCCTCTTTACATGGTTTAAAGATGAAAACAGATGGAGCAGATGACATGAGCGTGATCTTTCCACTTGCTGTGTGTAGGAGTTGTGCTAATTTGTAAAGTTACACAGTGAAATCTCGTCAAGCAGAGAGCCTGTAAACACCGGGAAGAACATATCACAGATTAGTTCATCAAGTTTCTGATTTCATATTCAAATTCATAAAAGTCATGCTTTGTTAGATCAGCCGGGCTTTGCTCACATGAGAGCCCAGACATGTGGAAGTCTTTGCTCAGAGTCTCACGACAATGCCCTGTGTGGTTTTAGTGAACTACGAAGCCACTGTTGGGATTCATTTGCATTCCATGGAGCCGTTATATATAGCACATGGGTATGCCTTGTACTTATTATGAAAATGAAGGTTAATCAGCAGTCATTGCTTCAAACTTTCCTTTAAACTCTGAGAGATATGTGCTTAAATATTTATCACCCCATTTGAGTCTGTAAAAATGCAAAGTTCCTCCAGTTCTGTGTTTGAAAGTATTATGAATTATCTCAGAACACTCTGCAGACTGGGGGAAAAGGAATTGCTACTTTTGACAATCGGCCCACAGCACTTTGGCAGAGATAATATGAAATATAGACTTAAGACACCAGTCAAAAGATCCAGAATAAAATAAATGAAAGGCCACAGAAGTAAATGGTGAAGCTTCATAAAAAGACAATATATATATTAACTGCATTGCTGACCATACACAACTGGACAAAAATAAAATCTGTATTATGATTCAGTGTACAGTATTTTCAATGTTGACAGAACAATGTGGAACAAAGAATTTATAATTGAAAATCATGGTATTACAGAAAGGGCATATTCTTGCTGTGCACCCCAAAGTTAGTCCCACAAAATGAATAAAAGTCTCTGTATGTTATGACAAGAGAAGTTTGAGCGAGCTTCCCATCCTGGCCTGGCTGCTCGTAGCTTGTCCTTATGTAAACATCTGCATGTACTTGTGCCAAGCGCTGTCACATCACGACGTTCCGTTCCCCATAATCTCTTTCCTACAATGCCATGTCATCGGATACACATCTAATAGGGGTGTTATGAGGCCAATGTGCCTTCAGGGTTGAATTGCCCTTTTCAGTTTGTGCCTCTATAATTACATTAGCATCAGACATAAAGCGCGGAGATAGCACATTGGTAACAGCACCCAAGGTAACAACGAGTCACAGCTCCTTCAGCTCAACTGATACGTCTGCGAAGCACACGCCACGCAGAGGAAACCATGCGACTCAATTCAACACAAGTGTGTGCACACAGGTGTTTTTATCTGAGGTAAATGAAGCAAGGCAACAAATAGTTTAATCTATTTTTTTTTTCTAGATAGTCAAATGCAGAGTGTCTTCCATTTGTAAAGAAAGTACTTAATAAGAGCTTACTAAGCTGATTTTGTGAGTATAAATAACAGTTTTTCATTTAATGACTTATGAATCTAAGTCAACATTTTGAACTCAAATCTCCTTGTGCAAAGTTATCCATTTAAAACTTTCTTATTCCATACTACAGTGGAGAGTTTATTATACAGGCTTAATTTTCTTTAAAGACATAAGATATTACCTGTCACACAAATAAAGACATTGAGTTGCTTGAAAGATCTGTTATCATCTGACGTCATCTTCACTTGATTTCTATAAAGTAACCCTGTGGATCATGCATTTCCTGTTTTTCTGCTATTCCTTTCACGTTCCATGCTCACTTTTGTGTACTGCTGTAATTGCCATTTTATTGACCCATTAAACAGTTAGCTTATTTTGCAGTGTGTGCAACGTGAAGCCATAACATTAGTTTTTAAGGAAGCAGCTGCTTTGGTAACAATTTTATGACATCTCTTTTATTTCACAATTTGAGGACTGTGTAAAATGGGTTTCAAAGCATTTCATTGGGATCCAGGACTTCCAAAGTAGCACATTGAATGTCTAAATTGACCAGAGTTGAGCCAACACTAAGCCTCCAACCTAATTACATCAATAATCAACACTTAATGCTGTTGTTAATGAAAGAATGGAGAGAGAGAACTTCAATAACATATGGTGTTTGTCTCTTAAAGGGTTTTCTTCAGAGTTACATCCAAGTTTGTTAGTGTTGCCCTGAGTTGTTCTGCTGGTGGGTGGCTGTGGCCTGCTTCCACACAGCGGTGGACCCAGTGGACACTCAGCCTCCTACCAGCACAAGAAGAAGCCTGAGTCTGTGAATAGCCTTGAGACTTAGATTTATTCAGCAAAAGGGATAAAAGTTACCTTCAAAGACAGGTGGGTGAGATAGCGGAGAGGCTTTTGAAACAGATGGCGTCTTACAGTAGCTCGGTATCAGAAGTCTGTGAAGAACAACACAAAAAGGATTCTGGGAAAAGAGAATTATTTTTCATGATCATAAGATTCTATCAATTAAATATTCTGCTTTAAACTGCTACTTTAATTTGCTGTTTGAGATTGAGTGACTGTTGTCACTCAGTGCTGTTTATATTTTCCAAAGAAAGTGAGCAAAGTGTAAAATGTAAATTCTACTTAAAAGTTCAAGCAATACAGGGTTTATCAAGAAAGCTCAAACCTTTTTTACAGTACACCAAGGAGGCCAAAGGAAACACCTCTGTGGGGGCATTTTATTCCGCAAGGAATGTTTGCACCTTTTGTGGGAAATATAGGAATGAACCTCACAAAACCCATCTTAGTTCATTCAAAATGGCTACTCTCTCAACCTTAAGAGGGACTAAGAAGACTGCATCAATCAGATTTCTTTCAGTTCTCAGATTACTTTGATATATGCAGTGCAGTCAATCCTATCACTCAAGGAACCATTGACTATTTTGTGCTTTTTACTAGCTCAGCACTTTTACACCGATCTGCAGAATTATGATTGTGTACAATATTGTCAAGGTCGGGCTGTTAGGTGTCTCACCTTCACCCACAGATTGTATGCTTTATATAGTCTTTTACCTGGCTTTACCCTGCTATCAGCTCACCCTTGAAAGTGCCATTGCAGAAGAGATCCCTCCACATAGTCAGGGGAATTGCTACTGGGCAGCTTGTGGAAAATTTGTTTTAGTGCAGAATAAATCAATCCAAAGGAATGGCTTTAAATCAGGAAAAATGACACTGTTGGCCCATTTTGCCTGGTGCTATCCATGTGGCATTAGTTGAAGGTCTGCCTCACTACTGAGCTTGTTGGCAAAGCTGTTTGTATCCCCTGTAATTTCTAAAGATCGATAGAGCCAGTCAGTGACCCACAAAAAAAAAAAAAAAAACAAGAGGTTGACTCAAGCTCTATTTATAGCAGCCCACTGTGTTTGCTCTCCTCTGACACGCTGTTCCATTGACCCTTCAAGTGTACAGCAAGTTCAGGCTTGTTAGAAAAAAAGGTGTTACTGATAAAGATGACAGTGCCTAGTTTCGCATTAGTGTGCTGTGTGGGTGTAAAACTTAACTAGTGGAGTGAGGAAACAAGGTCAGTGGCACTTCTGTTCCCAATAAGTTCATGAGTTAATGCAAAGTGAACAGTGGTTTCACAGAGCGCGCGGCAACATCCTAAGCTGTAATATTAAAGTCATATGGTGCGGAAGAGCAACTAATCAATTACAAGTGAAATAAATCGGAGGGCTGTAAAAGACGGGATGGGCAGTTGATGACATACTTATCAAGGCCCAGTCACCACGGAGGAAACTTTGCACTGAGTGACAGATGGCTAGTGCTGCCTCTTTAACTACTTCCCTGGGAGACGGGGTTTAACCAAACGGGAGTATGCAGCATGTTGTAGCTGGCTGAGAAAGAGACTTGTGTCTTGATGCTTGAGGCCACACAATGAAGAATTCATCTTATACCTAAAATAATGGAAGATGTTGAATTATGTATTTAATCCCAATGTCTGCATTTCTAACCATGTCAGAAGAGAACCAGAGTCAATGTCTACTAGTTTATTAGATTTTGCTTATTTTGCCCTGCTCATACAACTGGATATCTGAATTATCCCCACTACAGGGTATAAAATAAGTATACACAATGTATTCAACACAACTTGCAGTGATTGAGCCCCAAACCTTTTCAATTTCTACATCTTTAATACCAGCTTTATAGTTTCCAGATTTCCTTTTGAGTGTCACTTTGCTGATGTATTGCTCCAGTGTAAGGGAATGTCACATGTAAAGAAAGACAATGACAAGTGTTATAGGGTTTATGGAATTTTAACACAAATCTGGCGGCTTATGCACTGTATTTTCACTTTCTTTTTTTCAGCTGTAACAAAAAAAGCATCTATAATAAGTGGGTTCCTCTTCACTTTGGGCTTTTGGTTTCTTAACTGACCAAACAATGCAGCTCTGTGTCCGAGAAGTGATAAGATGTAGAGGACGTGCACTATGCAAGACCTTTGTTTTCTCAACTCATAGTGCATGCTCCAAATGAATCACACAAATGTTTATTTAAAAAGATTAATTCCTCTTGCTTTGTATTATTCATTCAGCTTTTCAGGGCATCCTTGCTTATAATATAGCTTGTCATTTTCTGCCACTGACTGAAGCACAGCTAAATTGTGCTGAATAATTCAGTGAGCTGGTAAATAAAACAGCACATGGGGCCAGCGTTTGTCTGGATGGAACAGACTGAAAGGCCTCTTCAATCTCCAGGTAAGGATTCGGCTGCGTTTTTCCAAAGCGAGGATGCAAGAGAGAACTGCACATTATTTAAGCTTGGACACACTGGGCCCTCTTCCAGTCCGATGAGCTACAGCAGGAGAGAGAGGGATGGGAGGCGGAGCAGAGGACATGGAGTTGGCAGGGCATAGTCGAGCCTGGAGTGGGAAACAAACAGTACCAGTGAACAGAAGGCACAATCTCTGAGGAGGGAACAGCTCAAAGGCCTGGATAACACAACATCACAGAAATGAAACCAATGCTGCTAGGATGAAAAGTTAGGAAAAATTCATTTTAAGGATTCAAAAAGTATGATTATGTGTCAGGAGAGACGGCTGGTATAAATGAGCAGTGGGCAGAGTCCCACTTGTCATTTACTATAAAACAATTAAATCATTTATATTTTAAAACAAGTATATGTTTATATTTATTTAATCTTGCAGAACATCTTAGACTTTACCAAAATGTCTAAAATAAAGTGTTTGTTTTTTACAGTGAGACAGGTGTGACGGCCTGGATTCACCAAGCATTGGGACTACATTTACTCAGCCCTGGGGCTTAGATTTGGGTGGAAACCAACACTACAGAGTGAATAGTAATAGTAAATGGCATAGATATTATATAGTGATTTTCCACTAGGCACTTAAGAGTTTGGAGAGAGCAATTACAAACAATTAGCTTTAGTACTATTGGATACATTTAGCATTGGCAAAAAAGTTGTCAACAAAAGCTTCTCTTGAAATTTTAAAGTATGCCTGGTATTGGTCCCTCCCCTTTACTATTCTATTACTATTATTACTACTGACCATTATTCTTGCTGTGTTTACTGTTAGATTGCAGTATATAGCAGACATTGCATTTAAAGCATTGTAATTCAGCATAATTTATTTTGTGTGAAAAAGACAGTTTGTTTAAGTACTTCTTGGTTGTTTTGAGCACTTTACGTGTGAAGAAGCATAGTGTTGCTGTAACTTGGTGTCCCAAATGTGATGCTATAGTATATATTAAAGTATTTGTCAGCCTACCCACCCAATATTGCCAATGAGTATCACAATGTGACAAATTCATAAAACTAATATATAGCTAGTTGTGTTTTATTCCTCACCATTAAAACCAATTTAAAGTGGGTGTAAGAGTTATGGAACTGTAATTGTTTCTAGAAAGTCTGAGATAAAATGTTGAAATGTAAAATAATAACCCGCACTGCTACAGCCTACAGGCATGACTCAATCCACTGCAAGATGGAAACCATTTAGCAAGTATAATATAACAGATTTAATAGTGTCAGCATGCAGTTATGAATTTTACTCGGAACAGGATGTAATCACTTGTGAAATGTACCTATTGTTTTTACTTCTGCTTTGTGTTATGATTCTTTTCGTGGAATGAAATATAATACAAAATCCCCAAACACCAAAACTCCTGTAATCTGAACCGTCTATTTCATGTTATTCTCATTGTTAAAGTCCCCCTCACCCTTGTTTTATGAGGTCACTGCGTCCTCCTCTTGGTGTCTCTCCTGTGGAATCTTGAGTGACTCTGGGCCCAGAGGAGTCTTATTTCACTGCCACATGGGTTATGTGACCATTGCAGCTATAACACAGTCCCAGAGGAACATCCATACAGGCAGTGCCAAAATGTCAGACAATGAATCATCACCCACTGTAATCCATAGCACTGCCTTCGCCACAGCTCAAGTAGACACTCATAGCCTTTTCATATTTTCTGCAGAAAAATATGCAGCTGAAACACGCATTATAGCTCCACAGATACCACCCCACGAACTCCAGAGGCAGTCACTCACCATTACCCCGCCTAATCACTGAACATGCTGCTGTCTTCCATTAATGGACTGACAGCGTTGGGCGGCATTTGGGATGTGAGTTGAGTGGCATAGGGGCCTGCTTGACTGAGCACCTTATTGGCCCGTCAGCGCACAGAGCTGTTTAGTCTTCTGTTTGGTGATCTAATGAGATAGCTCGCCGAGTAGTCACCACATGGAAGAAAGAACCGTCATAGAGTGCACTCAAACAGTTTTGGGCAGTGGTGACATAACCACTCTCAGCTTTATCAATGGGGGTAACCTTTGTATATGCTGCTATATGCAATCAAATTTGGAGTGTAATTCGGAATGTTATTTTTGGTTATAAACTAAAGAGAGTTTATGCAAATGTATGTAATTAAACCTTTTATGAATTTAACAACCCTGTGCATACTTTCCATGCTGTTTGGTCAAATCACAGCAGATCCGATCATTTATAATGTCAAAATTTTATTAAGAACATTTTAAAAGCTCAGTTCAGCAGTATTCAAAATCTTTTTTTTTTTTTTTTTTTTGGTCAGTATTTTGTAAAAGTGGTTCTATGAAATACCTAGTTGACCTACCTGTCAGTGTTCTTCCAATTTGGAGAAGAAGGCACTCTTTGTGTTATGTATTGTTGCTGATGAGGCCACACTCGGCTTCTTCTAGGTCAAAACTAGTATTAGTGCGAGTGTAAAGGTATTTGTATTAATTACATTTGAAATATTGTTGCTATTTATTATGCTCTTATCTGCCTTTACAAATGAAGGTGCACAACGTCAACTGTAATTGTAATTATTTACAAAGTACTAAAAGTGCAACCATAAATGTTAGTTCCTACAGCAGAGCATACTGGGAGTTATATAGAAATGTTTTATGTAAAAAAAAAAATGTCTGACTGAAACACCTGTAGGAACCAAAACTGCTCCTTTATCCTGAAGCTACTCCGGTGCTGTTTGTCCAACACTCAGGAGTGTGATAGAAACAGACAGAGGGTCAATATGTTGATGCCGTCGACAGAGCTGTGGTCATTAAATATGCTCTATGTATTGAACATGTCTATATGCAGTCAAACCTCATATCATATTTGGCATTGATATCTTTTAGATGGTCCCAGTCTGTAAATAATTGAAACACACTCTCTGAAACATCTTTGGCACCCATCTTTTAATAAGGCACCTGGAGGCACATAGTAGGCACACTGCCTTTATTGAAAATTGTTATAATCAATGAAAAACAATACCAATAGTAAAAAGAATCTTGCTGTCTATTGTAGTATAAACAAAAAGACATCAATGTGTATCAAAGAGATGCAAAACACACATTC
The DNA here is from genome assembly GCA_024416835.2 of Perccottus glenii. Classification (NCBI taxonomy): domain Eukaryota; kingdom Metazoa; phylum Chordata; class Actinopteri; order Gobiiformes; family Odontobutidae; genus Perccottus; species Perccottus glenii. The sequence continues at coordinate 9,472,925 of CM044548.2, forward strand.
ACAGCTTATTTTAAATTAAATTAAATAAATGTGCAATTATTAAAAGACCCTTACAGCCCAAAAAAGCTAAATAATAATAATAATAATAATAATAATAATAATAATAATAATAATAATAATAGTACCATCTAAATCATCTTTGAACTTAAAGTGCATTGAACAAGAGGATACATAAACATTGGCATCATAAACATCAAATGCTGACAAACGATCTAATGCTAACAGTTTGTTGCTCTGTTGTCTCTTTGCGTCTCCGGTTAGCTTCTCGGCACCGCCGCGTAACAACAAGACGTGCTCTGATTGGCTTACTTGACTCATCCCGCATCCATCCCACACTGCACCAAACCTGTTTTTGTGTTAGGATCAGACCTCCCCAGAATTATCAGTGGGACTATCTTGACTTTTAGTTTGTTAAGTTTCAGGAGAAACCTTTTAGAGATCTTAGAAAAGAGTTGCACAGTGAAAATGCAGTCCCAATCAAATGAATATCTGCTGCTGTACAACCCAAATGTGCACCATCTGTCTTTACTTCTAAATGTTAGAGACCTGAGGCTGAGCATTTGCTGCTCAAATAGCACTTCATTTGAAACTGTGTTCTTACTCCATTGGAATGTAAATTTGACATGTGAAAAAATTGTGAGACTAAATTAAAATCCCATTACATCCAATGGGTTGTTGACCTTCCCTCTGTTAGGGAAATGTTTCAAGCAGAGTGTACTTAAAACTATTATGCAAAACTCATTTCTCCCATGTTAATTTCCACAGAGATCCAGCAGTTGATATGAATGATTACCCTCTCTGGAAAATTAAAAAATACACACAACAATGTGAAAATATTATTAGATTCTTGTTGTGAAATTACTATTATTGTAAAGTTTCACTTGCTGCAGCTACATCTGTTGTCACCGAGCATGAGTCGCAGGGGGCATTTTCAAACACAGAGATAAAAATGAATCCTGCTGAGGATATTAAATTATAAGGATATTAAAACAACACTACAGGGGAAGATGAGTTTCCATCTATGGGCCAGAAGATTTTAATAACAATAAAATATTGCTTCAGATACTAATAATAAAAATGACACACTCTTTTCCCTCTGCTTTCTTTCATTTGGAGATTGATTTATTAGTTTTCTGGTGTGCTATACTTCAATTAAGTGGCAATTGGAAAGTGAGCTTCTTTATTCTTCTACCCGACATACAGAAAGACATCTTTTTAAGTCGAGGAAGCTCAAAGAATTAACTTTTTTTGTCATTTATTTTTTATAGCACACTGGATCCTTTTAGACCAACGAAAAGGTCAAGAACAGTAATAATGTAGGCCCTGTAATTCACAGTTATATTTCACTCAAACATTGTGCAATTGAAATGTATGACTGTTATATTGGGACTGAATAATTGATGACCTCCAGTTTGTCCATCTGACCGTGAACCTGTGAGATGCCTAGGCTGCTCAGTCAGGGGTCTTTTGTTTTTTCCAGAGCCAAGGCTGAAACCTGAAGGTGACTGGGCTCCTGCTGACAGGGCCCTGGGGCTCCAATGTCACTGATGAGAGGTGAATGGTAGCTTATTATCCATTTAAAAACAGAATTCCAATTGTTCCTGAATCAAATTAAAAGTCAATGTCATTACAAACTGTCTATGACATAGATAAAAAAAATATTCTTTAATTATAAATTTAAATTTTTAATATTGTGACCATTGTATTTATTAATATATCATATTCATTGTCATTTAATCCAAATATAATTACTTCTCTATAAAATAAGATTCTCTATAAAATTATTATTTTCCTGTTTTAGTATTTGTCTATTTGGTTCATTTTGTAAAGTTAGAGGCTTGGGAAATACTTTCACGACTGTAAAGGTTTTGGCATGGCAGCCACAAACACATCTGCATTGTGTTCAGTGTGGAATAAAATAGTACTTTTGTCATCCACTAAAGAATGACATTTAGGTCATTTTGCTGTTTTAAAAACAATAATTTCTTTATATATGAGGTGTGTGTTTGTGTGTGCTGGGTCTAATCATGTTTGTAATTTCCTCCAGCGCTGCTTCTTCCTAAATTCATGTGTGTTTACTTGATGTGGTAAAGGCAAGGTGTACTGACCTTTGCCTGATGGATTGTTTTCTCTCAAATGAAGACATAAAGGAGGCAGGGGAGGTAATGGATGTGTGGTGGGTGTGTGGCCTTTAGCCGAGGAACAGGGCCTTTTGGAGTAGCCAGAGATGAGCCTCTGCTCTGCCATGTAATTATGTCCTCCTTCTTCACCTCCTCCACTTGTCGTCTCTTCAATACTGCATCTCTCCTTTTCTTCTCACCCCTCCATGTGCAGCAGCTCCCAGCTGAGCCGCAGGTGGTGGCAATCTCTGCCTGTCCCGCTGCTGCGACTGTACACACATACATATATAGGATGAGAGCTGGAAGGCTGCTGGCCAATAACACTGGCTTTAGCTCTCAGACAGAAAAAAACACTCTCCAGACACAGGACACACACTACTTAAGAATTCATGCACATACACACGTGTCTCATATCACTCATACTCCCCCCTAGACTAATGTGCATGTATGATAACACAATAAACACACACACACAAGTCTCAGAGCATCTGCAGCTCCACAGCCAAGGTGTGAAGCCTGCATTGTGACACAAAGCAAACTCCTTAATTGTATTAGCAAACTGCTTTGGGGCTACACTCCACACGGAGGATGTAAATCTTTACATATGAAGTATATTACATAGGCAGCATAACCTTTTAGTGGTGGTAACATAGATTACAGCTCTGCTTTTAACACTTTTAACATGGTCATTTCTCATAAACTTATCAACAAACTGTTATTTCTTAGACTTCACCCCACAGTCTGCAACTGGCTCCTAGACTTTCTGACTGGTAGGCCATAGTCTGTCAGGATTGGACATAAGACCTCAGCCAGCACTATTATAAATACTTGAACACCACAGAGGTGTGTCCTCAGCCGAGTACTGTACACACTCTTCAAGACTGTGTGGCCTCCAACACCAGCAATACCATTTTGAAGTTCGCCGACAACACCGCAGTGATAGGACAAATCCCTGGTGGAGAAGAAACGGACTGCAGGAGGGAGGTGGCCGGTTGAAGTGGAGAGGGTGAGCACAGCATGAACTGTTCACACTCCCACCCTCAGGCCGGGGGTATAGGAGAAATGTAGGACTTCTAAACTCTTTCGAAATACTCTTTCTCTCCTAACGCCATCAAACTGACAGAACAGTAAAAAAAATAAATTAAAAAAAAGCGTAGTATATATTGCACATCCTCCACTGTCTTTATTCTGATATTTTGCTCTTTATATTTTAATATTTAGTCCTTGATATTGTGATATAGTTTTGATTATTTCTTTTTATTCTCACTTTAAATAGCTTTGTAAATTGTATGGCACTCAGTGTGGGCAGCAAAGTAAGCATGTTATTGTGCAAGGAATTGTGCATATGACAATAAATGCTTTGATTGATAAAGAAACTCCAAGAAGCATCTATTTTCTTTTATTCAAAATGTCACATAATAATAATTCTGATGTCATTATCATTTTAACACTCAGGTGTTTTAGGTGTTGCACAGAAACCCACACTAACCACACTGTGTAACATAATATAGATTCATAAAGCAGTGGCAAATAAGATCTTGGATACACATACATTAAAGAATAGCAGAAATATCAAAGAAATGTATTCCTAAGTCACAGCAGTGCCTCCTCCTATACAGGATAAGAAGCTTACTGTGAAGTAGCATCTCGCTTCATATCATTAATCATCTCTCTGTTCATTTCCTGTCATCTGTATCGTCACTGATCTAATAAAAGTATAAATCCATCAGCTGGGAGATTATTAAAGGGATTATATTACCATTTATAGAGTTTAATCATAATGCCATTGAATTAATCACTGGGCTTGATAGTTTATCAGTCCTTTGAATTTGCATAGTTTTACCACACTTTCGTATATTGAGTTTAAGTAAACTTTCGTTATAACAATTATTAAATGCTATCAAAATATGTATTCAGATGTCTCTAGAGTAAGTCTGATTAAGTCTGCCCTGAACAGAACAGCAAGTCATTTGTTGGAAGATTAGATTCTATTCTTATGGGAGCCCGTATTTGTCAACTCTGTGGGTCTTGGTTCTTTTTGCTGCTTTTTGTCTGAAACACACTTTCCCCGGTGGAATTAGTTCTCTTTTATGTCGGGTTGGGTTCACTCTATATGACGGTGGCCTTTCATTTTGCTAATGTGGGTGATTTTTTTTTCTCCATAAAAGCACTGTAATCCATCTCCCGCTGCTGCTGCTGGTGGCGAGGGGGTTGATTTATATTGCATAACATGCGTTAAGACACCACAGCTAAGAACAGATCTGGTGCTTGAACTGATAACACGCTGGAATAAGATGGAGCATTCAGATTAGCCGCGCTGCCGAATAAATTGCATGCTATTGCAGTAACCCAAGTTGTGAGACAATCTTTTCTGTATCAGATCTGCCGTATGTTTTTGGAGTGACGGCAGCCAAATGAAGCTTAGCCTCACATAACTTCCCTCCACACGGGATCCAAGTGTGCTTTCTATTTGACAGTACACATTTAAAATACAGTTCAAGCTCTCATGCAAACATCTAACATAGTGCTCTCCTCTGTCACTATTTGGTTTTTCTGGTCTCAATGCAAATCCACACAGCGCACCAGCTGGGTCCATTTCTCCAAAAGCCACATTCTCTTTGGTGGATCTGTGAAGTTTACAGCCTTTCATCAAGATGTGACAGGCGTTACCCAGAGAGTGAGTGCACACAACTTTTTACATTTCTTCTGTGGAAATTTAATTTCAATCTAATAGACTTATACACTCATATATACTTATATTAAGTTCTAATTTTCTGCACCATGATCACATTCACTTTTTTCTCTGTTAATTATATTATAAATGCATGGCAGTAGCTGGTACATTATTGGAACAATGTGGAAAAGCTGATATTTTCGCTGTAATTTCACATGGAAATAAGCCAATGCGTATAATTAAGGGTATAATACTTTTTTTTTTTTTTTTTTTTTTTCTGAAAACTATTACGCCCCTCATCCTGAATTACACTGCAATGTATTTAAAACATACTAAATGTATGTCCAAAAACAGCCCTGGACAATGACTGAGAAGTGGCCATTCACCCCATCACATTGTGACAGTAATGGCCTCATCCTTAACAACCTTCACCTTCACCTCTCCACAAACCTTTCTTCCTTCAGTCTGGCAGCCATTAAGCCTCCCTGTTTGTGCGTGTGGCGGCGAGGGGGATGACAGCAGTTCTTCTTTATTGATGGCCATGTTCATGAATATTTGAAGGCCCTTTCAACTTGGCATCAGACAAAATACGGAAAACAGCGGCCTTTTGTGGGTGGCATTTATTCTGCCAGAGTACAATATATTCTTCTTCCTAAAAGACCTTTACAACTGCAATATGAGAGTGCAGATGGATCTTCTTCTGTGGGAAAATGTCACTATGAGTCAAAGGTCTATCAGCACACCTACTGCCACGCTATAAATCACAGCTGCCGCTCCTTTTTACCATCTTGATTTGATTATTTTAATGTGAATGATTAACATGGAATCTGACAAATATGGCCTTGGCATGATTATCCGAATGATTCATCCTGCTGCAGATGGACCCCTATGTCAGAGTGTACATGTGTTCTTGCATATTAAACCGCATCTCTTCGACTAAGACAGCAAACAATGAGATTAGAGGTATTAATATTGATCTCATACAGAGTGGGGGTGCTGGGGGTTAGGTAGTGCACCAGCTGCATCACCTGCCTGCTTTGGAGGAAGTCCAGCTCGAGCCGCCTTTAGTGAAAACACACCTGACCTTTTCCAGTGCTCGCAGCAGCTGGATATGACTTCGAGAGGGTTGTGATCTTCATCTCGGCATCACTTTCCACTAGCTTCCATGATGTGCTTGTGGAGCGATTCAATCAGCATAGTGTACACTGCTGTGTTGTTTGGATATTGTGTTTTGGCATTTTTTCCTTCTTATCCAGCCAGGTTTCATGAGAAAGGTCAACCCAAAATATCTTCTATACGGACAGCTTTGCACCCCCAGTGAGTTGTGAAGCCTTTACAAATTTCTTCTACATCTATGTTTCTGGCTGCAGATGAAACTGTTTTGTTCTAATATCAACTGTAAACTGCTTAGAACAAATGTATTTTTAAAGCATTTCTAAGGCAAGAGATGTTATTGTGTGGCTTCTTTTGTTAAGAAGAGTCCACATCAAAAGCTGTTCATCAACTTGCTGACAGCTTATAAATATTATCTCCACATATACGTTACATTAAAATAGCAGTGAAAATGAAACGTGTGTCTGTATTGCATATTACATCCTGTTCTTCTATGAAAAAATGTAAGGTTTATCTCACAACCTTGTGAAAATCTTGGGATAAATGATGTCATGTTACAGACCTAGAAGTATTTATAATAGGACACATGGATTAACATTCAGATTCTTTAGCTACTTAGTGGGTAATTCTAATGCCATTTGCATTTTTATATTATTATTGTTCATATTGAACTCTACTATCTACTGGCTTACTATTTATTGATTATCCAGTCTAAGTTTAATAAAGGATGGGAAGTCTGTGAAGGTTCTCAGTTATCCAGGTCATCTTGAAGAAACGGTTAAAGCAAATGCAACTGGATTTGGTTTTAATAAGCTATTAAGCTATTAAGCTCAGCTATCGTATAAGTTGAACTCAGAATTGGAAAAAGTCTCATAGAAATAAAGACAAAACGTCTTCACCTTAAAGACCAAGTCCAGATGCTCTTAACCTTTTGGATGGGAAATTGTGATTTTATTAAGCACCACCAAGGGGTTAATTCTATGTTGTCAAATACTGAAGGTGCTCGAGAAAGAAAAACAGGTCAGAGCAGTTCAAGATGGTACTGTCATTTTGGCAGTTCAAGCAATATGGTATAAAGTTAAATTTTTACTTAAAATCTGGTTTTCTTGTTAAACCCAGCAGTGTGACCTTATTTAAGGGAGCAAAAGCAAATTAAAACCAGAAAATCAGCAAAGTTGACAAATAAGGCCAATGTTCTCAAACTGTTTGTTTCGAACATCTGAACTGAGCTCCTGTTTATGCTGCTCAGCAAAACGATGCCTCCTGGGTTTGATTTTGAATTAGGGTTAATTAGCACATGTAGCATCACCCTGAATGTTTGCAGCCTGTGGTTTATTGGCTCTGTGTATGACAGTAGTGCACCCTATGGGCCAGGGCCAGCATTGAATACACACCGAGATGAGCTAATGGCAGTGCCTCAAATTAACCTATGTTTGGTCTTCATGTTGTTTAGTGGAGCTCAGTTATTCATTCTTGTCACTCAGCTCCGCAGACAGCCCCTCATGAGAACCATAAGGATATTCAGTGGCTCATTAAGGTGATACACTTTCCCCTGTTGTACCTTTCGCTGAATGGCGATGTATATATAATGCTGTTTGCCATTGACACTGATTGCAAGGATGACCATTTTATGGGCCTATATGAGCACAGCTGTTAGAGTTTTGCTTATTTTGAATCTTCTTCACAGCCATTAGCCACACTTTGCACATACATTATCATGCCACTTATAGATCCATGGTGAAGGTTGTTTTTAACTAACAGGTGTTTACTTTTGTCTCAGTAGTTTTTTTATGCAGATTTATGTTGCTATTGAGCGCTGTTTATGCAACTCTACAGTAGTGAGCAGGTGACAGTCACTTGTCTTTTTTGTGGCTTGAAATATTCTGAAGATCTTAAGCAACTGCTGAAACAAAAAACTCAGTTTATCTTTGATTCATGGGGTAAGTGTTTCTGGGCCATAAGACATTGTCGTCACATAGACACTACAATTGGCTTTATGGCAGAGGAGCAATGCAATATCCAGATTAATGAATCTGTCAACAATACAAGGTTGTGTTGCTCTTTTTGCAGTTCTTTCTTCATGACAATAGACATGCAATTGACATGAAATACCTTTAATTCATAGATGCACAGTAAAAAAGACAGCGTTAAAGTCAGAATCTAGGTCCTAAGGGTTGGCTACTTTTACAGGTTTTACATAAAAGAAACACTTTAATACCCATTTCATTAGACTTCTTTTGAATTTATTATACAACAGACTGCTCTCATATTCAGCCATGGAACATCAACCATTTGTTCTCCAGAGACCTACCTTAAACGCAGGAGATACTGTATCTTTAGACATTTAAATGAAGCATCCCTTTTTACATCAAAGTACCATAACCTTCAGAATGATGAAAACACTCAATGGGAGGCACTCGTTGCGCATGCTGGCAGGGCGCTGCAATTACTGCAGAGCACTGTGGGGGACGGAGGGTGCACCTGGCACAAATAACACCCCTTGTTAACTGGATGGAGAAAGGTCTAATGGAATGTGGATCCAGGTTACTATGAGAACTGGAAGAAAAGTAAATCTTCCATTATTTCAATATGTGATAATAAAAAGTAATTAAGTCTGTATGCATATAAATTCACAGCATATGAATATTTTCACATGCATTCTATCTGCCAGCCATTACTAAAACTGCCATCGGTCTTTATCCTGAGACTGTGGCTGTATGTTCTGGATACTGCACTGCTCTTCTTCGACCATAAACCTAATCTTTTCCATTCTCAGGTTAATGTAGTGTAATATAATATTTGGTGGAATGTTAAAGCGTGTCAATTATTCATTACTGGCCAAACCCCAGCAGTCTGAGGCCCTGAGCTGTCAAGCGTACCCACTAGCGGTAGGAGGTAATAAGGTTTTAAGTGCATGACATTAATAACGTTGCACTGCTACTATGTGATTATGACGATCTGTAAAAAAGGGTTTGTAGGGCAGCTTCATCAGGTAGTAGCACGTCAATCAAAGTCCCTGCTAAGTGATCAATTAGTGTGTTCCTTCTAACTTTGAGCGGATGTGACAGGTTAAATGTCTCTCAGGCAATGTAGTGACGCTTCATCTATCTTAGCTGATGTCATTTTGCTCTCACTGGTGCATGACAATAGACCATGCCACACTGTTATTATTAATGCAGCTCTGCTCAGTAGAAGAACAGATGCAAATAAATCCAAAATAAGTGACCTTATTATTATTAAAGAATACACTAATGCTCTTGGCATTTACTTTTTTGAGAGGGTTATTCCAATGTTTTTGAAATATAGAGTTGGAAGAGTATTAGCAATAGAGCCTCATTTCCAATGGAGTGGTATAGGTCCACAGGAAACGGTACTGGTGCGTTAACATTACTAAAAGGCATCAGAAGCATCCCCAAAAAGCGTACCATACCCTGAGTTGGTCCGGCTGTGTACTACGCTTTAGAAAAGGTGGAGTTAAATACTGCGGTCAGCTGATTGGATCCTCACTCGAGCAACAACAAGCAAAAGGTAAAATATTAAATGGGTATATTCAAACAGAAAACAAGAAATGTTGAACTGCCTGACAGCAACGCTAGCGTGTGTTAGCAACAGTCAAGGTTATACAGCTCTTCATGAATTAAAACACTGTATTTATCATCTATAATGCATTAAACACAAGCAAGGCCTCAATTTTTGAGTCCCTAAATTATAGGAAATTGACGTAACTCTATGAATTTAACGTTCTGAAGACTGTGAAAGTAATTATTTGTTGTTTTATTTATATTAATTATGGACAATGCATCCAAGTTTCTAAAAGTCTGCTTATACATTTTAAGTCTCATAGAGACACCTTTGTGGCAGTTCTGTGACATCATTGTTTCTGTAGCAGATGGAAAAGTATGCCTCTCAGGCCCGTACCAAACCCAACCTGTACCGTACCACCCAGTGGAAACAAGGCTAAGGTTGACCAGTGCTTTAGAGTCTAAAGTTTAGACAATAAAGAAGCTTGGCCTTTAGCGAACCCCCCTTGTACGCTACACTCTTCAGTTTTATCTTGTGTTTAAACAGCTGTTTTTTGTGCCTTAGATGATGTATGTCTGTGAGTAATAGAAAAATAAATGTAAGATGCACTATTTAATTAAAAAATGTCACAGCTTTGTAGAACATATTTATGTGACACCCCTTGTTAGTGCACCATAAAGTAAATGGTAAAAAAAAAAAACATGATGATCATTAACTAATCAATATTAGTTCACACTTTATTATTTACACAGTGTAAGCTTAAGAAGAACATGAATGCTCTTTCAGTTTGATTTCATTGTCATATCTGGGTCACTCCACTGCTGTTTTGTGTTCTCCTTTCTGTTCTTTGCTTGTGCTTTATGTCTGTCTTGTTCCTTTTTCTTATTAACTCTGTCGCTGTCACTCTGGCCCTTGACGTAACGTCTCTTCTAACATCTTTTTTCCCTCTCAATCATCAATCTTCTTTCACTTTTAGTTGTTTTTGGTGTGTTTACATCCTGGTGCCTCTCTGATGGCTTTCTATCCTGGCTTTTGACATCAAATCAAGTAAAGAAATATTGTTTATGTATCTGTTGTCAGCAGTTGTATGTTCAAAAGAAGTTCCATTCAGTAGCAGAGAGCCTCCCATAGAGTCACGCTCTTGCAACGCACCATCAAACACAGTCCCGCTTGGCTCTCATCAGTCGAACCTGCTTTTCATGCAACATCAGAGCTGTCAGTCGATCGACCTGCCAAGCCCCCAAAGTCCTACTGCAGGGTCTCACAGCACAGCACAACACCACACCAAACAAAACAAACCACTCAGCTACAGAGACCCCTTTTTCGTTGTCTGTATTTTACTGATGCTGCAGTACAATGATAAAAGAAGCTTTAAGGTTTAGGTCAGCAACATCAAACAGCCACAAGCACAATAACATTGTTGGGGAAGCGACATAGTTTTAACTCAAAATGACTGGCCATGAAGTTATAACACGCTGCAGCACAGTCCAGAGTTCACCAGCAATAAGCTTCACTAAAGCAGAATAGAAATAATGCAAAGCTTTCTCCACAGTCTCTGCTCAACCTCAGCCTTGACCCAGATGTGATTAGATTACAAAAGTATTAAAAGACTTGATAGGGTTTTGGTCTTCTCTAAAACTGTGTGAATAGTAAAGCTGTATTTATTTTATAATACAGTAGACTCTTTTAATTTTTCTTAACACCATGAGCAGTGACCACAATTTGGCAACAGAAATGAAGCCTAAATACATTTTCAATGGATTACACTTTAACACAGGCTACACATGTGTGTGTGCTGTAAATGAATGGGCTAGAGAATACTAGAAGGTGGCTATGTTATGCAGGATTTGTACAGAAGGCGATAATAACACATCATGGAAAACCAATAATTGTACACAGAAATTTTGAGGGCCTGTGCTTCCCCATCAAAGTCTGTTAAACTGAGATCTTTACCACAAAAGCAAAACCTGCTAATCGATATTTTGATATAATTCAGTAGCACCAGCAATTTTGTTTTTCCTCCTTTTTTCTTTCTGTATATTTCCCAGCCAAGTGCACACTATTGGCAAAGGAAGTATTCAAGTCTCACTAGTCATTCATGTTTGAAGCATCTCATACTATACTGCCTTGACCAACTGTGAAATCAGTTTGCTAAGCAGCCTCGTGGCATACTCAACATATTTTTTGTCAGAGTGGAACCACTGTTGGTTTAGAGATGTTCAATACAAATAATGTTTACACACTACAAATTTAACAAGCTACACTGAATTATCGACTGAATTTGTTGCTTTTAGCAGCAAAGGTGCCCACAGTCATGAATAAAAGCTTCATTTTGAGTTCAGACTGACACATGGTTAGACTTTAATATCCCACATAGATAGAACATTTCTTCAATACTTTCTCAATCCTATTTGAAGCTGTAAACCTAGCACTTTGACTGTATTTATAAACTATTCATTCATTTTTTTTTTTTCAGCTCACTCTGCCAGATTGACAAAGGCTTCAGGTCCATGTGATTGCTTTTTAAACCACTCATAAATTTCCTGAAATGAGCCCGTGGTTGTGCCAAATGAGGCGTAAGATGTGAGGTGCTGACTGACACCTACATTGAA